>JAEQBH010000778.1:0-135940 GCA_016808115.1 Tetrastigma voinierianum
ATGATTTCACTTTGCATTACCATCGGTAAGGCAAATGTGATTATTCAATTGGAGATCCGCGGTGTTGGCCGGCTGGCACTTCGAGGAATGGCGGTGCTTCCGAGGCGTGGGACGATTCGAGACTGGTGCGATGATACGGCCCAGAGTGCGTTGGGGAGTTTCGTGTCGCCTTCCTGAGCGGCGATCGAGTTACGAGAGGTAAAACGTAGAATCTTGTCCAGTAGGGACAGTGCTCTGCAGTCAATCTACCGGTGACCCCCAGACCGCGCACTCATATGGTAGTCTTCGGTTTAGAGGACGGGTTGTGGTTTCGGTCGAGAGAAAGATACGAGGAGGCTCGGGGAGTTTTGCTCTCGTTTCAATGGCATCCATGTGTACGAGTGTATCGCATGGTCGTAGCGGTATTACTAGAAGTGAATGAAGAAACAAGTAGGAGGAGACTTTTTTGCGGCGTGTCTCACATGTTGTTGGTAGGTAAAGGCCTTAACAGGCATTAGGATTGCTCGACCATTGAAGTGGATTCGATGGAAGTGGGATCACATCCTGATGGATTTTGGGCACTACCGTAGTGTCGCGAGCTCATGGTTATTGTGGGTAATAGTAGACAGGCTCACTAAGTAGGCACACTTTTGGGCTGTGCAATGACCTTCACTAGAGTGGGTTCTATATACGGAGATAGTCCGTTACATGGTGTGCTAACATCCATAGTATCGGATCCAGATCGGTTGAGCTGGGCAGGCTTTCCAGCGAGCCATGGGGACATATTTGATGATGAACACAACTTTTCATCCCCAGATAGACGGTCAATCAAAGAGGACCATCTGGCGTTGAAGGACATGGTACCGGGTGTGTCTGGATCTGTGGGAGTGGGGAGGAGAGCATTTACCTTGGTGGAATCGACAAAAATAGTTATCAGTGCGAGCAAATGGCACCCTATGAGCATGGGAGGCCATCGGGTTTGTTGGACGAGTAGGAGAGAGAGAAAACCCAGGTCAGGGTTGGTTAGAACACCTCGAGAAGGTGGATTTGATGACGTCTTCTCCTTAGTCGAGAACCAACAAAGGCCCAGACCGAGACGGAGAAGGCCTCTAAGCTGAGATGAAATAGTCATGTCTTCTTGGAGAGGTGATGCCTAAGAGGAGTGGTCAAGGTGAAATGGCGGCTTTATCGTTGGTGTCGAGGCCTTTGGTACTCGAGAGGATAGTGGTTCGTACCGGTTGACTTCTTGCGATTTTTATCAAGTGTCTGTTCCATGTCCGGCATGTCAAAGTACACCGTCCGACTCATGTGGTGGATTGAAGGGGGAGAGCTTGTAATGCGAGATGGGACCTTCGGAGGGACTGGTGGTGCCATAGATGGGGATCGAGGTTTTGTGAAGCAAGATCGTGGCCCAGTGAGAGGTCATGGCGGCATTATTGGAATAGAGGGGAGGCGATAGGAGCCTTGAACATTATCGCGTGCCAACTATCTCGCTTCTTGTTCAGGAAGAGGTATGTTTAGTCATTGTTAAATATTTATTTATATGCATGGTGTGTGTGTGTTGGTATTGTAAATTTCGGGCCAAAGAATTATTCTTTTAAGGGGAGAAGAATGTAAGGCAGAAAAATTGATTTACTAGAAAAAATGTAAAACGGTAAGTGTCATAATAGTATAGGTTGAAAACTGTAATTTTATAGATCTCTAGGATGACAACAAAACCACCGTTGTGATAACCGCAAAATCTGATTACCAGGCGAATTCGTGAAGATGAGCGGTCAGTTTTCGTTTCGGGGTGATGGTGGAGAGTGGTTCTGGATATGAATTGTTACCAAAATCTCGGATTGGGAGAGTACTTGAGTTAAGTTCATGGGATATAATTTTACCTTGGAGAACTTCTATTTAGTGATCTTCCGGCACCATTGTCTCATATACAAAGGGAGTCAGATCATCTCGAGCAGTCGGCAGCAGTGGTGACAGTAACAGCGTGAACCCTCATCAACTTAAACTTAAGTTGGGGCAAGAGGAATTGGGAAGGCCCATTTTCCTGGTTTGATCGTGAAAGAGAGAAGAAGAGAAAATAGGAGAGCCAAGGCTTCCTCCCAAGATCCACGGAGTTCCGTTGGTCTGGGTTTTTCGTTGTTGGAACAAAGGGTTCATTGCATCGACGAGGAGCAGCTGGGTGCGCACTTGAAAATAGGTTTCGCCAGTCAGAGAGGGAAGACTTGCTGGGAAATCAGTTTTGGGTTTAGGAGGCTTTCTATCCGTGTATCATGCTCCTAGAGGTAAGGGATTCTTCCTACCTTATCTTACTTTCCATCTTTGGGCCGGGAAAAGAGGGTTTTTCGTTTAAGGCTGTTTGGCGGCATTTTCGGGTTTGGGCGATGTTTCCTATGGAGGTTGGTCCCGAGGCTAAGCAGGCGAAAAAGGGTCACTGGTCGTGAGCATGCTGCCTAGCCGAACGAGAAGCAGTGTCGTGGACCTTCACGCTAGGTGACGTTCGCTCACCTATGCGAAGGTTAGCTACACCCAGGCTAGCTGCGGCTGAGGCCTATGTTTGTAGCTTGTTTAGTCGAATCTAGGTAATGGCCGGAGTTTGTGGTTGTTGTGGCTAGGGGCCACTATGTGGCAGCGACTTGTTTGAGAGTGTCATTTTCTTAAGAGTGTGAACTATTTGGATGTCAATATGGTACTCTAATATATTGACGTGTGATGAACAATTATTGGCCATTACATGGCACAGCACATGTGTGTGTGTCATTGCTTGATCATAGAATATGTTAAATGTAAATGTTGATATATGTTTGCAAGATCCTATTGACAGATGATAATGTATGGAAGTCATATGCGGTGATGTGATTGCATGACGGTAAGTGGTGTGGATTGTGTGTGTGTGTCCATGTAGCATTCGTATGCATGTGACATGATATAACACAATGTTGCATTACATATACAGGTATAGCATTAAATGCGTGTGTGGCCGGGGTCATGGTTGTGATATCATTTCTTGCATTTGGTGTTTGATTGGGTAGAGGAAGCTCGATGAAATGGGTAGCGTCCAACTAAGTCAACGGTTGAATAAGAAATGGTAGAAAATGTCGGTATTGTATTAGTAGAAGAGTTGATCCTCTCTCGGGTGGCCACCAATTATGTGGTCGGGTCTTATAGTCCCAGACGGTGAAAGACCTCGTTTGCAAATAAAGGTGGTGCGACCTTTGGTAAGACCAAATGATATATATGAAATTTATGACACTATTGCCAAGGACTATTACTAATCCATTTTTCATATGTATGGCAGGTGTTCTCTCTTGTAAGATGACTCATTTAAAATTTGTGTGTGTGGTCTCGATCTTACTGCAAGTTCACGATCGTACAAGTAATAAAAGTGGATATTTAAAGTCCGGACTAATATCATTCCCACAAAGGAAAGATGATAAATCAAAAAAGACTAATTGCCCCAATACACCAGATCATTACTATTTGAACTCTTGATATGATGATAAAGAGGATAATGCAATCTTGGAGCTGAAATCTTAAAAAATACAAGCGTAAAGTTTAATAAAATGGGGGTTGATGATTCACTGAGTGAGACAAAAACGGACATGGATCAATTAATAATAATCATCAATTTGCATCATTTGGTTATAGCTCAACCATCAATTGGAAAACTTAGTTTATCAAAGATGCAAGGTAGTATGGTTTGTATTTTTTCTCCTGCTGGCTTTTCGATTAAGGTTCATATTGTTTACGAAACATGATTCTAATCCTTTACTTATCATATAACCCTTTTCTAAGATTTAAAAATGATTTTTCCTTTTTCGAGTACTTCATACCAGTCTTAGGATCAAGTAATTCTTTCCCCCCCATAGGCGAAGGATATTGCAAACCTTCTCAGGCTCAGTTGACACCTCATCCCCGCCGATGGCCATCTCCTTGATTGGAATCTCGGCGCTAACGCACGGGATCAAATCACAATTGCATCATAAAGAAAGACCTCTAAGATTGATAACGAATGGCTTTCATTCAGCTATCTCAACTTATAAGTAGTTGGTGATCTGCTCCTGACCAATCCTTCACAGTTTATTAGTTCATAGTGTTAGTCTACCACCCCTGAAGCTTCCACACTCTCGAGATTCTCCATCTACATTGTCAGAGGGCCTCTGAAGCTCAGTGAGGTGTACGCTTGCATTGAATTTTACATTACTAAGAACAAGTAAATTTATAAACAATACCAAGTAAATAAATTCAAGAATTCTAACTAAATCTTTCTAGCCTTCCTGTATGCGGCAAATGACTATCATCAATGACCCATTTCCGGTGAGCGACTTTTTCAAAACTAGTTTACTCATATCGAAGGCAACTAGTCGGGAAAAGCGAGAAATCATAAACAAATTGAAATAAATGAACTCAGAAACCTTCACATCCATTCCCCAAATCAAATAGTCCCGTGAAAGAGAGGAATTTATAAAGAAAATACCGGAAACACTTAGTACAATACCCAAATCGAACATTAAGGAAAACTAACAAATAAAGCTTATCTTGCGAGGAGCTAAATCTACTAAATGGAAAATAAAAAAATAAAAATGTACAGAGTCTTCAATACCCAAGCAGAAATCTTAGGCGAGTCAGCATACAATGCCCTAGATGCGTCTGTTTATAGACTTTCCAATGTGTGGTCGTACTTCGTGTACGTGGATCACAAAGGTTTGGGAAGACTGAGCTGATTGGCTTTGTGTGACATAAAAGAATATGCGACTTTATGTCAGCTTTACTCTGTCAGCTAGTCTCTGTAGGTAGCTTGTAGTCTTCTGTGGCAGCTTTATACGAGCTTGCTTGAGTTCTATCGTGACCCAGCTTTGATTCTATCGGCGACAAAACTATGATTAATGCGGTCTTAGTAATGTCGCATAATTTGCTTTGTGTGGGGACACAAAATACGTTTGCAACTAGCTGTAAATAAATACAGCTACACGGATCTATCGCGACATAATTTTCCCTATAGCTACAAACATTTTCACCCAGCACGTCTGCTACGTGGTGATCGGTTTTACGTATTACCAGTATCTTTCTTTGATTCCTGTTCGTTTGTCCTGGCAAAGAAAACCTTACTCAGTCTGATGGGAATTGTTCTCGTGTTCTTAGTTGCTTGTTGGCGGTAGCGTTCCATTTATAGAAATCCTTATTGCGACACAATTGTCTTGGCTCATCTCAATTCTTCTTCAGTTTCTGTTGTGACTGAATTTCATTATGTCGCGACATAATTTCATCAACCACTTAACTTTTATTATTAAAATTTCTATGTCGCTGACAGTGCACTTCAATGATTGTTTCTATCTCACCTTATAAATATACATTAAGCCATTCTTCTTGTGTTTGCTCTCTTGAAAATCACATGCAACGCAAGTTCCTCTCTATCATGTTTGATTTGTTGTAGCGTGGTTTATCTTTATCGCGACCAAAATTATGCCTTGATATTTGTAAATTCATAATGCTATGTGTGACAGTTTTAAATGTTGCGATAGAAACCCTTCTTGAGCTGACTTGGTTCTAAGAACTTTATCGCAATATAAAAACACTTGTCTTAACTAACTTGTGTTGCCTTCTTGATATTTTCTATCTCGACAGAATTTTCTTTTGTCGCGACAAAGTTCATCCATTAGTCTTCATCTTTTATGTTGCGACATAGAACATAATGTCATAACCTGAATTTACTCGTCATTTACCTTAAGTATGTCGTGATTTCGGGTTATCATGTGACTTTCTTGAAATCTTCTTCAAGTTACATCGCGTGAAAACTTTCTGGTCGCGACACAAGCTCTTTTCGACCTTGAGTTATTTAGTCTTTCTTTGCGGCTTATAGTTTAACACAGCACTTGCATTTGTGTCGCAACATAGAAAAGTGGGTCGTGACAGCTGCCTTTTATCTTTTTGCTTCTTTTCTCTTTAAAGTTCTCTCATTTTCAATAATTGCTTTACGAAGACACAAGTTGATAGATATTCCATATTTTGGCATAAAAATAGATCTTAAACTGTTAAAAACATGCTAGAAAAATGGATTAAAAATAGATGAGTTTTAGACTCATCAGACACCAAAAATTCGTTACCCACAAAAAGGCACATGGATTTTGAATATAAAATTATCATTGTGATGTATCATCTAAAAAGCTTTTGGCTTATAAACAAATGAATTTTTTTTTAAAAAATGATCATTGGATGTCATCTAGAATGACGGTTTATCACACATGGGCTTAGGCATTGTGTGAGAGAGTCGGTGAGGGCTCAGGTGCATGGTACATGATGAGTCACATATCATTTCGTAAGCGTAGCATGTAGGATTAAATATAGAATTAAGCGTGTTCTTGTGGAATGTGATTGTGAAATGTTAGTGAAACGTTGCATGTGCACTTAGATAGGGAGTAGCCCTTGTAGGAGGTATTCTCTACTAGGCGTAGCTCACCCTTTATGGAGACAAACCTTTTTCGGGTGCGAGGTTTACAGGTGGGCTGATCTTCGAGCCGAGGTCGTGTGTGAAGAGAGCCCGGACATGTGGTCTTGATAAATATTTTGTAAAACAAACTAGTTCTAACATGTATTTTTGTACAAAAGAATTGTAATTAAATTCTTTTGGACTATTTCCAATATAGTCGGGTTTGTAATAATGGTAAGAGGGTCGTGATTGGACTCTTACGGATTATATGTAAGAGTAGTATTCTCATGTTTTAACTTAAATACGAATGAATGGGTCCTGGTGAAAGGACGTATTGAGGTGGTGTCAAGTAACTCGGTGTCAGCGAAGTGAGTGTCTGGTTTTGGTCTGAAGACTTGGAGTGTATGATGACCCTGGGTAGAAATTTCGCGAGGTTGACTGGTCAGCCTTGAGACCCGGGTTTTGGGGCGTCACACGTAAAGGGTGAGCCACGCCGTGAAATACCTCTGAGAACACTCTGACTAAATGCACATGCAATGTTCACTCAACATTTCACATTCACATTCCAACAAGAACATGCCAATTCTACATAGAATCCTATATGTCATGCCATGAATGAGATGAGACTCACAATGAACCATGCGCGAGTCAGGCTCCCTCACTGGCCTTTAAGCCCGTGTGCGATAAATTGTCGTCTGAATGACATCCAATGATCATTTTCAAAACAAATTTCATTTGTTTATAAACCAAAAGCTTTTTGGATGATACATCATAATGATCATTTTATATTCGAAATCCATGTGCCTTTGTGTGGGTAGTGGATTTTTGGTGTCACATCGTAGGCTCCGCAAACCCAGACACTTTTACGGCATCTCACCGCTGGGGACTATGTCTTACCATAATTGGTGGGTCTTTCACTGGAGGGGGATCTATCCCTTCTTGTTAATACCCGGCACATATTTTCTTTACCATTTTACTCAATCGTGCAACTCTGTTGGATGTTGTCCCATTTAACCGAGCCCACCCAATCAAACACCAAATGAAGCAATGTCAATTTACCAATCATGCACTCACACCCATTTAATGCAATGTCCCTATGCATATGCAATGCAATTTGCCATTGCATGTTATATCATGTCACATGCATACTAAATGCTACATGGACACATAATCCACACCACTTCAGGGTGTCGCAAACCAATCCACATTACCATATGACTTCCATACATCATTTCATTCATGTCAATATATCATGCGAAGCATATATCAGCATCCACGTTGACATGTAATTCTGCCAGTCAAGCGATGACACATACCGCAGAAGCAAGCCTTAGCGTTGCACATACCAATTCATCATGCATCAATACGTTGGAGTACTCATATTGACATCCCGAAGCGAGTCCTTTACGTTCAATGGTATTGGCACTCTCACAATCAAGCCATGTCATGGCCATTTACAAATAAACTTTCATCCTGCGTAAACATATTAGAACACACATATTGACATCAAAACATGTCACTCTTAATCAAAAGCAATGACAACGGCTCAAACAAGTCACACAATATTTACAGCAAGAACCCGTGAGAGAAGCAAAGCCGAGGCCACGGGGCCAGGCCCTGACAGGCCCTGAGCCACGGGCCTCGAACCATCGTGGACTCGCCTAGGCGTATCGCTGGGGCGCCTTGACAGCCTAAAGCGAGACCCGGAAGGTCCATGCCGCCCCATCCAGGAGTTCGCTGGCGGGCGTACCCGCACCTGGTGGACCCCTTCTCTGGGTGGGCAGCTGTCTTTGCCTGGCGTGGGGACCCGACCTTCATGGGAAGATTCAGTTCACCTAGGTGAAGAAACATCGTCTAAAACTCGAAAATGCAATTTTTTTTCTTCGCCAAACAAGCCCTTAAGCGAAAAACCCTCTTTTCCCAGCCCAAAGATAGAAAGTAAGCCAAGGTAGGAAGAATCACTTACCTCTGGAAATGTGATACCTGCACGGGTAGGAAGCCTCCCCAAGCCAGTGACTTAGGTTCGAAAACTCCCTCTTGGATCTTGGTAGAAATCCCTCTTTCAGTACCGCGTGTACCCTCGTCGATCACGATGAACTTTCGTTCTTGGCCGTGGCTGACCAACGGAACTCCGTAGATCTTATGAGGAAGCCTTAGCTCTCCTCTTTCTCTCTTCTCCTCTCTCTCTCGATCAAACCAGGAAATTGGGCTCCTTTTTCCCTAATTCCTCTTTTGCCCCAACTTAAGCAAGGTGAGATGTGGCCACGTGGGTACCCGCGTGTCCACCCCCTAATTAAATTTACGGCTGACAATTTGTTTCATCTCCGTTCGAGTTCAAATTACGCCCGTAAACAGCTTTCGGAGTCGTTTCGACAAAGATTTTCATCAACAATCTAGTCCACACGAGAGTCATTGGTTTACCCATGCCTCAGCGTGAAAATCACATTGTCTTAAATTCGACGAAATTCGTGGTAACTAGATGTCCGCGAGCCGAATCAGCGGTGGTCAGTTCGTCATCCGAGATCTATAAAATTTCCAAGTTTTCAATCTGTACTATTCGGGCAATTTACCGTTTTGCCATTTTTCAGAAAAATTTGATTTTTCTGGGGTTTTACAAGCGTAAATAACGCTTCATAATTTTCGGGTTCATGGACATTAACAACCACCTCTTCACCTTTTGATTTTCAGCATACCATTTTCATAGTCATCCTCTAATTCTTTTGGTTGTTTCATTTTACCCCGAATGTAGGAAATCTTTTCTCGTTCGACAATATGCATCTCCACAAGTTGTGACCAAACATCATAGTTTGATTTAGTCAAAATAATCCCTAGATTAAAAACACTTTCTGATTGAAAAATAAGAGTATTTTTCCTCATGCTTTTAGAGAATGCAACTATCAGAATCTGAGGCTTTGAGCTTTAAGTAGCCTGAATAATAATAGTAATAATAATAATAATATCTAGTGAATGATAGAACCAAGCTTTTTAGGGTGTTGTGCTCCGACAAAATGAATCAGTAGAAAAAAAAACAGATAGTTGATACCTTAAAGAAAAAAACAAGTGGAAACACATGATTGTCGGAATTCTTGCAAGAAGTGGAGTTCTTATAGAATCTTGGTACCCTTCAAAGTTCTTGAAAAAAAAAACCCAAAGTTTCTTGCTTTCTTCTCCAAGTAGCTTTCAAAAGAGAAGGAACAAGACCCATATGAGCATGCTCTGTGTCCAATGCAAACACAAAGACTTTCACGACCAAATGGGCCGAGGGGCTAAAATAATAGTTTTGAGATGTTTCTGACACCATGCTCAAAGGGATAATCATGTTTTTCATTGATATTTTTTCTGAAAATATACAATCAAATTTATAGGGGAAGACTTTCTATATCATTCCCAATCAGAGTTTCAATCAAACTAAAAAAAGAAATAAATAATTAAAAAAATCACGAAGAATATGGAAAGAACCATATTTCAAAAAACTTTCAAAAAAATCAATATTTTTCACCTTAATTATGTGATCACATAGGTCAGAATGATTTATAAGATGAATTGTGATAATGTCACAACATCATTTAACATTAGATATTCGATAATTAGTGATATTATGCGAGGACATTACAAAGAGAGGTCACATATCCTCGATTTGATCACTCTTATGAAATGTTAACAAAGTTTAATGTTTTGATCCTTTTGTTTTTTAATGTTTTTTTGACAAATTTTTAATGTTTTTTCTTTTGTTTCAACATATTTAAAAAGAATGCTACAAATTTATTTTTTATTATACTCTAATTTTTAGTTTAAGGTTAAAAAAAATATTATTCATTTAAAAAGAACCATGAATCAAGTTATATTATATATGCATTAGGATCTCTCTACAACTTAGAGTCTAATTTGTATCCATTTTAAATTAATATTCAAGCATATTCTTTTTCTTTTAAACAGTAAGCAGTATTCATAAAAACACTTTTCATAAAAAATTTGGGAGAATTAAGTTTTTATCCCCAAGAAGAAATAAATTAAAAGAAGTATATACTCAAAAAGTACATATAATTCTAGGTGTACTTTGGGATTTTTTATTTTTTTATTTTTGAGGCAAATAGATTTTGGGGATTTAATTCCAAAAACTATCCTCGAAGTACCCAAGACAACCCTTCAAATTTGAAAACCCTCTCTTCTCTCCTCTCCTCTCCTCCCTCTCATCTCTCCTCTCTCCTCTTGATCAGTCTCCCTCTCTCCTCCCACCCCTAGCCCAACCACCCATCGAACCACAGCCCACCCCAATCCAGCCACCCCAGCCCACCTGACCCCCCTCCCCATTTTCTTTTTTTTTTCTTTTTTAATTCTTAATTTTTTTCATTAAAATGTATATTTATTAGGTTATTAATTATTATAAATAAATATATTTTAATACAATTCTTTATTTATATATGAACTAAAATTATCAATACAAAAATTAGATTTAAAAAAACTCTTATCCATTGATTTTATCAAAAATTTAATAGTAACTTAATACATTAAAACAATTCATAAAAATAATACATTAAAATGGGTGGTTGAAATATAAAAAATACATTCATATATAATAATTAATAATATAACAAATAAATAAATTCTAAGATTTTACTAATATTACATATATAATTTATTTTCTTTTATATGTTGAAAATTTTCGGAAACGATTTAACAATTTGGATCCTAATAGAACAATTAAATCAATCAATTTAACAATCAGTAATTTACGAAAATGAAAAACTTACTTGAAGAATCCATCCACTATAATTGAATATCCCAAGTAATAATATATATGTTTTTCCTATGCGAATCCAAGTAACATAAAATCGCCCTTTGATGATATAAGGACTTGATTGATTCTTAACTTCGAATCAAGCGCCAAATTGTGTGTTTTACATGCCTTTATATATATATATATATATATATATATATATATATATATATATATATATATATATATATATATATATATATATATAAAAGCGAGGAAGAGGAAGAGTTACTAATATTAAATATTATTAAAGGCGGGGAAGAGGAAGGATTCTTAATATTAAATGTCTTTTATTAAGACATTTACTAATATAACAAAACACACTAAAATACTTAAATTTTAACGAATCGACGCGGAGAGATTTTAGATAATTGTCTCTTAAGATACTACACTAATCATCATAGTGTGTCACAGCGATAACAATTATCAATCTTGAAATTATGAATCAATTAGAAATTAAAATTTCTAACATTCTCCCACTTGATTCATATCGACTAGTATACAACATATTAACATAACTTAGGCTCACTTAAAAATGTTATATATAAGTCACAACCGTAGAACTAATAGACCGAATCACTTAGGCGGTCACGAGCGACAAGCGTCTACGATTCCTTCCATGTATCACAAGTCAGACAATTCAAACAATCTGAGAGATTTGATAAGGTAGACACCAGAAAATACCTTATCCCACAATGTATTAAATAAGACCTAATATCTATAATCATAATAAAATATGCATAAGCGAAATATGATTCATAGATAAGCAAAATCAAACAAACATTGATATCTAGAGTATCAAATAAACATAAACGTGCTAAACATAAATTCATACATGTATGACCAATCATCTAGATATCTGAGGACTTATGACTACTCATTTGCCTAATATGGCGATAAATGTTTGGAGCTAGTCCTTTAGTCAACGGATCCGCAATCATATCATAAGGTGCCCGATGTACTATTTGGACTCTTTGATTTTGCACCTCTTCTTTGTGAGACGGATACTTTAAATCCATATGCTTGGCACCCTTGGGTATCTATCATTCTTAGAAGAATACGTTTGCCGCATTATCCACGATAAATCCTCATTTGTTTAGCAATGGTACCAATGATACTTAAATCATTAAAGAAATTCTTGTGACCCGCAACCCGATTAATTGTAGCTTGAAGCATGCTATGGTCGGCCCTCCATAGTGGAAGTAGCAATGACGGCCCTTACCACTCTTCCATGAGATAGCTCCATCGATTTAGAAGGAACAAATAGCGAATGTGGACTTCGGGTATCCTTACATCAGGGCATAGTCGAGTCAGGAAGTAACCCAGCGACCTCGGGTTACTAGTTCTTCTATGTGAGCATGTGATCCTTAGTGCTGAGTACCTCGAAAACTTTCTTTGCGGCTCTCGATGAAATGTCAGGATTTGATTGATAACAACAACATACGACCCTTAGCTTATCAGGCTAATCTGGTCTGAGCATACATCGAACTCGACTAAAGAAGCATAAAGATATTATCCATTTCTTTATGCTCCCGAATCGTTCTTGGGACATTGGGATGGTAAATTGTCTCCTTTACGGATGGGAGGCTGGACAAAGTGCTGCATGATTCCATCTTAAAATCTTTCCTAGAACTTTGTTGATGTAAGCCTTTTGAGATAATCGAAATTCCTTGTGATACATCATAAATATTTCTATTAGATCACATGGAAGCCCCTCCTTATATCCTTCATTTCAAGATTACTAGAAAGGTAATTCTTAACATCATGCAATAACCCACGATCACTAAGCGGCAGAAGAATATCATCTACATACAAACACAAGGATTATGAACTTGCTTCTAACCTTCATGTAGATATGGAATTGACGGTCATTTCTCACAATCCATATGACAATGCGGTATCATTAAACTTGAATACCATTGTCTGGAAGCTTGTTTTAATCCATAGATTGATTTCTTCAACCTACATACGATTTCTTTTACTTTGTGGTCTCAAAAACAGGGTTGATCCATATATCTATCTTCTTCCAAATCTCCATTGAGAAAGGCCGTTTAACATCCATTTGGTGAAGCTCAGAGATCAAAATAGAGTACAGAAAGCCATTACAATCCTTAAGAGTCCTTTCTAGAAACGGGAGAAAGTCTCTTTGTAGTCGATGCCATCCTTTTGAGTGTAACCTTGTAGCAAGTGCGGCTTTGTACCTCTCGACATTACCCTTTGAGTCTCGATCTGGTCTTAAGACCCACTACAGTGACTCTTTTTAGAATCAGCCATTAATTCCGTCATTTCCAAACATTATTGTCATCCATGGATTTCAACTCTTCCTTCATGGCCATTAACCACTTATCAGAATTTTCACCTCTCATGGCTTGGTCGAAAGAGATCGGGTCATTATCAATGCTCAAGTGCATAAACTATATAGTCATTCGAAATAGTCGATCTTTTCTCTCTAGTAGACCTCCTTGATACTATTTGTACTAGCGAATTACTTGCTCATTAGCAGGCATTTTCCTCCTCTTCTTGAACAATGGCATCCATAATTGGGCTTAGAGCATCATCCATTGTTGTTGTTCCATATTCATGCCTTGTGGGCACATTGCTTTCTGATAATAGGAACTTCAATTTGAGATGGATCATTTGATGGGTTTGGTCTATCAATGACTCTCTTATCTCCACATCAAGTGCTCCCCACCTCCCCACCCATTAGCGCCATTTTCAATGAAGCGAGCATTCCGGACTCTACAATTCGTGCTATGGTTAGAATGATAGAATACATGCCGCTTTGACCTTTCGGATATCGATGAAATAACCACTAATGGTCTGGAATCCAATCTTCTTTCATGTGGATTATATATCCTCTTCGGCAACTGACCCAGCGTGAAGATGTCTTAAACTAGGCTTCTAGATGTCCCACGAGTTCATAAGGTGTCTTAGGGCTTGCTTTACTAAATTACCTGTTAATATGTATCTTGGTGTCATAATGCATACATCCACAATGAAAGCAGTCACGAGCTATCATTCACCATACTCCTTACCATTTCCATCAATGTACAATTACGCCTTTCGGCTACTCCATTTTGGTGTGGCGATCCGGGCATTATTATCACTAGCCTGAAGCTGCCGCGGACTCGGGGAGTTTCTTAAATGGGCACGGAATTTGTCGACTTAGATGTCTTTCCATAATATTCCTACCTTTATCGGAGCATTATTACCTTAACCTTTCTATTTAAGTTGTCTCTCAACCTGCGAAATGAATGTCTCAAGGACATCAACGATTGAGTTCTTTCATGCTGACAAATAGAGTAATAGTACACAGTAATCATCGATGAGTGATGAAATATCTCTCACAGCCCCAGATGGTACATCGAAGGACCACAAATATCTTGTGTATTAAATCAAAATCCACTACTCCTTGTGGCGGCTTGTTTTGATACATGTTTGGTTTCTTACCCTTAATGCAATCCGCTGAAGTATTCAATCGGTAAATCTGAGTGGTAAACTTAGCACCCAATTAGTCTAAAAATCCTTTGCTGGATATATGACCGACCTTTTATGCCCGCAAAGTCAGCGAGAAGACTCATTAAGTGCACTCCTTTTCATACCAACATCATATTTAACATCAACATTAAACGAGAATTAACAAAGTAAATTGATTGAAACAATATAAAGTATCCAGGCAGCGAACCAGTACCATGAAAGGTTTGTTCCATGATAAATGAAAACAACCATGTCGATCTAAGTCAAATCCTAAAACATCAATCTAGAAATATAAACAAGATTTCACAAATCGAGAACATATAAACACTTCTCTAGATCGAGGCAATAACGTATCTAACTTACAATTCTATATGTCCTACGCCAATTCTAGCTTTCATCCTGTTTCCCATAAATAGAAAGCTTTCACTTTTCGGCATTTGGTGGAAGTTTAGGTAACCCTGCATAACATTAGAAACATGAGTGGTTGCACCAGTGTCAAGCCACCAAGTATTAGAAGAAACCTCAATCAGATTTGATTCAAAGCATACGGAAACAAAATGTATACCTCTCTTTTCAAACCATGCCTTCCTCTTTTGGCAATCGGCCTTCTTGTGCCCAGGTTTGTTGCAAAAGAAACATTTCAGAATCTTTTCGACCTCTCCTTGCCTTTACATTGCATAAATGGCTGCTTTCCTTGTTCTTCCACTTCTTACTTGGAGCTTTGATCAGAACGACATTTGATTTACCATAATAGGCAAAGTTGGCTTGGGGAAGTTTGTCCTTAAGGTCTTCCCTTTGCCTTGCCTCCTCTTGCATGAGCATGGCCTTAGTATCCGAAAGAGACCATTTTTTCTTAAGTTGTTTGTAAGTTCTCAGTTAAAATCATCACCCTTACATGATTTCATGAAACTTCGTGACACTCGCTCCACTGAGATCCGTATCAAACTCTTAAGCGGGTTGTAGGTATTCACCATGGCAGTAATATGTTCCTCCATTGGCGAGCTGTGAATTGTACTCTCTATTAGATAAATCATTAATAAGAGCAAAAACAATAGACTTATCCTGATATGCGATGTGTACACTTCTTAATTTCAGCCCTGAGGTCCCTCACATTTTCGATCTTGGTAGGAAGGAAAAATAGGCGCTATGCTAAGCTTAAGAGCGCTCATCATAAGCTATTTGACCTCTCCCAATTCTCCCACATTTTCAGCATGCGCCTCGAGAGAGCTAGTATCGGTCGGTTTAGTGGGTTCATCCATAACTAGAGCTGGTCGAGTCCCAAAGGCCCGACATTTAGCTTGATATTGATCCGGTCATCATAGTTAAATCATTAAACGATACCATTGGCGATCACATTAGAGATCACTGCAAACATTTACATCTCACATATTAATTACTTTGAATTTAAACCACAATTTAGACTATAATATATTTACCAAAACATTGCATTTAAATTCACCTTTAGGCTAAATCTAAACACAACCAACAATCACCAAATATGCATCATTCATATAACATATATAAGGTCAATCACAAAATTTAATTTAACATATAAGTCATCTTTAGGATGTACTATATATTAATTAAATAAGGTTCATAACCTACTTCAATTGTTATTAACATGAGTAAGATCTGCCTTTGGGTAATCGATATGTATGTTAATAACTATAAATATTTATTATTCTTAAATGTCATTTATGATGCTATATCAAATAAACATTTATAAATATTATTTAAATCATTTAATGAAATCAGAGTGGGCCACTTTGATGACTAACGCACTCACACTAAAATATTAAGATTTAAATCATATAAACTTAGAATTATTAAGTTTAATAATATAAAAGACAACTCTTTAATATCTTTTATTCTTAATTCATTAACCTATTTCTTAAAACTCAAATAATAATATATAACATCTACATTATTAAATTGGTTTTATGTGAAAAGATTTGCATATACAATTCTTGAAATTTGCATAAGTCATATATGCACATGCATATCAATTCTTTTCTACGGACAACATGCATTCACAGGTTACTCATATATAAAACTATTCAAAATCACAATTCTGAGAACAATTGAATTCACACGATGAATGTCGAACTATCAATTCAAATATTCAACCGAAATGTTAATTCAAAATTAAAAACTGATTAATTATGTCTTAAACGATTAATTTAAACATCAATTAACTCACAAATTAACTTTAATTGAGAGAAAAATACCCAAATTCTCATAAACCCTAAATTGGTAATTGAATTTCCTATTAAACTGGCTCGATGCAAAATTGTTGAAAATTTTCGGAAACTTGATTTAACAATTTGGATCTAATAGAACAATTAAATCAACCAATTTAACAATCATGGCATAATTCTGAAGAAAATGAAAAAGAAAAGCTTACTTGAAGAATCAAATCGCGATAATTGAATATCGGTAAATAATATATATGTTTTTCCCTATGCCCGGTCTGTAACACTTAAAATCGCCTTTGATGATATAAGGACTTGATTGATTCTTAGCTTTGAATCAAAGCCCATTGGAAGCGTATTGTTTTACATGCACTTTATATATATATATATATACTATATATATATATAAAAGCGGGAAAAGCAGAAAAGTTACTAATATTAAAATGTACTTATTAAGACATTTACTAATATAACAAAACACACTAAAATACTTAAATTTTAACGAATCAATACGGAGGATTTACAGATAATTGTCTCTTAGATACTACACTAATCATGTAGGTAATGCAGCGATAACAATTATCAATACGAAATTATGAATCAATTAGAAATTAAAATTTCTAACATTATATTCATAACTCTATTTCTATATTTATAATTTTCATATTTTGTATCTATTTTATATTTTTAAAACTTTTGTAGAATATTAAACATAATTTTTTTAAAAAAAATAAAGTATCACTATTTCAAATATGAATAAATTATTTGCTATTTTAAAATTTTTATTAAAAATTTAGTTTCTTTATTTAAAATCTACTAAATGAAAAAGAACAAAATATATTTCTTAAATATAAATAAAAAATTCATTATTTTTAATTTTATGCATAGTTTATTCATTAAATAAAAAATATAAATAAAATATTGATATTTACCCAAAATAGTTTTACCTAAAAGTAACACTATTAGAGCAACTCCAATGGGAGTTGCCAAAAAAGGAGTGTCAAATGCCATTTTGCAATCCTAAACAGTGTTTTGGCATCCATAAACAGTGTTTTGCTCACGTGATAGGTGTGAAATGGGGTGTCGTTTATTAATTGATGTTTTTATTAAAAATAATTAAACTTGTCAAATATGGGATGAAATATAGCGTTAAGAGGAACGGTAGCCATCAACGTATTTTGCGGCCTCTGGTCTCTGCCGAAAGTTGCCAAATATGCCACTCACAATACTGGATGGCGTTTCGCTAAATCTGCCTCGTTGGAACTTTAATTTTTTGTCTTTGAAGTGTAGATTTGGTAGTTATGGAATGCTTATACGATGTGAGCTCTATTGGAGTTGCTCTTATTGGCTAAAAGTACCATTATAGTCACATGATATACCAGCATATTTATTTTTAGTATAATTATTTTAGCTTAAAAATAGAAATACAATTATTTAATTTTTGAGTTCTATATAAACCAAAAATTGTGCCCAAAAATGTTATTATAACCTAATGAACATAAAAAATTTCAAATAAAATATAATTTTTATATAATACAAAAATAAATGATTTTATAAAAAATAGAAGTCTTTTTCTAAGGAGTGGGGGGAGGGGTTGGGAGTGGGCTGGGGTGGCTGGATTGGGGTGGGGGTGGTTCGATGAGTGGCTAGGTTTGGGGGTGGGTTGGGATGGGTTGGGGAGGAGAGAGAGAGAGTGATCAAGAGGAGAGATGAGAGAGAAGAGAGGGTTTTCAAATTTGAAGGGTTATATTAGGGAACAAAATGTCAGAAATTTCGGTTTTCGATGGAGATCGATAAAATATCTCCATCGAAATTTCGATAGGGTTTCGAACCCACTCAAAATCTTTTTCAGAAATTAAGCGTATAAACCTTGACAGGTCATTCTTATTATATATAAATGCGAAACTTTTTATATTCTCTTATTATTTATTTGTTAAATAATCTCTATAATCATCTGATTATAATATTTTATTTTATTTTTATTTTACATTATAACCAATCTTTTAAAATCAAATATTAATTTGAAAAGGAAAAGAAGTAAAATAATATCGTTTAAAAATTTAAAATTATAATATAATATTTTGAATCTCCTCGTATCCACATAATATTTATAATAATAACAAAAACAAATAAATAATATCTCTTTAACATAATAATAATAATATGTAATAATATATTAAATATAACATATTTAATTTAATAATTACTAATCATTTAATTTTAATCTACTTTAATTAGATATGAATCATTTCTTATCATCTATATAATTAAAATATGAAAATTTTAATCGAACCGATATTTTATAACATTATCAAGCGATATTTTACTTAGATATTCAGTAAAATCCGATTCTGTATATTCAATAAAATCGATTACCGATATATCGAAGTGTTTATTGATATTTTGATCCTTGGAGTTATATATATGTCTTACGCTGCGGGAGCATAGTTTATAGCATTAAATCTCCAAAGTACAGCGGGAATTATAGGTGTACTTTTGGGATAAAAACTTAATTCTCCCAAAAAAATTTTGTTCAAGTCTCCCAAAAACAGTTTTCTCATTTACTACTTCTTAACTTTCAATTCTTCCGAGTTACCCACGTAGAGAAAAGTGCGTACCAAAATAAAATATTTATAGAAGATAAAAGATACAGTTGTCACTGGAATTCAAAATTTTATAAATTTTATATTAAAATTTGACGTAAGTTTGTGTTCCCTGGACAGAGTTCATGGTGTTGGGAATATGTGATAGTTTGGACTTCAGTGTAATGAGTTTGAACGCTCTTGTGAAACGAGATGTGTGTAGAGCAAATATATTATATATGTAATAAAGTAAAAGCACATAATATTCTTACACGGTTCGAAAACTGCCTACATCTTTGGGGTTGTGCCTAGATGCAATGATTTTCATTTATTTGATCCAAGGTTACAATTAGTCTTATTCTATTTGAGACTCCCTTTCTACCCATAGCTCTTCTTTAACGTAATCACGAATTCATAATGAACTCTCATTATTCCTCTTTTTACAGCATCACATACTCATACCCACATTATATAGATAAGATGAAAAATTTAAGCATCATCTTTTCCCTTTGTACTGAGGTGAAAAACTTTAATGTACAATACCTTAATCGAGAATCTGCACTCCACACCCTTGTGCGCCCGGATCTTGTTCTTCTTTAAGCTTTACGCTTGAAATCCATGATGAACAACTTTAAAAGCCCTAAATTTTTAGGGTTTGTAATTCAGTCTTCGAAGTCTTAATAAAGCTGGATCGTTATCCTAATACGATTCCATTATTATCTTCTATTTTATAAACTTTTCTTTAAGCTATCTGTAGGCCCAAATTTGGACTAGGTTTAGGTTTCCCCCTTTTTTTTACTTTTTTTCATTTTACCTTTTTATTTTATTTTACCTTATTTTGAGGTGGTTTTACCATATTTGATTCTTTTTGATTTGACGAAATTTATTTAGAAAAGGAATTTTATTTTGGAGGAAGGATCTATTGGAAGGACGACGATCAAGGAGACGATCAGAGAGAAAAAGGGAGATCAGAAAGCGGGATCATCGAGAGGGAGAGAGAGTAGTCGAAGAGAAGAAAAAGAAGAGTCCATGTGACTATTAAGCTCCTCTTTGGTAAGCTTTATCACTTTTTCTATTAAGTTCATCTCATGCACGAGATTATTATCACTTTTTCTGTGTTTTTCTGTTCTCTTATTTCTTTGCATGCATATATTATTATCGTTTCCATGTCGTTTGAAAATCACTCTTTTGTTATTGATGATTCATCTTATTCCTGCTTTCGTTTAGGATTTTTGGATTGCCTTGAAAGGCTTCGAGGACTGTGTAGGATGTCAATGGGTTCCGATTTTCTTTTGAGATCCACTCCTGGGTTGGGACTTTTTTTTTCTTTCGGTGAGATCTTGAGATATTTGTCATTGCTGTTATATTTTATTATTACTATTCTTTTCGATTGACGGTTGATATTCGTTGGGTGATGATTACAGTGGATACTGTGGGTAGTCAGTGCCGGAAAGGGACATGATTGATTTATATGTTGTTGGTGTGCCAAAGTATGGCATATGACGGATCTGACATGATGGTTTTATTTGATCTAACATAGACACCATTTCAATTTTAATTTCCATCAGTCAAACTTACATGTGGTGAATTTAAAGATTTTGGTGCATTAATTTTTAACTTCTTTTAGTTTTTATTATTCTATCGTTTTATTCTTTTCTTGTTTTGTTATTTGTATTGATTAGTTAGTTTATTTTCTAATAATAACTCAACTCATATTCTATTATTTTGTTGGTTTAATTCTCTACAATAATTTGATCATTTATTCATAATTAGTTAATTTAGTAAAACTAGTTAGTTTAATTCTTATTAGTTTAATTTTTGTAAAATTAGTTAATTTAACCATTATTCATTTAGTTTTTTGAAAAATATGTCCCAGTATATTTTTTATCAATTTTAATTTTTTGTTGATATAATTTTATAAAACAAGTTCCAGTCTAATTTTTATTAGTGTAATTTTGTAAAAATTGGTTAGTTTGATTTTTATTAGTTTGGCTTTGTAAAATTAAAATTAATTTAATTCTTATTAGTTTAACTTTTGTGAAGTGGATTTTAGGTTTAAATATTTTTTTCTTTATAAAATGAATCAGTGTAACTTTATTAGTTTAATTTTTATAAAATGAGTTATTTTGACTTTTATTGATTAATCTTTGTAAAACTAGTTAGTTTAATTTTTTTTAGCGTAATCTTGTGAAATAGGTAAGTTATTTATTTTCTTTTTTTTTGCATAATTTTATTTATTTGTTTTAACTTTTTGTAAATTAGTTGGTTTAATTTTATTAGTTTAATTCTTGTAAAATTGGTTGGTTTAATTCGACTTTAGTTTAATTTCATAAAATTAGTTATCTCACTTATCTTTACTTTCTCTATTAGCTTATAATTTTAGCTTCCATATTAATATATTATGCTCGTTTTTTATATTAGTAGACATTTTAGTTTCCATATTTTGTTTTCAATAAATATGTTTTTTTTAATTCCTGAATATTTTAGTTTTGTATTATATTTTCATTAAATCTAATTTTTTACAAATGAATATTTTAGTTTCCATATTTTGTTTTAATCTATATTTTTAACTAGTGAATATTTACTAAATCTACTTTTTGTAACTATTAAATATTTACTTTTATATCATGTTCTCATAAATCTATTTTTAAACAAGTAAATAATTTAGCTCCCATATTATTATTTGTATTAAATCTATTTCTTTTTAAACTAGTGAATATTTTAGTTTATGTTGTAAATCAAAAGAATTAGAGAGAAATAAGGAAGAGACAAAGAGAGAATTCGAAGTGATGATCACATATTTCAATACTCGCGATTAAACTGTTATAAACTATAGAGATAAAGTCAAAAACCTTTACATAAATGATATTAATTGATGTACATAATGAATGACATTATGTCGGCATATAATAAGTGATCTAAATGTCGGTGTGTCATTATGGTTATTAATCCGTCATTTACTTAATATACTTGAATGGCCCATGACCATAACATCAAAAGACACATCATTAACCTTACACAGAAAACTTAGTGGGATAAAACCTAGTGAAGGAAAATAGTACATGTACTTGAAAGATGATCCATTAAAACCTGACAGGAAACTATGGACAAAACTCTATAAAAGAGTACAAGATACTGGTATTTAACGCTCCCGACGCCTTAATATCTCGCAGAGACTAGTCCCTCTATCCAATTCTGGCGAGAAATCGAAAGTCGCAAATATAATGCCTTAGTAAATAAATCCGCAGGATTATCACTGACCCGATTTATTGCATATCATCTCACCATTGTTAAGTCATGCGCAGAAAGAACTCGAGAAATACGCTTGCTCGTCCCTTGATCCATTGAGTCAGGTAACACAAAGCAAGATTATTCATAATGTTGTCATATATGAAATAGAGGAGTTAATTCACTAGAGTCAATGAATATGTTGAATCATGGATCTTAACCATGCACCCCGCTATTCATGCATTGCCAATAACTCGACGATCGAGGAGGTCACACCATGGTTCATGACCCGACTCAAGAGATGGCAAGATAAGCCACAAGTAAATACATATCCCGACAGATCGAGCTTTATGGGATCCGAAGATTCAGATCAAGATAACCATGACTGATGGTGACTTAACAAAGATCTCATATCACTATCCCACGGACATCTCAACAATACGATCTGTTCAATACCAAGAGTAGGAAGGCGATTCATATCTTGCAAGAACGACCGGAAGGCAATGTTCAATTGTACAATTTGCAGGTTACATTAGTGCTCCAATGGCACTTAAGCATGGTAATTTGTACCAAGGAGTTTCTATTTCTCTTTATTAACGAAACGGGTCTTTATTCACCGCGTCTTACAATCATAGGGAGTTAAGGATGTAATATCCATAAAGCACTTGGTGACTTTTCAATGTATGTTGATTGATGATCGCAACCCACGGAAAATACTGATCTGCAGGCCGAGGCAATATCTAGTCGTACCTAGATCTTTCATCTCAAATTCTTTCTTTAAATAATTAGCAGTTTCTATACTCTTCAGGGGTCCCTATTAGATTCAAATCATCCACATATACTGCTATAATTGTCAAACTGACTTCTGTTTTCTTGATAAATACACATGGGCAGATTGAATTATTTACATATCCTAATAAGTATGTACTAAACGATCAATAATATCTACCATTGTTAAGTCCATAAAGATCAAGGTAACCATTAAACACATACCACGGGTTTTGAAAATTTTGCTTCGTGCAACGTAAACTCGATTTTCATGTATATCACCATCTATGGATCCATACAAATATGTTGTGACGATCCATCAATGTATTACCGAGATCATTAAATGTATTAACATCTAAAGGTGATTGATCCATTACTAGTGAATATGTCTCCTCATAGTCAATATTCGGTTTTTAGAAACCTTTATAACAATAGCTATATCGACGCATTTCATTATTTTCATTCTACCGCATAAAGACCCATCTATATCCAACAGCTAACATTTTCAAAACTACCGTCCAAATACCTTTTTAGCCAAATCAATTCATCATCACTGTTTCTTTCCATTTTTCCAATCGTACGATTTCGAAGATTCATTTATACTTAGGCTCCCGATCATCATATATTTTTGCATAATGTCTGAATACTTGAAAGAAAGCATCTAACAAGAGATTTTATCATTCCCATATTCTCGATTCATATAATTTATAGAGATCTCTTCATTCATAGGAGATAATTGGTCACACATACTTCAGAATCGTTTCCTTAACTCCTTGTAATGTATTTAGTCAACAGAGCGATCAGACGTAATAGGCCTTCAGAGCAATTTATCAAAACTGCATTTTTACGTAAGTAAGCAACTTATTAGATTTTCTTTCCTCGAAAAGAATCTTTAGACCGATAGCCCTCCACGCTTCGCACGTGGTTTAGATGTACCAGCAACAAGATTCAACCCCCATAGATTTCAATGTGTGTCGGTGTATTAACAAATTGAATATGTGATTTTATCACTTTATTCGACAATAAAGATCTCAGAATTGATCCGCAAGATCCCAGAACGAAGGATTCTTGAACTTAGTCCAGATTGTTTAGTATGAGGATCAAGATGCAACAATGATAAGAGAATTCATAATTTCATCACATTTATTATAAATTGGTTTATCACTCTAATGGCGGAAACAGATTCATCAAAATGACAACTGCAAACGAGCAAGAAAAGATTCCCAAAGGCCCAAGGTACGTATAATCAATGTAGAACCTAAAACCTACATAAATACCCAATCTACGTTGAGGACCCATTTTGGAACGCTATCGAGGAATAGGATACAACCAGACAACCAAATACACGAATGAGAAATATTTGGTCGAACCCAGAACACGAAGGAGAAATCAGATCACCAATAGACAAGACGATCGTTACCAAGATGTAAGAGAGCACGGCCCGGCAGATAAAGGTGACGAAACGAGAGTACGGTCTAGCAACTATTGCAAATGCTAATTAAAGATTCAACGAATCCATTCCGGTATGTGTATGAGCAACAGATATTGAATCTCTATACCCAATGACATGCAATAGCTGCGAAATGCTTAAGAAAATCCACCTATGATTATCCAAACGGATAGTTTTAATAGATGATCAGAAAATGTGCTCTGAGTTTGATAATTATATAAGTAACGAGCAAAGCAAGATTTAAGAGAAAGAAGGCAAACATGAGAGACCAAAGAGAGTTGATGCATCAACCAAACCATAAATAACGAATGGTCCACTAGGTGGGCTGACAAATCCACAATTGTCCCTCAATACGCTCGAGAAATCGGGAGGTGGATCGGACCGACTTTTAGAGAAGAAGGCCCGTGATAAACTTCTCGAGTACAAGCACACAATGTAATGATTGTGACTCAGTGACCATCGTCAAGGAACGACCATTAGATCGCGAAGCATACGCCTACTACGGTGGTGCCGATGACCAAGTCGTTCATGCCAGAACAATGAGTGGTGACCATCGAACTGTCCGGGACCGTAAGATTCAATGAGTAATGGTATAGATATAAACCATTCTAATGATCGCACTTCCGTATCATTCAGACCATCATGAGTATAAGAATGAGGAGAATCACTAGTGTCATCACCATTGTTTGGGATGGTATCCATTCAAGCTGTGATCCTAAACTGCCAAATCACATGCGGATCGTGGAATAAAGGGCATCTAAGGTGGAGAATAGCACCACCCGGTAGAATAATAAGGGCTTTAATGAGCCGCCAATTAAGCCGACAAGACCTAGAATAAGGGTGCAACACAGAAGGCCAATGTTAATCGAAAATACTTTTCTCAACATAGAATGAGCCAGAGCATTAGTCCACCGACAAATATCTCTAGCGATATCGACCGAGGTATGTACCGAGATAGATCCATGTTGTTTCAAAGATAAAATAATAGAAATTAAGAAAAGAAATATTATTGAAACATTGAAAACTCAGGAGAAATGAATTACATAAGAAAATAAAGAAAGAATTAATCATAATTGACATGCCCATCACCAATTAGATAAATATCCAATGGGTCCTCAAAGAAATCGAACATCAAACTGGGGCAAATCCACACCATCACCATTACCATCAAAGAAATTGACTTCAATATCCTGCCTTTGCCTCGATTGATGCCGTGTAGATCAACCAAATGCTTGGTCGCACGACACGCGACCACGACCATGCCACACTATAAAGAAGATTATCTTGTCACGCTGAAAGGATATTCGTCATATTATTCGTGGATTTGGAGCTCCTCTATCGAATTGCTTCATTAAGGACCATTATACACTTAGAATATCACTATATATTACATCATCATCATTGTCTATTCTTTCCCTCTTAGATCACCATTATGCCCTTATCATTGCTACGGTGAGGCAAAGTAAAGATTTGCTTCGGTGAAATGCTTTAAACCCCGTGAGGACGAGGATTGATGATTTCAAGCAAAAGCCGTTATCTTTCACCTACGCGAGCACATAATCAATTCAATATTTAGTAAACCCACATTTCATATTGTCACGTAGGAGCACATTAGAGTATGAAAAGGGTAAAAGCCGAAAGATATCCTCATCGCTGATATTCCCCACAAAGCTTTAACCCGCGAACTAACTGGAATAGTCGACCAGATTCATTAACGACTAGTCTTAGTCAAGAATGCAGCTGACCATATTCGCTTTGTAGTATCACTGTCGTGGATTATCATTTTTAAACTCACAGAGTACCAATGGGTCTTATCAGAAGGTATTCATTCTGAGACTCATCAAGATGATGGCGAATGAAAATTAAAGCTTAATACGATTCTAGGATACCATGGTTTTCTTTGATGGTTTCTCCCGTGAACCAAGATCGGCGTATCAGATCCAAATCCAGATAACACTACAAGAAAACGTACAGAGATGGACACCGGCTCTAATCCGCTCAGAACTAATTCGCGACGCGACAGAGACGGAATTTTCATTTTAAAACGCCAGACGATCAGGTCTGCTCACTCGCCTTCGATCGTAGACCGAATTGATTCCGCCTCGATCAAAGACCGATTTACCCGTCGATCGTAGACCGATTTGACCGCCTCTCGATCGTGAGACCGATTTGATTCCGCCGACGTAGACCAATTGACTCGTCGATCGGGAGACCGATGGATTCCGCCTCGATTAGAGACCGACTGACCCGCCTCTCGATCGACCGACGGATTCCGCCTCGATCGTGAGACCGATGATTCGTCGATCGGGACCGACTGACCCCGCCCGATCAGAGACCGACGGATTCCGTCGACAGAGGACCGAATTGATTCCGCTCTCGATCAGAGACTGACACCGCCTCGATCGAGATCGATCGAGATCTGAATTTTCCGCCCTAATCTAATCAGAGACGGAAGAACCTATTACGACCAAGATTTCACTATATGTAATCATAAATTTAGATTTAAGAATTAAATTAATAGATGTCATTAAATAAGTCGAACCACTATATTTTCATTAATTATAAAATCAATAGACACGAAGATATAACAAAATAGTAATATTAATGTCAAATGTACCAAATACACATACTAACTACAATCAAACCACAAATCTTAGTGTCTTCAGAACATTCTTCCGCATACTTGTCCCAGAAGTCGCTCTCAAAATCTGTATTTCTATGACATCACGGATAAGAACTCGTGATGAAAATTACTTTGTTAATTACATTATAAGCACAGAATTACCATCATTAAACTTATTTTATTTAATAAAAAGTAATGAATGCATTAACTCAAAACTAAAGTAGTTTTATCTATAATTAATCAAAAGTGATTTATTAATATTAAAGCAATTATAAGAAATCGCTGACCATACCATGACACTAGTACAATTTATAACCTGGGCACATTCATAAGCAAGAAAATTAATTACAACTGAGGAGAAATATTTCACAATAGTAGTTATTTGAGCGCCATATTTTATCGACACTAAAAGCAAGAAAGAGAGTGCTCCCAGAGACTACATCAGATAGCTTCCATAAACATAGAAATATAGATGATTTCAAGATAAGACTATAATCACTATATATGTTCATCGAGACAATCAAGAATGTGACAACGAATGATACCATATTCCACTACAAAAAGCATTCTAATGATCCTTCAGCATCCCAACCGGAGATACGTAAACTCACCAAGCATCTACTAACAAACAGTACTAGCTTCACCTCACAGATCTCATCAACAGCACAACAAGAACGAAGTTGTTCAGAATGACCACACAATGGGAATATTCTTTTCTTATAGGTTGGCACGATGAATTGTCCATGGTAGATCCGATTTGACACTAAGACTTCAACTGAAAACTATGATCATTAAACAAACACTTATCGTTAGTTTTCGATTCACGTATTATGTTTACCTTCAGATTATCCGATTCCCACTTTCATTAATATATTTAACCCGCTGCTCAATAACAAGAACATCGAAATTTCGAGATGCTTATGGAAACTGCACGCAAGCTCACTCGACTCACCCAACCTTAAAGTCACACCATCATCAAAACCGAGAGCTAGAATCAACTTCAAGATGGCTATCATCAATTATCCGCAGATTTGAACCTGGAATGGAATTAAGATAAATTTAATTGTATATGAAGCCCAAGCAAATTGATACGATTCAATCAGGAACTACAAAACAACACTACGAATGATTGACAAAGACGGAGAATTTAAATACAGCGAACTGGAAAGGTAGCTAATACAAATCGACCACCAGCGGCCAACAAGAAGGTGCATAAAAGCCCTTTATTTGTATCCACTAATCAAATAAGCAAGTACCTTATAAGGGCAAATTTATATCTCCGCGATTCACGCGGGGGAAACCACTATAATGGTTCAAACAGTAACAATTTCAGAATCATGACTATAATTCTTCAATCTTTTCCAATATCACAGGATCTCATACAGAACTAGTTTTAATTCCATTCTTCCTGAGATGAGTCAATGCAACTACAGAATATTTTATAACCATTTTTTACACAGGTAACATCACGATACGTTTTATGTTTGATGGAAGTCAATTAGAAGATTAGGTGATTATACATAATCTAAGGAAGAGATAAATTAATTAGCAATTTTCCATAGGTCATCACAGACGGACATGCCTTCAAATGGCAACTTATTATGAATGAGTTCTCACGCATAAATAGCAAAGCCGCAGTATCCACCTTATGATTATAATGCTTCTTCTCTCCATGTTCGATCGTTATCGTTATAATAATCGAAGCGAAGTTTAATCGTTATCATTCGACCACTGACCACAACAATAAAATCATTAGTGTTGGCACCGAGCCATCCGAACGATATGCCGCCGCGAATATTCCGCACGATCTTCGTTAAAGCCAACCGGTAAGTTCGACGGCTGGTGACGGTACGAATCAAGTTTTCTCGAAAAAGAAAAATTATTAAGCGACACGATGCCTTTCGAGAATCATCAATGACATTTTGCATCATAAACATAATTCAATTTATATAAAATGACGGAACCGCTCGGAATACGGGTAACAAACCACGTGATTAACAAATACTTTTAGAATAAACAACAAATAACAAAGGCAGAAGATACAAATACCAAATAAGAGATATTCAACCATGTTTAAGAATCGTTGGCAGAATCATTATCGAGCAAATCAGTCCGTCATTAGAACCATCCATTCATTTTGAATTCTACAGAACTGATGAATCTTTATAAAGGATGCATGTGAATTGAGTGATCCAACCTTAGAACCCGCCATGATGCGAGAATAAGGACCACTATTGCCCGAATCCAAAACCATCCATTCAATTTCAATAGCTTCTGCACGTTTGCGGAAACACCACCGAATTCGCATTCCTCGTGTATCATAACATTGTCAACGATTCATAAGCCACCAACAACTATAATTGTATTAACTCCAACTATGAAAAGAAACTTTAAAAAGGGTTTCCAAGATCCATTATCTACCGTGATTTGAAGCTACAGAAAAAGTATGGTAACAACAAAAGCATCATCTTCAATATTGATTGCGGATTAACATAATTACAAGAAGGCATTGGTACATAAGAAATTAGATAAACAATATCAAGGTTAATTATATCATAAGTTTTAATATTATTTGTTCGGGGATAAAAATTAGATAAACAAATTTAATGTGACTATATAGGAGATATTAAAGAAAAACAACGGGCAAAGATAACGATGTGTAGCCGATACCTACTATGCACCTTCACAATCGATATTAAGACCCTCAAGACGAACAGATACCAAACTTTAAGAAAAAGATTTGGTACAAAGATTAAAAAAGATAAAAGAAGATAGCTAAAACCATGACCAAGATGTATTTCAATCGACTATTAAAAGATAAAATTAAAACAAAATAAATAAAATAATAAACCCCTCCGCCTACATATGGAAAGAGAGATTTAACAAAGATTTTCTTGGGATTTTCAAGGCCACATGGTTTACCATAAATATTCGAATATCCATCACCCTCAGATCTTTCACTAGGAGAAGCAAATGATGCTCACACGTTGTTCTCTGGGCAACTGCTACTTAATCAGCTTGGACCAAAGTTATGCCATTGGGAATCTTCGTATCCACAAGAGAAGATATTCATGAAGATATTTGGCTTATGCCTTTTGGAATCTTCGTAGCCAGAAGCTTATCTCTGTGCATTTGGCTTTAACTTCTTGCTGAATGGGTCTTTCTAGGTAGCCCATAGTACAACTACAAGAATCAAACAGATAGCAACTTACTAAAAAAAAAAAAAAAACTCGATCCTCAGAGTCCTTAGGTAATGGGGTTCGAGCAGCTTCTTCTAGCTTCATGCGCACACACCCTAAATCACACCCCAACACCATTAATAATAATGCCAATAAGAAAACAGCACAAAGAGAAATCGCAAATAATGATCATCGTAAACCAAACCTCTTCTAACTTGAAATTATAAAAGAGGCAATACGAATTATTACTTGAAATAAGTTCGAACGTTTAATTTCAAGATTGAAAAAAACTTAGGTTCATAATCGTGAATCAAACCGTAATGCGCTAAAAGTTGGAAACAAGCTTGCCAACCCCTTAAATAAATCAAATTCGGGAAAATATTACATGTATGCTTTCTACCATTCATAGATTCAATATTTTCATTTAAATCAGAGTAGTGTGTTAGAGTATAAGACCAGATGCAATACAAATAAGGATTCCAAAAATGACGAGGTAGTGGTTCATCAAACTACAATGCAACTGTCTGTAGAAACTTCTCATAAAAATAACACTAATTGAAGCTCAATATGCTTAGTTAACCAAAAAAGAAGGTAAATGATAATGAAATCATACTAGGTTTCAGGTCACGGTGTATGATCCCATGAGAATGTAAGCATTCCATTGCTCGAGCAATGTCCAGTGCGAAACCAACAGCCACCCTTGTATCCAAGCACCTTGGCCGCATATTCAGTAGGTATTTTCTTAATGTCCCCCCCAATAGAAGCTCAAGAATTATTACCGCGGGATGTGTTCCTTGCAAGCGCCCAATGAACCGGTCATACAAAGTTTATTAGATAACTCGTGTATTCGCCCATTAAATTAACAAGCACTGCATTCAATCCAAAGGTTTTGAATTGCCCAAAAGAAATTCCACATGAAGAAACACCATTGACTACCTTCACTAAATTTTTATGTTGAACTCTAGACAAAGATAGCAACCTCTCTTGCAAACCGCCTCTTCTCCTCTCGGCAATCTCCAAGAGCCCTTAGAACAATTTTGATAGCAACATTCTCGGTTCTCAGACTGGGAAAAGAAATAAACTAAATGTTGAGACCCCATATTTTCAAAGGATCAACTGGAGTAGATGAGAAACTGATCCAAAAAATGAAATTCACAACGGCAACACATTTTAATTGTCTTTCACTCCCACCCACCCAAAAAAATTAAGCTCTCATAAAAGAAAACATGAGTTTCACTTGAGTCCCATCCTCAGACGTTATTTTTAATCTCAAAACGCACTCCCAACCTAATATATGTCCGATTTAGAAATCTGAACGCTTGTTCCTCTCTACCCTTACAAGAGAAGAGAGGAAAAAGAAACAAAAAATAGATAATTCGAGACAGAATATATAAAGAAACAAAGAACGTAAACCCTCCCAAGTGATATGTAGGAGAAAACTAGAAATTGATCAATGATCGCCTCACGATGTTGACTTACTTTCCTTCATAAATCCTTTGGCATGAGCACTTTCTCCAATTCTCACCAACAAACAAGCTTGTTTTGGATCGACAAGCCACTGACATCTAAATCGAACTCCTCCGACGCATGTAACCCATTCCGCATCCCATTTTCCCTCAAATCAATAACTCCGACCAAGATCTACTCACTAACTAACCCTAAACCGAAGCCCTAAACCGTGTGTTATTACGTGTGAGTACGCTGGCCAAGATGGGCGCGTGGCGCCTCAAAATCAGAACCGCGGCTTAAACTCTACCATTCCTGGGCTGAACCCTCAATGGCGGACTCATAAAATCCCTAAACGAAGGAGAGGCAATCGAGGCAGAACGAAAAAACCAGAGAGAGTGAAGACGATAAAACCAGGGAGAGTGAAGGCTAGGGTTTTTCTAGCTTCTACCATCACACGAAACGCTTTTAGAAGCACTGATTGTCAAATGCAATACAAAAGAGGTTAGGCAGAAATGGTGGGGAAAGGGCTCAGAAAATCGGGCAGAGAATTTGGAGAAGGATAGGTAACTGATTTGTACCATTTCCAGTAGGCATGTTTATTTTTCTTATAAAAATTCATTTCATTTATTTCTTCTATTATATAAAAATTATGTAATTTTGATATTTAAAATTTTTAATGAATTTTAATTATATTTTATTTTCTTTACTATTTTTAAAAAGTAAATTAAAAAACCTTCAACTTAAGTATGTCTCGACTAATTTTAACGATTATATAAAACTAACTTTCAATTATCATAAAGTGACTCGAATTAGTGAAAATTGGGTAACCATGATGTTATCTATCTATCATCTAAAAATATTAGAGAATATATTGAGCACTAATTAAATAATTGCCCAACCAAGTCACATAAACCAACATTATCACAATATCACGTCCCTTCCCTTGATTGTAAATTTTTAATAATAACCCAGGAAGAGGGAACCCCACATGGACTTGCTAACAAATAATTGTATAAAGTATGTAAATTAAATAAAAGAACAAGTCATCATTATGTGGCACCACACACACACATATTGATCTTTATATCTCTTCATCACTTCAAAATCGACCACCACCATATTATATGCTAGATGGAAATTGAAAATTATGAAACATCTAATTTATCACATGCCGCTCCATGTTTAAGAAATTTCTTACACAAATTTACTAAAGATTTATAGTAGAATTATGCTTAAGGATACGCTGGTCTTTATTTATTTAATAAAGGGTCCATTAAACTATTAAAATTAAAACATAATATTATATAATCCTTATCGAAACAAAAATATATTTAACAAATTACTTTCGCTTCAACAAACCTACCCAACGCCTATTCGCTAGAACACCCCGCACCCTTTCCCACCCACCAATTTCATCCAACCTATCTAATAGTCTATCTTTTCTTTTTTAAATCGCACAAATTTTATGATTTTTAATTTCTTATTTTTAATTCATTTGATAATATAAAATATTATTTTCACTTATTTGGAAATCTACTAAATAATTTTTTTTAAAAATTTTATTTACTATTATTTTGTATTCTTTTATTAAAATTTATTTTGTATAATATATATATATATATATATATATATATATATATATATATATATATATATATATATAGCAGTATATATATATATATATATATATATATATATATATATATTCATAATACTTTTATTTATGATTTCATTTTATTTTTATTTTATACTTTTATATTTTTAAAATTTAATAAACTTGAAATATAAAAATAGAAATAAAATATTATAAAAGTTGTATTATTTCACATAAAGGTGTAAAATGTAATTTAAAATTAGTGATAATCGTTTTAATATTTAATTTGCAATATTTTTTAACTACCTCAATTTTTATTTCTAATTAAATGATTAGTACTAATTAATCATTTAACTACCTCAATTTCATTTCTACTTATGTTTCATATATATCCCCTTCTTTAAGGTTCATTTCTGTCTTTTTTTTTTTTTTGAAAAGATAAAGTTCATATTTGAGTAAATTACCTAAGTTATTTCTATTTCAAAAACTAATTATTCCGTTATTTTTATTCATTTTATTTTTTTCCCAAACATTTTTTTGAAAAATAATATATATATAAAGATTGATGGGCAAATTTGACATTTGTTAAAAATGAAAGAAATTTTAAATTAATCATATTCACAATACATTAGACAAAACCAAAGTATCGGGCTTTTGAATTAAGAGTTTAATTAATTCATTTTTAAAACTAAAATGATTAATTTATAATTTATTTGTGCATAAGTGCAAAGTTTTTTTTCCTTGATATGATGTGGGGAAAATTTTGGGCCATTTTCTAATTTAGTGTTATTATAGGTATACATGCTTTTCAATCGAGGTAACTAGTATATGTTGTGATTCTAGACTTTCTATTTATAAACAAATTATTTAGTTCTTTTTTATTATTTTGTGTTTTTTTTTCATTACTTATAAAAGTAGAAAAATACATAGATATTATAGGACCGAAAGATAGATGGACAAATATGATATTTTCTAAAATAAAACAAATATTAAGGATAAAACCTAGATTGTTTGGAGGGACAAAGAGATTTCGAATTTTTTAGTCTCATATATTTTTTTTTTTCTAAAGGTCAATAATTAGAAATGGAATTCAGAGACGGATTATTCGGTCTCTATTTCCGTCTCTAAATAGAGACTTTAATGATTTCAGTTCCAAATTTGAGACTAATTATTCCGTTTCTATTTAGAGATGGAAATAGAGTATCAATAATTTCTCGTTCTAATCGAGACTAATAAAATCCGTTTGATTAGAGACTGACAGCTCCGTTTCTAAATAGAGACTTAATGATTTCCGTCCCAAATTGGAGATTCGAAATCATTCTGTTTTCTATATAGAGCATCTAAAATAGAGACTAATCCTCCCGTCTTCAATCAAAAGACTCCGATTTTTCCGTCCCGATTAGAGACGGAAATTATTCGAAATGCTCTATTCCGTCCCAAATAGAGACTTTAATGATGGTCTTCGATTCGCCTCGATTAGAGACCTAAAATTATCTCGTCTCTACTGCCTCAACAGACTTTAATGATTTCCGTCTCGTGATCCGTCTGAACTGAACGACTTTAAATCATCTCATTTAGAGACGTAAATTCCGGGCTCTAATTAATTTGTATGCAACTGCTCTCATTTAGAGACGGATAAGAACCGTCTCTAATTCGATTTTTCTTGTAGTAAGTAGTTGTCCTAAATATCAAGGGCAACAAATTCTAATTTTGTGAGGTTAGACATATTCGAAAATAATAGAAATAATAAATTAAAGAAAATTTGTAAAAAATGACTGTAAATTTAACAAGAATAAATAAATAATATAGATTCTTCGTGAATCTAAAAGAAACGACACCATTTTCTTGGTATTATAATTTTGTAAAAATTTTCAGAATTTAAGAAGAATTCTTCGAGAATTAAAGAGTTTCGCAAAATTCATTTAGAATATCGCAAATGGAATTCAGAATTCAAAGTGTATGATGATGAGTTATAATTGTCGAATAGAATTCTACTCGAATTCATATTAAATTGAAAAAATGGGTACCAAATGCTTCTGGAAATGATACCATATAGAAATAGAATAAAAAAATAAAAATAAATAAAGTAGCACAATGGCAGTGTGTACAATAGTATGATTGCCATTTGGCTCGAACCCTGCCGAAAAGTAACAATAAACAGACTTGGGCTTCGAAAAGTTATGCACTGGAGCTGAAAGTAGCTGGGGCAAATGTTCGAAACTAACTATCGCTTCAAGAGAGCGTGCTGATAACGTGTTGTAAATCAAAAGAATTAGAGAGAAATAAGGAAGAGACAAAGAGAGAATTCGTATGAAATTCGACGATCTATATTTATGCCGACAGCCTTATTTATAGTACTTATATGGATAAGGTCAAAAGCCTTTACATAAATGACACATTAATTGATGTACATAATGAATGACATTGTAATCCGCATATATAATAAGTGATCTCGTAATCAGTGTGTCATTATGGTTATTCAAAATCCAATATTTATAATAGTTTCCATATTATATTTTCATTATATCTATTTTTTAATCAGTTTCATTACATCCGTTTCTTTATTGAATGACACCTAAGATCATGTTTCAGCCCATATTATCTTCTCAAGTATCAAACTTAAAATGTAAAGTCACACCATTTAATAAGGCATGAACCTTGCCTTCTTGATTAAATCTATACTTGTCTCTTTGATTCTAACCTACATTATTACCCTCGTTATTATTTTTTAGCTGGAATCTTTAAATTTGCTTAATTCAAAATTTATTTTCTTTAATTTTTTGAAAGTCAAAAATCATTAATAATTTCCAAAAAAATAAAAAATAAAAAATCATTCTCTTTAATTTATAAAAAAATCAAAAGCCATTTTCTTTAACTTCTAAAAATTCGAAAGATCATCTTTAACATTCACTTTAACTCTTTAAAACTCAAAAACCATTTTCTTTAGTTTCTAAAAAAAAAAAATTTTCATTTTCTTTAATTTCTAAAAAAAATAATATTTTTATTTAACTTTAAAATTTTCACAAAATCATTTTTCTTAAATCTACAAAATCAAAACTATTTTCTTTAATTTAAAAAAAAAAAATAATCTTAGCTTCAAAAATTTAAAAATCACTTTCCTTAATTGCTAAAGAAATCATTTTCTATATATATATATATATATATAAGAGTTATATGTTATATATATATATATATATATATATATATATATATATTCTATAAATTTAAAATCATTTTCTTTAAATTTCACAAAAAATCAAAATCCACTATTCCTTTAATTTTCCGAAGTCTCGGTTTCTTTTTACAAATATCCATCTTTCAAATCATTATTCTAAAATTTTCTAAAGTGATACTCTATTTTCAAAAATCTCAAATCAAGTTTTTATTTTCCAAAATTACTCTTTTCAACATAATTTCAAAGATGCCGAAAGCACAGTTTACTCTATAGTTCTAATAAAATGGAAACATATGGAGTAGACTCGCGTGTCATATAAATGAGTTTTGGTGAGGGCCCAACATCCCATGTATCATTTATTAAATAATTTGACACTCGATTTATAATTTGACTTTCTAATTTAATCATGAATGTTTCTATATATCTTATTAGGTTAACCCTATTTTCTATTGATAGCGCTTACGATTCGACATTAAGGTACATATTCTTTCCCTTTTTACTTTACTTGTTGTTTGCTATATGTTTGATGCACGGTTGTATATTGTTGTTGTCAATTATTAGTGTTCATAGTCAATTGTCAAATTTTTCATAACTTGATTAGTAGAGACCCGCTTTAGTGACTTAAAGGGGTGTTACGACTCACTACTACCTTTCCAATGTGTAACATGACCTTTGAATTTGGACTTTGCTGTGACTCAGTTTTTCTAAAAAAATGAGTCATACTAAGGTTTTTATTTCTTATTTTGTTTTCCCTCTTAAAAAAATAATAAACAAAAATAAGTAGAGAATCCAAACTGTTTTCAAAATGGTTTTTCGAAAATAAAAACGAGTCTTACATTTTAGTAAGAAACGCATCATAACCAGAATACGGTGTCTACACTATCCTAGTGGAATAAGGAAACTTGGTGCCCAAGTTTTCTTTTTAGATTTGGAAACCTAATTTGTTCCCAATTCTAGGTTGATAACTTTGGAAGATCGGATTCTTTTGATTTGATCGTTATCCACTTTATAGAGGAATCATAGGTCCTTTGATACCCAATGATCAAAATATCGGTAAACACAGATATATCGATACTTAGATTTTACGGATATATCATAAATATCGGTGAAATATAGGTGGATATTTACAAAAAAAAAAAAATACCGTAATTGTACCATTATTCAAATATTTAATTTTTCGAACAAAAATATTAAAAATTAAACAAGAATATATACTAAAAATTATTTGATAAGTATACAAAATGATAATATCATTTAACTTTTGAAAAAATATTTGAAATTCCTAAACTATATTTATATTTATTTATTAACAAATAAATTATTTTTATTTTATCACTTCAATTATTTTTGTTAAAACATGTTTCATCAAATTAAAATAAGAAATAAATTATTTTTATGATTCATACAAAATATTTAATTTGTTAAAAATATTCATAAATGATAAAAAGGAATATAGTAACAAATTGCACTCATACTGATAGAAAGACATAGCATGGTGGAAAAGGGTTGTTAAAACCCTATTTTTTGGGATGGGTTCGAATTCCTTGTACAACAATTTTCAAAGTTTTAAGAGGCACTAAGGCTGAAAAATCGAGATTTTAGCGAAATATCATCGAAATTGGAGATAAATGACCGAAAAAATCGTTGATCGACTATCTAAGTGGAGAGCACAGTTGACCTCCGCTTAAACCGATGCTCTCGCCGGAATATCGCCCGATTTTTGTTCCTTGTCGATATGCCTTGCTCCTGGGCATCTTGCCCTCAAGGTTCCAAAACTAACTAGCATCACATGTCAGCTTTGACCCTAGTCCAAACTCTCCAAGACTAACAGGTCCTTGTGTTATAGAGTTGTCTTAGTCCGAACTACTTCTAGGTTCTACCAAGGACTTCATGTTTCATCAGATCTTCATCAAACTCAATCTCTAAAGTGACCATCTTCTTGTAGAACACTAGAGACGAAGGTATCGATAATCTTAAACCCAACAAAATTAATTATATTTTGAATTTTTAATATTTTTATAGTCTATTGAAATATGAAAATTTTATTTCCTTAAAGTTTGTCTTTCTTTATTACTTTTCCCCGAATTGGGACATAATATAAACAAGTAAAATAATTAAAATATCTCTAGAATCACTTCAAACTGTTCTCCTGATCTTCAAAATGATTTAAAATTTGATAAATACTTAATTTTGAGGAAAAAGGCTTCGTTATGAGGTGGTGATTTTAGCGCATGCTAAAATCAATTCCAAGCGGATCCAAGTGTGACACAGCTTTACAAATTAAAAAAGAAAATTCCCACTCTCAATTTTTTCTCTTCTATCCTATTTTTCTTAATTAAGGATGGGCGATTTTTTTTTTTATTTATCATTTTTGGTCTAAAATCACTAATTTACATATCTTTCTATCATTTTTCTTTCTCCATAAAGTGGTTCTTCAATACAAATTTAACTTTTAATTTGTTTTTTCGTGTTTTCATTGTCGTTTTGCTGCAACTTGTGATTTGGTAATATTATCTTGGTATGATGGTTTGTTTGTCATCATCATGTTGCGGCGTTTATTTGTGTGTGGGTAATTCATACGGCAAATCATATTCGATCAAATATAGACAACAAATCAAATCATTGGCCGCCTATTCTCAAGCACTAATGGAGTCATAGGTATTCTAGTTATTATAATAATATCAAATGTATGAGTTTTGAACTGATTCATTATGTTATTAACATGGATGATGTTTAATCCTTTATTATTTTTAACGAATTTGATTCTATGTTTCCATAATGTATTGTTAGTTTGAACCAATAAAATTAATTTTCTTTTCAAAATAAAAAGGAAAATTTATAAATTATTTTTTAGATAATTTTTAATAAGCATATGAAAATGTTTTTACCAAAGTATTTTTATTACTTGTTCTCCAAAAAAATTATCAGTGATTTTTTTTTTAATATTGTAAAACATTTTTCAAATTTATAAAAATGCTTTCTAAATTTTATGAAATATTGGTTTAAAAAAAAAAGATATTAAAATGATTTATTTACTTATTTTAAACATTGTGAAACCAATTCTTATCTACATTCAATCTTAGTATGCATGGTGAACCCCATGTTTAGATCCTCCACCCAAAGTGATTAGCGAAAGACTTGTCTTTCTTGGAGTAGATCAAAATATTTGACCGGGGCTCAAAGTTCTTCACCACTGATTTTTCTTCTCCATGTTTACCATGAGAGGCGCTGGGTCTAATTTCTAAGTCCTCAGCAACAGCCTTCTCTGCTTTATGTTCAGAATTCTTCAGAAGCTGATCGTCAGCCTTCTCTTTGCTTGCCTGATGTGTAGCTGTATGGTAGTCGGCCGGGTTCTTGGCCGCGGACACAACGCCGGACTGAGGCTGATCTTTCCGGTACTCGCTGGGCTCCATTCTCGCAGCTATTGTGTTGCCAACCTGCATGCTCAGAGAAAAGGGAAAATGTATTAGAATATTTCTCAATGTTGAACAATGAATATATATACATTAAGTTGTTAGCCAATTAGGGATTATTATTACCAAGACAAGTGAGAAAACAGCAAACAAGACGAAGGAAGAAGACTCCATGTTTTTTTTCAAACGCTTAGGCTGCACCTGTGATTTGTATGATCAAGGCTTGCTGCTCTTACTCTATATATATAGATAGACTCCCACCAAAAAAAAAAGTACTAAAAGACAAAAGATAATCATGGGGATTTGAAACTTTAAAATTTCATGCCTTGAATATCTCAATAATGCTTTCACATTTTCTAGTTAAAACATTTTCACATTTACGTGAAATGATCCTTTCTTTATATGTACCGTTAAAGCACTTGCATCAATCAATTTGCAATAACCATGGACAATTCAAGAACATAAAAGATAAAAAAATCAACTTAAAGGTACATAAGAATATCAATTGAAGAACACAAAGATAAATAAATCAATCTAAAAATATGAGGTTTTTACATGGTTCGGCCAAGCCTATATCTAAGAATGAGAAAATATTTCACTATTTTAAAAATTGAGTACAAGATTACAGTATTAGAGTATTTCGACCATCAAGAAAATTATAAAATCACAAATCCTAGGATGTACACAATATCGAGAAAGTATCTCACAATACTCTTAATCCCTAAAACTCTTACATATCTGTCCGCATCGTGTAGCTTTTACAAGTTCATATTTCTCTCATAAAGTTTTTTCCTCATTACCTAGAATATGGAAAAATATGTAAAAAACATCCAAGTGTTTTCTCAAATATCTAGTTTACACCTGGAAACCTTTTTTTTATCTATAAAGACCCCTAACATTTATTCTTATAACTCACTTTAGTCCCATGCTGACATAATCGTTAAGTTCACTATTAAATGGGACATGTGGCAGTTAAATATTGATATGGCATTATGGGACCCACATATTCTCTCATCTCGCCTCCTCTCCACTCTCCTCTCTTCCCTAACCATCATCTTTGGAACCACCAAACCCATCATCTCCACCCACCCATTCCCAACCCAGCCCAGCCCCAACACAGTCTCACTGAGAAATTATTACATGTGATTTACTACTATCTGCATTACTCAGCTGGCATCAGTATTTCTACCTTTGTCTCTCACAATGAGGTGTATAGAGAAAACCATGGGGTGCAAATAGAATTTCTCCTCGCCTAAGCCATTTTCATAATTTTTTTTGTTTAAATTTTTATTTATTTTAATTTTTAAAATCTACTAAATAAAAATTCAATATTTAAACAAATTATTCATTATTTTCCAATTTACTAAATAAAAACTCAACTTTTATATAAATAAATGTTGAATTTTTAAATCTACTAAATAAATAATCAACATTTATTTCTTTTAATTTCAAAATTGATTTACTAAATGAAAAATCAAATTTAGTAAATTTGATTTTTCATTTAGTAAATTCCTTATTTTTTATTTTTCATTTATTTTGAGTATTCAACATTTTTCAATTCATTTAGTAAATTTGTGCAAATGAAAATCAAAATTTATATAAATTGATTATGCCTTTTTCAGCCGGGTAGGGCTGGGCGTTTGGGGTCGTTAAATTTTGGAATTTGAAATTTCAGCTGTGGGGTACAGTCTACGGGCTTTGGATGTGGCACTTCTCTGCAAAGACAAAAAAGAAGAAGGGTCGACGGGGATTCGCAGTGGCGCTCCGATGCTGAGTCGGTTCCTCGTGAGAAAAAGATGAAATTTGCTGGGCGAATGTTTTTGCTTACGCTTTTCTGGAGTAAAGATTGTATTTTTGGTATTTATAGTATATGTTTTAAAGTTGGATTAGTGATTAGGATTCTTTCCGTTGAATGAATATTTCCTTTATCGGTATCGGATTTGATAAGGAATATTGAAATAACTGTTTATTTAGAATTATCTTTCTTCCTCATTGGTGGCATCCGGTTTGATCTGCAGGATGAGCTGTTATATCATGAATTATCTTATTTTCCTTGCTGGTGAGATTTAGTTGGATTTGCAGGATAATATGTTATTGGGGATTATTCTTGTGACGCCACTAGGCAGGGATCCATTAGCTACCCATCAGCCGCGAATCACAGTGGATGTCTAAGTTCTTCGATAGCCCGGCAAGAAAATCGGGCGAGTCTCGCGCATGCGGGAGCTCTACCCAAATAAGACTGCATGAAACTGTCCCCAAAGCGATCCCGATATAATCACAATGATACAATTATGGATAAAAAGCGGCTGCGGGCGTGCACAATACCCGTAAAACATCTCGCTATATCCAATAGTTAGAGTTCAAATGTTTACTCTTATACAACACATATATTAAAATACTCGAATTCTAATACATGTATGAAGTCATCAAAGCCACAATCCGGCTTTTCTTCTAAACTCAGCCTCTAGGACGAGCCGTCTCCTCGTGCGCTCCCTGTACCTGAAAATATGTTCCCTCGACAGGGTGAGCTAATGCTCAGTAGTGGAATCGCCCTAAGTGGGCTACTCTCCCACCTGAGTGCAGTGCAATGTTCCAAAACAAACACACATTCAAGCAAATGCATGATCCTCGCCAAGATATCTACATGACCAACTGGATCCAGGAGTCCTCACCCAGAGCTCTCTCACACTCGCCTAAGCCTCGTATAAGGAAATTATTGTTTTTTGTTAGTTTGTGGACAACCCTCCGATGTGTATATATATCAATTGGAGCGCTCAGACGATTGATATATTGTTGTTTAATGGTACCCTCAGGTGAATGTCGATTGGAAAAGAACCAGGCGATTTGATATTTTTAATTTGGACTACCCTCAGATAATTGCTTGTTTTAGACTACCCTCCGAACCATTTACTGCAGACTCATCTGCGTGCGCTCCTCCTACGAGTCCTAGGTTGTTACAGTGCGCTGCAGAGATGCGTGTATGCCAATTCAAACCACCGGTAATCACATGCAAATATGTAAACATGCACATATCCACATAATATCCAATCTGCAATCATGTCATGTAATTAATCAATTCATACATCAAAATTAGCTCACTTTGGCTAATGATCAAACACGAGCAATTCAACTTGAATCACTCGATCAAACACAATTTCACACAAAAATATATTTTCGTGTCACTATTCCTAGGAACAGTGAAACCCTTGGGTTTACGATTCCAACACTCAAAAATTCATCGGTTCACTTTGTGAACCCGCATTTCACGACCATTTCCGGCCTCATCCAAACCAATACATGATTTAAGCGTTTGTATTTAACCTTGAATCCAGCGAAGTAGCGATCCATTTGCTCCATTCAGTGTTCCAAGTCTATCAATTAGGTCCCACGAGGTTTGGGGCGGAGTCAAAAAGCAACCCCTCGCGGCTCATTCGACTCAAACATTTACAATGTTATTGCTTGAGTAAAGCATAAGTAAGGAAACCCTGCCTCTAGGAGTTTGAAACTCCTGACTACAGTACCCCGCATTGAAGCCCTCTCCCGTAGGCGGTTCTCATGCTGTCCGTAGACGGTCGGATTTATGTGAATCTAGAGAGAGTCGAGGAGCCTTCTCTAAAACCACCACCATTTCGGCCGGATCCTGCTTTCTCCCCGATTCGTTTTTTTTGCTTGCCCAATTGGAGAAGGCCAGGCATAATACCTTCTTTGTGTAGTGACTTAAGCTTTTCAAAAATAGCGGTTATGTCCCTCTTTTCCCGATTTTGACATTGGCACTATCTAGACGCCGTTTCCGTCGTTTATACACTCATACCACTAATGGCGCATGAGTATTATATGTGACTTCCGTCATCGAAAAATCGTTTCGGCACGAACGTACCTCGAAAAGCGTCTTAGACTCATTGTCTCGAATTGACCGAAATTTTACGTGCTAACTAGATTTCACGAAACTGATTCAGCGGTGCAAATCCGTTTAGATCATCAGAGATCTGAAATAAATTTGGATTTTAAGCAGAAATTACAATTTTGTGTAGAAATTACGATTTCTGGCTTTTAGAAGTAGATTCTTGGTCTTCTGGTCTATTCCTTATCGATGGGATTTAGTTTGATTTTGAATGTAGAACTTTTCTCGATTATCATACTTAGGTCTTTGGTGAAATGACTGAGTCTTTATTTTGGGTTGGCGTCAAAGGCCTGAGTGTTTCAATGGGCGTGCCTCTTCTTTGGGTTTGGTGAATGGGCTGCTTGAGCCCATTTCAACACCATCGATTAACTACTAGCCCCATGGCTTAATGCGGTGTGTGTGGGCAAAGTTTGAACTACCGTGTCGGATGCAATTTCACGTGTCGCCGAAATTTGGGTTGTGAACCAGTATCATCCTTATGTCTTGCGATAATGATGACTCTTCGGTTTCGTGCTCATTTCTCCGCTGCTGGTTCCTTTTGTTTCTTATGGACATCCTCTGTTTTATGCTCCTAATCTTGAAACTTTTTGCCAACTTACTTGAGTTCGGACTTCCCTCTTCCTTAGTTTCCATACGAAATTTGTAACACCCCGAATATACCTGCCAGTTTTCGACATGTTTAGAATTATTTTGTAAGCGTAATTTGAATGTTTCGTGAGTTAAGTGCACGAAACATGGAGAAACGAAGACAGTACAAGATTTAAGGATAAGTGTAATTTGTCCAAAAAGGGGCTTAAAGTCATAGTTGATGAGAATAGAGACCCCGAATAAAATAATGGGAAGTTGAAATTCAAATAGTCAAGAGTTGGAGGACCAAAAAGCAAATAAAGAAACTTAACCCAAAAATGGGTTTTTGAGAGCCAAACAAGGCCTAAGAGATATTTTGATTTAAAGACCAAAATTGGTCTCATTTTTTGAAGAAGAACAAACCGTAGAGGGAGAGAAGAGAAGGAAGAAGAAGAAGAAGAGGAAGAGGAAGAGGAAGAAGCCCGAAACAGGTCAAGGTATGAAACTAGCAGTTATGGATTCTATAAATTTAGTATGGATCTTTGATTTTGTATGGTTATTATCTTGCCTCAAACCTAGGGTTTTTTAGGATTTCATCATAACCAAATATGTATTGAAATTAGGGTTGGTAAAACTCTAAAAGGCACAAGATAATTATAGAATCCTCCTTTTTGGTTGGATTCGTGGATTAGTGAGGAAGTAATTGAGTTAGGGTTTAGAACAATATAACTAATCATCATGTTTGGTTTTGTGTATGCGCTACCAACCACGTATTAGAATGGTTTGGGAGAAATTCATGGGAAAGTTTGTGAAAAGAAAGATATGTATTGAAAGATGAATTGAGTACAAAAGTTATAAGATGAATTTGGAGTAGATTTGATGTATATTGATGATTAGGTTGGTTGGGTATCAACACATGTGGAAAAATGGGAGAAAAATACACGATACGGGCATTTTAGGTGACATCTGCAGGTACACCACGAACATGCTCTGTGCGGGTTTGGAATACAGTCGTTTTTGGCCAACATATCACCGTCTAGTCAGACTGTCACCGTACACTCTATCTGTTTTGACTAGTGTACGTATTTTAGCTACTCTTCCTCATTTTTATCCGGAATTGAGTGATTCAAGTAGGTAATTAAACTAGACTTCAAGGAAAACCAAACATCCGAGGGGAAAATAGAATAGATGTCGTCATATTCTGAATCTAAGTGGCCCAAAATTCACTCAAAGTGGGGCCATTATTCGATAGTGCCGGTTTTGCTCATAAAGTACTTGATCAGTTGTTTCGGACGTATCTTGAAGTTCGATTAACCGATTTGGGTGATTCAGTTGAGGAGAACCCTTAGGACCTTAACTTTAAAAGGAGTACAAAAGAAGCAGTGTCAAATGAAGTCAAGGCACTGGAATAGGTATTTCAAATTGTCCCTCGAATTAAGTCGATGGTGTCTAGTTTGGCATGAAAATGCCATAACTTTATTTGGATGATCAATTGGAATGAGTTCCAATTTCTAAGTAAAATATATTCATAGAGGGACTAGAATACATGAATGATGTGTGAATAAATAGGCATTATACTGTGTAAGTATGTGAAATGCCATATGTAATAGTAAGTTGCTAAACTCATATAATTGTAAAACTACAAGACGATTATTAAAGTGACACGGCACTCCTGATTACGATTAGGAATTGCTCGGCACTCACGATTAATATGATGCCTAGTTAGTGCTATGGCACTCTGTCTGTTAAGTGCTACGGCACTCTTGTCACACATTGGTGCGCTTCTGATTCCTAATTAGTGCCGGTACTCAGTTGAAATGCCGGTACTCCTGATTAGTGTTCACGGCACTCACGTGCTGGTAAGTGCTCGACACTCCACATCACGGTAGTGACGCACTCTGATTACGATTAGTGCTACGACACTCTGTTGATACTCGGCAATCTGCTTTGTGCTATGGCACTTCCGTCTGTCTGATATCTTGAATTACTTATTGTCTTTGTGTCTACTCGTCAGTATTGCGGTCTAGAAATCAAACAGTTATATGATAAGACTCTGAATAAAGAATAAGAGTAAAGATCTGAATGTATTTCTGTATAAGTTCTGTAGTACCTACGGGTACTCCGTATGCGATTAAAGTTTTGTAGTAAATGCTTTGGTACTCTGTATGCGATTAAGTTTTGTATGCGTACGGGTACTCCGCAATATGCGATTAAGTTACGAGTACCTACGGGTACTCCACGAGATACGATTAAGTTTTTAGTATCCACGGGTACTCACGTATTTGTAAAATAAGTATAAGTTCTGTAGTACCCACGAGTACTCTCGTATATGTAATATAAGTATAAGTCCAGTGGTACCTACGGGTACCTCCGAGCAAGTGTAACTCTGAATATGATTATGATATAAGCCGATAATCTGTTTGTGTTTGGATATGTTACGAATGCGTATATGAATCGGTATATGTCTGTTGTGATCTGTACTGCTATGGACTAATGTCCATATACGGTATGTCTACATACGTCGATCACGACCTTGTATGTAATATGATTCGATGCATTTCGACTTATTGTACTACGAATTTACCTTCGCGCAAGGAATAAGCTCATTAGACCGGGATTCTGAAGTCAGATCTAAAAAATACAAGAATGAGTTCGGTAATACAAGTATAAGTTCCGTGGGGCCCGGGATATACTTCGTGAGTACAAGTTTAAGATCTGAAGTACCGATTATAAGTTACAGTACTTGAAGGTATACGTATAAGAGAATAAATTCCGCAATACCGAGTATACGTTCCGTCGTATCTTTGTGTGTTTTTAGCCAGGCCTCTCGTATCCATTAAGATAAGTATAAGTCTAGTGGTACCTACGGGTACCTCCGTATAAGGAATCTGTGTAGTACCCACGAGTACTTTTGTACCAGAATAAGCTCTGTATAAGATCCGAAGTACAAGAATATGCTATAAAACGTATAGATCAATGACGATAAATATTAAAGCAATACATTACAGATAGTAAGAATATAAGTCACATTCTCTAACAGTTCAGTATGGATCAGAAACTATAACAATAGAACATAAGTCTGTAGTACCTCTGGTATCTGCAGCTATAATGAATATGTTACGTAGTACCTCTGAGAATACTTTTGTACCCGATAAAATGTTACGTAATACCTCTGGTGCCAGGTATCAGTATAAAGATTAGCTCTACGCAAGTATAAGTTCCGTAAGACAAGTATAAGTTCTGTAATACATGTATAAGATCTGAAATACAAGAATAAGATCCGAAGTACAAGAATAAGCTCTGCAATACCAGTAAACGTTCCGTAATATCTCTGTAAACTCCTACAGGAGATCTGAGATAGATATAAGTACCAGTACGTGCATAAGAATCAGTTCTGTAACTCCTACGGGAGTCCCGAATGAACATAAGTCTGTTATAAGTATAAGTTCTGGATAAGAATAAGTCCTGTAACTCCTACGAAAGTCCCGAATGAACATAAGTCTGTTATAAGTATAAGTTCTGGATAAGAATAAAATTAACATGCTCGAAGTCTAGAGATAGACATAAGTGCAATATAAGTATAGGTTACGCAAGAATAATAAGTGCAGCTCACCTACAGGAGTCTCGAATGAACATAAACTACATTATAAGCATAATTACTTATAAGTCCATGATATGAATGCATGAAATTTCGATATCACATTATTATTTATACACTAATTATAATTGTGTATATACATGTGTATCGATTATAAGTTATAGATATGTTTCCCACTAAAGCGTAAAAACATACGGGTTTAATCAGTGTAGGTACGGGAGAAGGCGTTTGAAGACATCCGCCTTACAGCTAAGCCAACACACTTGAGGTTCACTACATATGGGATTATGTGCTCTGATTTGTAAATGTAAAAGAAATGCGAGTTGTATTTGTAAATGGGACTACCGGTATATGTATGATATTTGGAGTCACACTTTGCTATAAGATGTGGGCCATACCCGCAATTTAAGTCGGTTTAAAGAAAAAAAAAAAAGTCCCAGTATATGGTCTCACACCCCGAACTCGGTTCGGATCTGCCAATCGAGTCGGAACGGGAATCGGGTTGTGACATGAATCTTTTGTGCAAAGTCCTTTTATGGCGTCTTTCCTAAGATAGCTTTTTCCATTTTATTCCTGGGACCGCTACGACTTTCTCTCTTTGGTATCTTTTCCAGCGATACGTCGAGGCATTAGGGTTAGGTCGGCCAAGTTTCGTTCTCATTACCTACTATCACCATGGGTCCGGGTCGCTCTTCTTCCTTGCGTATTGGAGGTGACTTTTCGGCTATTGCCGGTTCTGGGCGAACTGGTGGCGCCTCCAACCGTTCGACCGGGGTCGATCTTTGAGATGCTCCAGGGGCGCCCCCTTTTCCCTTAGACAAGGGTAAGGGGAGAGTAGAGAAAATTAAGTATCCTGGGGGATCAGAATACCTAAAATCCGTCGTTCAGAATGCTTTGGCTATGGGGCCTATGAGGTTTGGTCCATAGCCATGGGAGCCACTAGCGGGCGTTGACCTCCTTTAGTGTCAGTGCAGTCCCCGATATTTTGACCTCCTATGTGGTTTCCGTACCTAAGATGGTATGCTTCTTTGAAGTAGCTTTCGATAACGGTCTTTGCTTCCCTACGCATCCCACTTCATAAAAGGGGTTTGCTGACACTTCAATGTACGTAAATACTCAACTTTAAGCCCGATGGTAGGGTATTTTTGGTTGAATTACATTGATTTTTAGGAATGAGAACCGGTGTTCCCAGTATAGCTCTATTCCTTTATCTTTTTAGCGTGAAGGAAATCGCTGAGGGCTTCCTCTATTTTTCGAGGGCGTGCGCGCTCCCACGAGTGATTCAGATCTTCCTCATCCGCGAGGGCTTTGGAAGGAGCGTTACTTCTTTGTCAGCGGCCGCAATTGGGAGTATGACCCTCTTGACAAGGACGACACCCTGGGCGTTCGGTTATGGATTTTCCCGAGAATCTATGTGAGTGTCGCTTTGTTTTTGGTATAATCTTTATGAGGTAATTGGATATCTCTAATTCTGCATTGCCCACGTGCCTCTCAGGTGTTGATGACTCAATCTCGACCACGAATAACGCGTCGCGCGGCGTTGGTTGAATGTCCCAGCGTCCCTACGCCAAAGCTGATCAAGTCAGGATATTCACGGCCCTTGAGCTCGAGGTCAGCCCCTTTCTGTTTTGAGGCGCCGCCTCGCACCAGCTGTGAAATTCTCTCCCGAATTAAGACACTTCGACAAGCCCACCAGGGAAACCGGCTCGGTGGAGCGTTGTCGGAAGTCGGAGCGTGGCGAAAGCGGACTCCGTTGAGAAAGACCATCCGACTTGGGGCAAGGTTCCGAAATTGGGGGCGTCTTCCTCTTTTCCTTCTACCCCCATTCGAACATCGAGGCAGATATTGCCCCCTCCGGCTGAGGTCCCTAAAGCTTTGAGTTCTCAGTCCGTTAAGTGCATTGCAAAGGCAAAGGCTCCTGCGGGGCGATTCGAATAGCCGTGTGACACCCCAAAACCAGGGGTCGGGTTGACTACCGTCGGCCGTAGTCTAGTGGATGTCGGGTTACCCGACGCCACTTCAGAAAATCGGGCAGAGTCTCCTTTGTACGGGGAGCTCTACCCAAATACAATTCTTGTAAATAACCTGCATTTACCTGTCCCAAACAATCCAATATATGCAATATATCAAATACATTACTTAGACGTAAACTATCTTCATTAAAAACACGTACCCTGTTATTCTCCAATTTTCTCCCAATAATTACATAGTTGATTACACTTTTATACAAACATATATTAACATCTACCAGTGTAATACATGTTATATCCAAAAAACCATCAAAATCATGAACTGGCTTCTTCAAAATGAGTTGTCTTCTCGGCGCTCCTATTTTTTTGAAATAAAGGGGTCCCGTGTGGGGTGAGTTAAAGCTGGTAGAATCTCCACAAGTGGGCTACTCACCACTAAGTGCAGTGCAATGCTCCAAAGTAAACACACACTCAAGTAAATACATGATCCTACTTGAATGTCTACATGATTACCCCATGTCACGAGTCCTCACCGACTCACTCACACTTGCCTAAGCCATGTATGAGAAAATAATCATTTTCAAAACAAAACTTTTGTTCTTGAAAATATACTACCAAAATATTCGGTAAAAATATGGGACTACCCTCCTAGGTAAATTGGTTGGTGAGGCTTTAAAGCAGTCATGGTCCTCATCGAAATGATCACATTGTACGTCTCGACCCGATTCTCCGGAATATCATCACGGTGAAATTCCTTTTTCAATCATATCCGTTTTTCTGAAAATACCTTGTCATGCACTCACACAATTCTAGGTTACGATTGCATATGAAATCATGTCATTTCAAAATCATTTACAATATGTCAATATGCATATTTTCAATCAACTATAATTACACACATGTAATTCCACACCTCAATCATCACTTGATCTAGCTCACTTGAAGCGAATCATAATCATCTTGATGGCTTTATACGATTTAATTCTATATAATTGTGTCATTGTGATAACACCTCAAGCATTAACCTAATAATTCTTTTATCAACCAACTCTCAAATTAAATTCCTACATACCAAGCCATTCAATTCCTGTGATTTCAATGCCCAGAAACACATGGACCTTTATGGCGTTTCCACACAACAGGGGCGTTTTAACGGTCGAAACCAATGGGCTTGTCACGGGCGGCCCACATATCCAACCTCGGGTTTCACTTTTTGGAACCGAATTTCTTACCATTTCCTATCTTATAAACACCCAAAGCATAATTTCTCACACACAGCCCGACCGGTTTACGGAGACACATCGCAGACGGCTAAAGTCTCAAATTCCTACAATTTAGGTCCCATGTTTTAGGGCCGATCCAAACTAGCCATTCATTTATCATATCAAGCATGCATTTGATGCAAAATTTCCAGAATTAAAGGCCCAAACAGCCCCTCTAAATTTACCGGGCGTCCACGACCACCTAAAGAAATTCTCAAGAAAATTCCAACAATTCGGTCCCATGTTTTGGGACCGATCAAACGGCCCCTCACGGCCTCAAACCAACCGAAACATCGAAAAACCCTTAAAAATGGGAATAAAACACAAGTAGGGAGAAACTCCTACCTCTTGGAGTTGTCAAAACTCGTAAACCCGGGGTCCACGCGTAGCCTGCTCCGCGTAGAACGTTTTCCCTTCTTGCTCCGTCGAAATCCAACGGTCCGATCGCGTGTATTTCTAGAGAGAAGTCAGAGACTCTCTCTCTAGAAATGAAAGCTCCATAGCTACTGCATCTCAAAATGGCTCCCACGTTTTTGCTCTTTGATTTAACAAAGGAGATGAAGCACTATTCATTTTCTTGTCATCTAGTGACTTAAATTCAAATTCCTTTATTACCATTATGTCCCTCTTTCTCAGATTTGATATTCGGCACCATCTCGACCGTCCATTTTTCATCATTTCTCTCATACGCGCGGTACATAGTACATACTATATGTGTCTTTACGTCGCATCGAAAAATGATTCTGGCACCAGAATCGCGATGCCTCAAAAAAGCGTCTTGAGCTCCGTGTCTCACCGGCAAATTGCGAGAATTTTACGTGCTAACTAGATTTAATGAATTGATTCAGCGGTGCAATCCGTTTAAGATCATCTGAGATCTAGAGAATTAATTACGGATTTTTAACTGAAAATACAATTTTGTTATCAAAATTACGATTTTGCCCTTATTCCAGAAATTGGAATTTCTCGAATGCCTATGGCCGGGCATCATGCCATCACGGTTTGGAATCCTCTGTATGAGTGTTAAGCCACGCTTCTCAGTCGGGACGAGTTGAGGAGGAAGGGTTCCAAAATTTGTGGGGATGGCGACTCCTTGCTTCTCGGCCTTGTAGAGCTTGAGCGGGCGGTCTCGATCCATCCTTAAAGGTCGACCTCAAGAGGCGGGACTCATTTGCTGTTGAGAAGCTTTGGCTCTATCCCTCCAGGGGGTTGCCTCTGTAAGTTCCCATATCTTATCGTGTCGATTTCACCTGAGTTGGGTATTGGTCTTGTGTTAGATGTTGATCTTTGCGTTGGATGTGGCAGGTGGCTACTCATTTGAAGAGTTTGTCCAAAAAAGCCAATCTAAGCAGTCGTGCCAAAGTTACCCGGGTTTACAAAGGCGGGTGGCTTCCCTTTCTTAGAAGCTGACGGATTACGAGGATCGGGTGCGATATGTGGGAGGCGGTGAAGCTTAAGTTTGATTTGGAAACATCTGTGTCATAACGTGCCGGTAGAATTTAGAAGATGGGAGGAATTTCAGAGAACGGCAGAGGTGGCACAAAGCGACCGGAGGTTCGGGATGAGCTACGAGTTACCTGGGCCAATGACTTGCTAGAGGCCCGGGGCGAGGCTGCGGTGCACTTGATGTGGAGCTTGGATGGTTAGGGATGAGCTTCTTACATCCCAGGGCAAGCTGCGGGAGTCTAAAGAAGAGCTACGTACGGCCAAAGATGAACTGCGTGATAAGACAGTGCTACTGGACGGGGCTCGACATGAGGTTTCCGAGGCTGCAAACTCGGCGGAACGCCTGATTAAGGAGTGTCGTGGGCTGCATGGGGACCTTCATCAACAAGTAACTCTGGTTGCTCAGCAGGATGAAGTTATAGGAAGATTGAGGGATGAGGCACATGCTCAATGGGCTTGGGTGGCCTTTCGGAGGAAGCGCTGTGCCTACCAGGGCACGGACTTCAGCCTTGACATCCACTAGTGACGAGGGCGGGGGATTCCCTCTGTGACTATTACGGAGAGCGGGACACCCTCGGCGGGGCCCACTCCCCTTCTTCTCCCTCTGCTCCTCCTTCTGATGCCTGATCTCCCGTGCACGTCTTCGCTTGCCTAACGTCGATTTTTATTTTATTTATTTTTTGCTGGGCCTGGGACCCAGGACGTATGTAGCCTTTTTCCTTAATAAATGTTCTTTTTTTTTTTTTTTGTGCATAGGCCCGGAATTAATTTCTTGGGTACATAGCTGAGTTGGCGATGCGAGTTGAGCAGCTTTTGGGCTGTATGGTTTGAGTTGAAGCGAGTTGAGCCCTCAGCCCAGAATTTGTCGGGCTCAGGCGCTAAGGCCCCATGAAATTTGAATAACTTTGGTGATGACTCTTAAGGTTGCATGGCTGTGCAAAGTAGTTGAGCTCAGTCAAGCCCCAGGCTACTAGCTCCAGGCGAGGCCTTATTAGGTACATAACTGAGTTAATCCCGATTCTTAGTTTGCATGGCTGAGTAGAGTGGTCAAACTCGTCGAGCGGAGTTCTTTGGGCTCCCGGCGGCGAGGCCTTGTGGGCTGAATCTTTGAGCTGATCGACTCTTCGTTGTATGGCTGTGCAAGTAGTTTAGCTCGTCCAGTGAATTTGCCCAGACTCAGGGCTCTGAGGCCTTGTGGAATTTGAATAGCTGGTGATCTGACTCTTAGGGCTGCGTAAGCTGTGGAGTGGTCGAGCTCGTCAAAGCGATTGCCTTGCTAGGCTCCGTGTTGAGCCATATGGGTTGAATAGCTGACTTGATCGACTCTTAAGTGCATGGCTTAATTAGAGTAGTCGGCTCGTCAAAGCCCAGTGATGACTCCGGTGTGAAGACCTTAATAATTTGAATAACTAGGCGTCTGACTCTTAGGAATTTGCGTGCTTTGTCTGGAAGTAGTCGAGCTACGTCAAGTATTTGTTAAGACTCGAGGCGAGGCCTTATAAATTTTGAATAACTGGCGATCGACTCTTAAGTGCACATGGCACGGCCAGTGGTCGAACTCATCAGCGAGCTCTTGGGCTCGGGCGAGGCCTTGTGAGAATTTGAATGCTTTGGTGATCGACTCTTAAGGGTGCGTGGCTGTGCAGTGGTCGAGGCTCATCAAGGCGGGTGCTGGGCTCCGGGCGCTGAGGCCAGCATGGGGTGAGATAACTGAGCTGATCTAACTCTTGGTTGCATAGCTGAAGCCAATGGTCGGCTCGTGGCCCGAAATTTCTTGGGCTCAGTTATTGAGGCCTTGTGGGCTGAATCTTTGGCGATCACGACTCTTTTCTTTATGGCTGGTAGAGTAGTCGGTAAACCAGGCTATTGCTTTGCAGCCGTTCAACTTCTAATCTCTTGGAAAGATGCGAGCGTCTTTAATGTTGATTCATGGAGAATTGGAAACGATTTTGCGCGTTTCCAAGTGCCTATGCTATAAATGGCTCGTTGCTATGGAACCCATACTTTGGAGATTACGCCCTTAAGATTGTGCTTCCGAATGCTGCTTGTGAAATAGGCGTTGAGGCTTGATCGTCTTAATAGGGGATGCTGAAGATTCTTGTTCGGTTTGTTGGACCTCTGCTTATGGGAGTTGTGTTTTTCCCTAGTCTCCCCTTTATGGGAGTTATGTTTATTCTAGCCCCGTGCTAGGGAATCTCGTCGAGAGGCGTACATTTCTTGTGCCGCTTTTTCTCTATTACACTACATTATTCTTTCTCTTCCTCTTCTTTCTTCTCTTTCTCCTTCTCTTTCATTTTCTCTTCCTCCTTTCATGCTTTTTCTTCGCATCTCATTCTCCCTTTTTCCTTTCCTTTCGCACAAACTCTTTCCATCCCTTTTTTCTTCTTCTCCTCTTTTCCACCTCTCTGTTCTTCTTATCCTCTTTTCCACCTCTCTCTTCTTCTTCTCCTTATTTTCATCTCGTTTTCCTTTCCTCTTTCCTTCTTGAGGGTTTTTTGAGGGAACCGCTTGTCATCTGCCGAGGTGTAATAGATGTTATGGTGCAACTGTGATTAATTCTGATCTCATGATTTCACCTGTCTGGACTCACATTCTGTAGTGTATAATTCTGAACATTAATATCACATTTATTTAGACGTCTAATAATAACGAATGGCAGCTCAAATCGTCATGAAAATTGATAATGCTTCATTTAAGATTACAAGCGGGAATTCTTGATAAAAACGCTTAAGGTGTTCCGCATTCCAAGCATGATGTAGAATTTTCCTCCTGCAATACGGGCTGTGGTACGATGCGATGACCGCGGGATATGATGTAGGGGCCTTCCCAGTTGGGGCCTAGTTTTCCATGTGCTAGATTCTTCCTTATTGGCAGGATCTTCTTCAAGACTAGGTCACCTGGCATGTAGCTCCTGGGTTTGACTTTTTGGTTATAATACCTCGCTGTCATCCTTTGGTAATCTTTCGTGCGCCTTAGGACCTGCTCACGTTTTCATCTAAGAGGTCTAAATTTAGGCGGAGAGCCTCGTCATTGTGTTCCACTATTGCCAACTCAATCCTTGGGGACTTTAACCCGACCTCGACAAGACTCTTTGTGATACCAAGAGGTAAGGCCCGAATGGGGTTTCTGGGTTCTTTGACTTGTGCGTAGTCTGTAGGCCCATAACACCTTGGGGAGGTATTCTACCCATTTGCCTTTAAGATCTTCCAATTTGGTGCAATGCGGCCTTAAGGGTTCGATGGTGGCTTACGCACGACCATTGGAAGCTGCCCGGATGTCTTGAGGGACAGTAATAATTCTTAATTCAGGAGCTTCGGCCTGAAATCCACTGAACTTGGTGTTGTCAAATTGCTTTCCATTATGCACGATACGAGGGCTCTTAGGATGCGAACACATATTATGGCTCGCCACACAAATTGCGTATCTTTTGTTGTTACGTGATTGTGGCGAGTTTTAGCCTCGACCCACTTGGTGAAGTAATCACGCAGCGATGATGAATCTTGCATTGGCCCTTCAGTGGGCAGAGGTCCCGAATGTCGAACCCAGCATTGGAAAGGCCGGGGCTTGTGATTGATGTCGGGCTCGGATGGGAGCGAGATCTTGGCATGCTCTGTGATCCTTGCATCTTCGACTAGGTCGGTTGCGTCTCTGAGTATCGTGGGCCAGTAGTATCCTTGTCTTAAGACCTTCCTACTAATGCAGAGGCTCGATATGATTTCACTTTACACCTTCATGTACTTCCCTTAGCCATAGTTAGTGTCTTTTCCGCGATGCATAGGATGGGTGTGAAGGAAGCCTCGCTTGTAAAGGCTTCCTTATGATTAGTGAATCTGGCAGGCCTCGTCTAATTTTAGATGCCTCTTTTGGGTTGTCGGTGGGCGTCGAGTCTATTATGTAATCCCGAATGGGGTCCGTCGACTCATTTCGGACAGATTGGGGTAACTTCCATGCCACAGAGATCTATAGAAGGCTCTTCAAGGTATTCGACAGACATTGACCTGCTGAGGTCTTCCTGTGAGGCTGTCGCTAGTTTTACCAAGGCATTGGCTCGGGAGTTCTCTGTTCTAGGGATATGTCTGACCTGGACTAGCCCGAACTTTTTCATTAAATCCCGTACCCTTTTGAGGTATAGGATCATTCTTTCACTTTTAGCCTCGTAGGTATCTTCTATTTGTCTTACTACTAGTTGGGAGTCATTGTAGACCTCAAGCTGGTCAATTTCCAATGAATGGGAGAGGTTGAGGTCTTCTATGACGGCCTCATACTCGGCCTCATTGTTGGAGGCTTGGAATCCGAATCTGAGTGCGTATTCGATATCTATTCCTTCTGGGGAGGTCAGGATTAGACCGGCTCCGCTTCCTTGTGAGTTTATGGCCCCATCTACTGAGAGTTTCCAAATGGGGAGGTCAGTCGGCGTTTGAGCGTTCTCGACAGCTTTGGTGATTCGCCAGCGAAGTCTACTAAGACTGCCCTTTTATTGGAGTTTCGGTTTATGTGATGTCGAGCTTGCTCGGCTCTACTGGCCCACTTCATCGGCCTTCACGAGGTCTGCGGCTTATATAACCTTGCTTCATCGGATGTGCATTTGGAACTTCTATGGTATGAGCACGAAGTAGGCGGGCTTCCAGGAGCTATGGTTACTAATGCGAGATTAATTTTTCATCCTTGGATGTCTCCTCCAGCTCCTCTCATTTCGGTTGCAATAGTAAGCCCAGGTCTTTGCACTCGATCTTTGTCCACAGCGGGCGGCGTTGGTCGAGAAGTGCAGAAGCTTGACTAAGTATAGAGTGAGGAGTTCCCCTTCAGTGGGGCTTACCAGAATGGAAAGGGACTCAAATATAAGCCAATCTGAGAATGTTTCTTCGCACTTCGTATCCCATTGAAAGGCCTTCTTTAAAACTTAAGAAGAAAGGTAGAGGCATTTATCACTAGCCACTGGATCTGAATCGGCAAGCGACGATCCTTCTGTCGGGCGTTGGACCTCCTTTATGCCCAATGTGGATGGCATGTCGAGCGACCCAACGCTATTTTTAATGCAGGTTGCCTCGATTCTCGGTTGTTGGCTATGAAACCTAGGAATTTTCCGGCTGATACTCCAAAGGCACACTTGGCTGGATTCAATTTCATGTTGTACTCTCTCAAGATCTGGAACGCCTCGGACATATGAGCTATGTGGAGTTCTGCAATGATGGACTTTACCAGCATATCGTCTATGTATACCTCCATGGTGGTTCTTTATTTGTACGGAACATCACGTTTTACCCGGCCTCGATAGAGTAGCTCCTGCGTTCTTGAGCCCAAAGGGCATCACACGATAGCAATAGGTTCTTGCCTGTGTGAGCGAGGTCTTTTCTTGGTCATCTCGATCCATGCGTCACGATTGTAATGGAGAAAGCATCCATAAAGCTGAGGAGTTCATGGCCGGCTGGCATCACGGTAAATTCGATTCGCGGCAAAGGGAAACTGTCTTTTGGGCATGCTCTGTTGACATCAGTGAAGTCGATGCAGAGTCGCCACTTACCGTTCGCTTTTTGACAAGTACGACGTTGTGACCATTCGAGGATGCCCACCTCGGTGCTCTGGCGGAGGAGCTTGGAGCCACTCTCCCTCGTTGATCGACTTTTGCCTTTTTGGCGCGGCTCCTCCTCTTTTGTTTAGTGGCGGGGATGGGGTGACGTTCGGCCTATGGTGATGCGTAGGTCAATTCCTCCCATGTCTGCCTGCTTCCACGCGAAGACGTCTTTGTTCTGTCTCAAAAAATGGGTGAGAGGGCTTTTGAGGTCCTCCGCTAGCTTGGAGCCGATGTGGGCGAGGTGTTCAGGGTCGTCATCCAACGGTATAGGTTCCAGCTCTTCTGAGGGCTTAAGTCGGGTGAGCACCTCGTCGCGCATGTCGAGCTCGTCCAGGTATATGTTATCGACTGTTTTTTGCTTCATGGACGCCATTTGAGTAGCATTCCACACAGCCACGTTGGTCTCCTCGAACCATTCCTACGCTACGGTGGGGCTTGATCATCATGTGGTAAGCGGAGGAATGGCTTTATTTACGTGAGAGGAAGTGCGCCTAACAACATGTATAAGCGGATGGGCGTCTATAATGAGGAACCTCGTAGTGGTTACTGGCATAGGGGATCTCCCAGGTGAGCCAGTTGTATTGAGCCAGGGGCAATACTTTTCTTGAATCCTGCAAATGGGTGCTGACGGGTTCCAGTCTCTCCCTTCCAATGCCCGTCTTATCGAGTCGAGGAAGATGATGTCGGTGAACTCCGTTGTCGACTAAGACCCAGATGGACCGTTTATTGGCCTGGCCCCTTTCGAATTACCAAGGGGTCGATCATGGGGTCTTGGCGTCCCTCTCAGGTCAGTCGAAGAATGTTATGGATGTGTCGAGCGGCGGTTTGAACAGCTTGTACTTCCACTACCTCTCGACTGATGCTTTGGCGGATGGACCTTAAATTGTTTGGATTCCCCCTCCTCCTGCAAATCCTCCCGAGATCACATGGATTTCCCACAAAATTTGTTAGTCTTTGAGTTGTTGTCTGTAGGAGGTGGCGGTGGCTGTTGAACTTTGAGCACAGTTCACGAGCTGAGCATGGTTCGAGCACGATTCTGGTGATTTTCAAGGGCTATGAAGCGTCGGAGATACCCACGCCATATTAAGTACTATATTTCCTTCTTGAGCTGTATGCAATCATCTGTGTGGTGCCCGTAGTCCCTATGGAACTCGCAATACCTAGTGGTGCCCGTTGTCTCTTATGGCGGGGTTTGACTTCATTAAGTGACCACCTCGGGGCTGTTCGTTTAAGCGCCGTAGGACACGTGATGCGGGAAATTTGTTAAAGGGGTGAGCCGTAGAGGTGAATCTTGTCGTCTCGGTTGGGGTGGGCGAGACCGATCTACGGGGCTTCACGCCTTTTCGGGGACCTTTCTCCTCTTTCTTTGGGACCTTTCCCGGTCGCTTTGTGCTGGAGCTCGAGTCCTCGATAAAGCCCAATGCAGTCCCGTTTTCTTTATGGATTGGAGGAGCTCTTTTCTTGGATATGAGGCTTCTTAAAGCCATTAATGTATACTAAAGCTTTGCGAAGCTAGCGCCAGTAGTGCTTGCTTGAGGATTTTTAGAGATGGAAAACATCAAGTCTTTCGACTGCACCCCTAACCCAACAATGAATGCGGTGATCGTGAACTTCTCGTAAGGTATATCTACCTTCAGAGACTCTGCGTTGAACCTTTGAACATAGGACCTCAAGCTCTCCTGCGAGCTCTACTTGATGGTCAATAGATGGTAACTTGGCTTTCTATCGTTAAACCAACAGAGTAGGAGGCCGAAGCGCCAATGGATAGCTCGGGTGAGAGATTGATGAAGGCGGAAGGTGTTTAAGCCCGGGCCAAAGAAATTTGGGCCTTTTAATGTGATAGCAGCTACTGCATCACCTGAGGTCTTGATACCCATGGCTCATTTGGTTTTTGTAAGTGTTGAGATGATCAAATGGATCGACACCATCGAATGCTTCGCTTGCGACATCCACGAATTTTCTTTGGAAGAGGGAAGTGGCTTACCTCGGCGTGAAACGGTGACTCGATCCTATTGTACCAAGGTGTCCATAGTGTCAGGAGCGTGTCCACTTACAACCTCCTTCACACGGCTGAGCTCTTGTTGGAGGCTCTTGAACCTTTGCTCCCATGATTGCTCTACTGCTCCTTCTTTGGTGACGTGGTTCGCCGTTCCGACATGCCCCGAGTGTTAGCCGTTGCCTCTCACAGAGTGCAAGTGGTAGTCCATGCCCTTGGCTCGGCTGGACTGCATATTTCGGCTCGCCCAGAGTGTCGAATGTGTTGCCCTTCGTGAGGGGTGAGGTTATGACCTTCTGAGTTTGTCGCGCCTCGCGGGCGTTGCATACACTGGTGGTCGCTCACTCCACATCGGCCGTTGGTTGGGGTGAGGCGGAGCACCTCTACCTCGTCCGTGTTGGCTTGCATCGCTTCCTAACGGCGCCGGAGGTTTCTTGCCTCGATCACACGGCGGATCTACATCCTTGGTGGATTAGGCGTTGCTCTGCTTGTAATTCAGAGTTGATACCATCGATGGCGAGAATCGGTCTTTATTTGTAAAGGCTGTCGTTCCCACAGGCAGCGCCAGTTGATGATACGCACCAACGGGGATTGGGTGGGAGCGTTTGGGGGAGTCGTTGGGCCAAATTTGAAACTGCTGGTAGGAATTTGGTGCGGGCTTTGGATGGCACTTCTGCGAGACAAGAAGAAGGGTCGGCGGGGCTTCTCGTGGTAACTCAGATCTGCAAGTCGATTCCTCGTGAGAGAAAAGATAGACTACTTAGAGGGCGAATGTTTTTGCTTACCTTTCACCGATGGGGTGACCTGGTATTTATAGTATATGTTTTCCCAATTGGATGGTGATTAGGATTCTTTCCCATTAGACGGGATATTTCACCTTTATCGATGCTCCAGTTTGTTAAGGAATATTGGAAAGCGGAGTTTATTTAGAATTATCTTTCTTCCTCATTGGTGGGATCGAAGCGATCGTAGGATGTTTGTTATATACGTGAATTATCTTATTTTCGCTACTTAGTGAAGTTTAGTTGGATTTGCGAGGATAATATGTTATTGGGGTTATTCTATTTCCCTTATCAATGGGATTTAGTTTGATTCTGAGAATGTGATCATACCGATTATCGCATGCTTAGGCGGGTCGAAATGAGCCCCGAGTCTTCATTTTGAAATTTGGTGTCAAAGGCACAGGTGTTTCAATGGATGTGTCTCTTCTTTGGGTTTGACGAGTGGGCCGCGGGCCATTTTTTAAACCCTATCATAAATAAATGTTGAATTTTTAAAATCTACTAACTAAAAATTCAACATTTATTTTTTCTAAAATCAAATTTGATTTACTAAATGAAAAATTAAATTTACTAAATTTGTTTAGTAAATTTGATTTTTCATCTAGTAAGTCAATATTTATTCATTAAATTTAGTAAACTCGTTCTTTTATATTTTATATTTATTTTGAATTGTCAAAATTTACTATATTTACTAAATGAAAAATAAAATTTACTAGAAATTACTAAATGAAAAATCAAAATTTATATAAATAATTGTTGAATTTTTTAAATCTACTAAATAAAAACTCAACATTTATTTTAATGAAAAATAAAATTTACTAAATTTGATTTTCATTTAGTAATTCAACATTATTTAGTAAATTTGGTAAATTCCTTTTCATTTATTTTGGGTATTAACATTTAATAAATTTACTAAATATAAATCAAATTTCCCAAATGAAAAATCAAGATTTATATAAATAAATGTTGAACTTTTAAAATCTACTAAGCCAAAATTCAAAATTTATTTATATATAAAAAAATAAATATTGAATTTTATTTAGTAGATTTTAAAAAATTAAAATGAAATAAAATTTTAACAAAAAAATTATAAAAAATGGCTTTGTCCAGCAGGGATGGGTGTAGGGAATGTATTCCGGTGGTTCCAAATGTGGGGGTTACAGAGAGAGAAGAGAAGACATATGTCATATGAGAGAGCAGAGAAGAGATATGTCATATGAGAGAGAAGAGGAACATAGATGAGGAGGGAGAGAGAGGAGAGTCTGTGTCCCACCATGCCATATCAGCATTTAATTGTCCTATTTAACAACTAACTTAACGATTGTGTCACGGTCGAGGTTAAAGTGATATGAGCTACAGGAATAAACGTTAAATGACAAATAAATAAATAAATAAAGTTTGAGATATAAATAGAAGATTTAGAAAAACACGAAGGGTTTTATTGCATATTTTTCCACTATAATATTTATAGGGTATTTCTAACAACTTTTCTTATTCTATAAGAAAACATAATATTACAATAATATAATCATTAAAAATTATTCTATACAACATTACAAATTACAAAAATGAATAAACTTAATTAGAGACATTCTAACACGGTTAATATTACATGTACAAATTGGGTCTGATCGTGTCTTTGTTTTATATGTTTACACATAAAGGTAAAAGGAAAAATCATATTAAGATGTAAAATAATATTTATTTATTATGTGAATATGTAAGATATACACAATCAATCAAATAATGATAGATGCAAGCAAAAATTGAGTCTCATACTTGTTAAAGTATCAATTTTTATGTGCGATCTAAATACGCTTTCATGGAGAATCGAATAAATCGAACGAGAGTTTTTTATGAACTTTTAAATTAATAAATAAGGAATAAATTATAAAAATATGACAGATCCAAAACCTTCTTTTAAAACAAGCTATGATATTATGTTAAATCACCAATTCTTTTAAAAAGTCAAGATTATAAGACTTTTGTTTAATATAAATATCATATTTTTAACAATACTTTCTTTGTTAGTCTTATTCATTCTTTACCCCACTTATTAGTATTATGCTTGCTTTTCCAAGAGATATTTAGAATAATGTCTTCAAATTTGAAATTTTTAAAAATACATCATATAGTATGTAAGGCTTGTTAAGGTAATACCTCAGGTTCTTTGAAATAAGACCTCAAATTTATTAAAGTATTAACTAAAACTCAATTGACTCCTTAAAAAAAAAAACTCAAATGACTAAAGTCTTTTTTTTTTTTTTTTTTGATCTAAACGTAATATTATGATTTTTAAAACTTCAAGTTTAAAATAGCATTATTTGTAAATTAACCTTTTCCGAGATATATATTTTACATGATCTTCTTGTCAAGCATATAAAGCTCTCAAGTCCTTTCGTCTTCACGAAAAAAAAAAAAGAAAAAAAACCCATTTTTTAAGGTAAGAAGTGGTATTAGACCATCTCCAGCAGTTAGCCAAAAACACCAGCATCCAAAGCCAAATTTTGGCTCCCAAAAGTGACTTTTTGAGATTTGGCTAAATTTTTAGCTAATGCATCTCCAGCAGTGAGCATCTAAATTTTTAAATTATTAATCTGTTTGATTTACCACTGGATTTTCTTTAATAATTCATCGTATCACTAGCCCCATTCATTTATATCACTCAAAACAACTATAAAATATTTATTAATTATGTTCCATATCAAGCTAAATATTTTTAAATTAGTGTAGTTCTTATAAAAAATAAAAGAAAAAATAAATAATTTATCAACTATAGGGAAAAAAAAAAAAACAATGTGTTGGATTAATAAGAAAATATGATCAAATGTAGTTGATAAATATTTTGTTGATGTCTCAAATCATATATTAATATTTTTAAAATATATAAAAATGAATAAATAACATTATAAATATTAAATTATATATTTTAAATATAATTTTATATTTAAAGAAATATAATTTTAATATTACCAGCGTCAACTGGTTCGCCGCGGTTATTTAGGTAGACGATGAGCCATGAGCGGAAATAACTTTTCGGTTCAGTCATCGATCGGTTTGAAAACATTGGAAAAACTGATAAATCTTGAAGCTTTTAGACATGTCATTCATTGACTTGTCAAATCACATTGGGGTTAAAAGCATGCGTATTCGGGTTGAATGATTTTACCGAGTCAGATTTTTAATTCATTGGGGTTCTAAAAAGTTGCATTGGGTTGGATGATTTGCCTTCTCTTCGGTGACTGTCACATCCTCAGTTCTGTAAAATGATATTTGAGTCTCTGGCGCAAGTGGTGTGACAATCAAATCACATCAGTTTGCAAAAGCTGTAAGCGCGATCATCAATATAATCATCGTGACGCTCAAATCACATGAACGTAATGACAGCGATCTGTATAGTGGTGTTGTTTGTAAATCGACCTTTATCAATATGGTTTCCGGTTCACGATACGATTCAAAACATCTATAAATTGAGTGTGACCCTTACAAATTTACACCCATCTTAGATTTCCCATTTACTCACTCTCGAAAAAATGAGTAACTTCAACTGTCGTCTATTGAATGATTCATCTTCTTAGGATGAAGAAGAAAGAAACACGGGTTGCGTATCTCGAGGTTTGAGGGCAACACTCACAAGGTACGGGCTATGGAGATAGAGTCAGTAGGCAATACCGATATCGTGATCGAGTTAGCGGCAATTCTCGACTGCTAAATGATTACTTCGGTGAGAATCCAGTCTACGACGAAACATTCATGACGGTTTAAATCTAAGTCGGCCATTGTTTATCGCGGATTTTACCTCTTATTCTGGCAATACAACAATTATTCGTCTGAAAATGCGCCTGATGGTTTATCCCGGTGAACAAAAATAGCGGTACGCCCATGCTTGCATGCACGGTATGTGCGCGAGGACTCTCAATCGATGAGTATGTTGTTAGAATTGGAGAGACCCTTGACCATCGAGTGTGTCAAGCGATTCTACCCGAGGGGGTGATAGAAATTTTGGGCTGAATATCACGAGATCTGAAGCGGCTGCAGACATCATTAGGTTGTTACGTAAAGGCCCAATCAACGTGGCTCACGGAATCTTTAGGAGTTTGAATTTGTATTCATTGGGAGTGGAAAAAGCGTCATTAGCATATCCGCGGAATGTATGCGGCCATGTCCACTTGGAAACGACTATCGTGCTTTCGGAGCCGTCGTCCTACGACTTGTGGATATGGCATGCTTTTTTGGCATGCCGGATCGGCTAACGGCAGTAATGTACTTGACGCCTCAATCTCTTTGCTAACTTGCGCGAAGGATGTGGCCCTCCTGCAGATTATACCATAATGGGCAACCATTACAATATGGGATACTATGCGAGGCGGTATATATCGGAAATGGCGACAATTGTTGATCAATTACATCCTCAAGATTTGGCTCACGCATTCTTTGCAAATAAACATGAGAGTTATCGAAAGGATGTGAAACGGCGTTGGGGTACCTTCACTTCGGTTTGCTATCGTTAGAGGGCCAGGCTAGATTAAGCATCACCACGACTTGAGCTATATCATGGCGTGCGTTATATTACCGCAAGCATGATAATTGAGGATGGCGGGTTGGCGACGAAACGTGAACATTAGGCTGCTGGCAATGAGGGCTGCGCTCTCATTAGGAACCAATGCCCCCGTTGAAGTATCACAAGGCGGTGCGCTGATCAATTTATGGCTAAAGAAACCATGCCATTCGAGATTCGAACACCCACTATGCCCTCGACGACATCGGCTACACACATCTGTGGACGTTACGGACAAGGCGTTATCGAGTAAATTTGCCTTATTTTGATATTATGTTTTGCTATGTTATATTATGTTATGTTATTTGAATGAAAATTAAATTTAAGTTAGTGGCATCTTTTAATCATTTATAACTATTAAAAGTACACACAGGACCTAAACAATACATTTTCATTAAAGAGACAAATTTCAAATACATTGAATATATAAAGCTAGTAGTCAGGAAGTACATCAAACACTACAAGAAATTCACAGTTTACCGACAAAAATTACCGACGGATTAAATTCCATTGGTAATTTCCGACGAAATATCAACGGAACAAGGCGTATTATTTTTTCCACATTTTTTACCCTATGAAATGGAATACCTATAAATAATTCTGGGCGAGTGTTCATTAGAGTAATTTTCAGCGATTATTGTAGGCATGGAAATTTTAGGTACCATTTACCGACAGAATACCTACGAAAAATTACCAACGAAATGGTCAGTGAGTGAATTTTCTCGTGCTAACTTTAGGTACCATTCCTGGCACCAATAAGCTGTACCAAACACCTCGAAATTTTAGTAGGTAAAATTTTACTATAAATTACTATATTGCAATGAATTCACTATAAAGTACTGTGGATCCCCTCTGGATAGTCTTTATTAGGTAAATTTTTATAAAGAGATGTAAATTCTTTTAATGGAAGGTTTAGTAGGTAAAGTTTACCTATAAAATTCTACAGAGTTCTGGGCGGATAGTCCTTTCGTAGGTGCATTACCATAAAACATCCTGAGTTTAAGAAATGGAAGATATTACAGGAGTAAATTCCTATAAATTCTGAAGGCGGAAGTTGTCTCTACAAAAATCTTTGAAAGATTATCTTAATCATACTTAGTTATTACACTTGAAAAACATTAACATACTGATGTGTTTATTTAATTATTTTTGAAGATTTTTAAATATCTTCATAAATTTTAGATGATTTTTAACATCAATATTTTTGTCCATCATTAAATGAATAATTCAAGTTTTATTTTCATTATATTTCTAAAGCAATTCATTGTTTAGAAACGGTATTTTATTTTGATTGTGCTAATGTAGAAAGTAACTAATAATTTTTTTAAAAGTATGAATTTTCATTAGTAAAATAAGTAGAAATTTTGATTTTGATAATATTAATTGATTATTTTAACAGAAAAATTGGTTGAAAATGAATTTATCATTTGGAAGCGAATGTATAGAAAGCATGACTTGAAATGAATTTAATTCTCGCTATTAAGAAATACGAATATGATACAATTTCTATTTAAATTCTGTTCCTACAAATAAAATTCCTCATTTTTAGAAAGCATTAATTTTATAAATGTTAACTGTCACGAAGAACATAACTAATAATTTTTTTATAATTATTAATTTTCATTATTAAAAATAATGAAACAGAAATTGCAGTTACTGATAACATTAATTATTTTATATATTTTTACATATCTGATATAATTTTTTACATATAATTGACATCCTATAAAATCCATTAATACATCAAATTAACCTTAACATATCTAAACATGATTTTACATGTAACAACATGTTATTTAATATTTTACCACAATAACACGCAAAATGGCGTCTGAATTCATAAAAACAGGGCACCTCTTATCCATTCTGAGTTGTACAGAATTTTTGAGATACCAAATAAACACAAACCGAACATCAGTCAGGGATCAAAAACCAAACCTCGACACGATTCGGAAGCTTTGAGAAAATAATCATGAAAATTTTGTCGGATGCAATCATGTAATCACTGAATTTTGGCAGAACTGTGCAGCAGTCTACAAAATTAAATTTAGTTTACATCCCAAAAAATTCAGCTTTCTTTTAGTTCACTTTATTTTAAATGAGAATTAAATAAACCATTTCTGACTTGATTTTAGTAAAATCTAGTCAGCAAGAAATCTTCAGCGATATCACCCGAAAATCTTAAAATATTAGGTGTCTGAAATTAATGAAGAAACTGCAGATCACTAGTTTACATCTTGCAATTCTGCGAAACTCAGTCATTCATATCATCAGATCTGAAATTTCAGTTCAATAAAGTCTTGTTTTACCCTTTTCTAAATTCGGATTTTAAGGGTTCTGAAATACTATTCATATGATTTAAAAATCATCCCGCGGTTATATGGACATTTTATGGATAAACAACACAATTATGACATATGATAGAGTATGCCATTGAGACTTGAATTATTTGAATATTCATTATTGAACTAAATCTGATGACTAGTGTTTATATATATATATATATATATATATATATATATATATAAGTATTATATTATTAGAAATTTATCTTATTATATTATCCCATTAATATAAATATAATATAATATCTTATAATTTCATATTTTATATATAAAGAACTTTCACACTTGTACGTTTTTAGCCCACAATATAATATATATGTAAATATTATATTATTATAAATTTATCTTATTATATTATATATATATATATATATATATATATAAGTATTATATTATTAGAAATTTATCTTATTATAATATACATTAATATAAATATAATATAATATAGTATCTTATAATTTCATATTTTATATATAAAGACTTTGACACTTGTGCGTTTATTACAATATAATATATGTAAGCATGTATATTATTATAAATTCATATATTCACCTTGTGCATTATTATAAATTTTAATAGGATTAATCATAAAGCAATCCAGAAATTTTAACTTGATATCTTGCAACTTGAGTCCTAAAATTAAGCCAGTTTAAATACATATTTATTCTTTTAGTTAAACTTTATTTTAAATGAAATAGAAGCTCAAATATTTCTGACTTAGAGATTTTAAGTAAAAATCTAAGTCACTGAAAATCATTGACATTTATCATGCTGAAAATCTTAAAAATATTAGATTATGCAAATTAAACAAGAAAGCTTTTACGGGTAAAAACAGATTTATGAAGAACTGAAGATTCTTGACTCGGTGTTCATGTCAGAGATCTAGAAATTCCAGGTTTTCATAGAATTCACAGTTTTACCATTTAGAAAATTTGGATTTTTAAGGTTCCACAAAACACTATTCATGGATTTAAAAATCAATACTAATTTATGTATAGTTTGGTATTATTTTTTTATAGTTAAACCTTTTAATTATATTCTTGATGAAATTGTCTCATTGAGACTTGAATTAAAATTTGAATACTTTATATTTGAACTAGATATGATGAAATTGGTGTTTATATATACTACTATATATATATATATATATATATATATATATATATATATATATATAAGTATTTATATTGTAGGAAATTTATATGACTATATTTTATCCCAAATAATAAATATAATATCATAATATCTTATAATTTCATATTTTATATATAAAGAACTTTTGACACTTGTACGTTTAGCCACACAATATAATATATATGTAAATATTATATTATTATAAGTTATCTTATTATATTATTTATATATATATATATATATATATATATATAGAATAAATATATTGATAGAAATTTATCTTATTATATTATCCCATTAATATAAATATAATATAATATAATCTTATAATTTAATATTTTGCATATAATGAACTTACATTCACCCTTATTTACTTACAATATAATATATATGTAAATATTGTATTATAAATTTATCTTATTATATTATCCCAGTAATATAAATATAATTTCATATTTATGTAACAAACTTCAAACATACAGTATCTTTTAGCCCACAATTATAATATATATGTAAATATTATATTATAATTATCTTATTATATTATCCCATTAATATAAATATAATATATCTTAAAATTTCATATTTTATATGTAACAAAGTTTTGACACTTGTACGTTTTAGCCACAATATAATATATATATGAAATATTATATTATTATAAATTTATCTTATTATATTATCTAACTAATATAAACTCTAATATAATATCTTATAATTTACGTATTTTATATATAATGAACTTTGAAACACTTACCGTTTTGTACAATATAATATATATGTAAATATTATGTTGTATAAATTATCTTATTATATTATCCCATTAATATAAATATAATATATAATATCTTAGGGTTTTAACTTTGCTGTATGTAACAAACTGCAACCTTGTACGTTTTTAGCCCACAATATAATATATATATGTAAATAGTATCTTATTATAAATTTAATCTTATTATATTATCCATTAAGATAAATATAATATATTATCTTATAATTTCATATTTTATATATAACAAACTTCATTTTATCTTGTTTTAGCCCACAATATAATATCTTATAATTCCATATTTTATATATAATCAACTTTATGACATACGTTTTTAGTAACAATACTATAATATCTTATAATTTAATATTTTATATATAATGAACTTATGACACTTGTACGTTTTTAGCCCAAAAGCTATTTCAAGCGCCAATAGTGAAAAGAAATAGAGAAAAGAAATAAAATTCATAATCTGGTTGAGCCCAATATCAGTTCCCGACCTATCACGAGCGCGTCATAACCTAAGATCCTACATCCAAACAACCGCTCAAAGAGAAAAGAAATAAAATTCAGAATCTCTCCTCGACCTGAAAGCCAAGCTCAGCCGGAGAAAGAGGAGGAAGCGCGCGTTCGAGCTTTCTGATCTGAGGTTAGGCTCTCATATTGAATCAGGTAATCGCTCGTACTTCTCCCACGATATATTTTCATGTTATGATTCAAATTTTATCAAAAACTGTTTTTTTTTTGTATAATTTGATCCATGGCTCTATGTTCCTAATTTAGATGCACCATCATGTGGTATCAGTTTCCTTCTTTGATTTGAAAGATATTATTTTAGATGAATGGAAGTATCTGAATCCTATTTTCATGCATTGTTTCTGATTAAGCACCCAATTTCAGGAGATATGTTTAGAAAATACGGTATGGATGGATTATAGAAAAAGCTACGTAACAAATTGTATGTCAATCGAAAATTGTTTTGATTCTAGGAAATGTCTGTATGATTAATTTTGAAGCTTCAAAATGTGTTGCATAGATTATTAAACATCTAATTGTTTTTATTTATTTAGTTTCGTTTGATTCGAAAATATTGTTGATGTGAAAGAAACGTGTTTTCATTAAACATAAAATTGTTTTTATTTATTTAGTTGCAGTTTGGTTGAAAATATTGTTGTTAAGCGAAAAAATCGTGTTTGGATGACTAGAGCGTAATTTTTTTTTCATTTAAAGCCTCTTGATTATATCATTAGTTACAAAAGCATTGAAAGAATGAATGCGATCTGGACCTTTAATTTGTAATTTTATTTCTTATGAATATGGGTTGATGTTGGATTTAGATAGATGTGAATCATAAATCCACAGGGAATTAAATAGCTAATAGTGAGGCGAATCTTACATATTGTAAATCACTAATAATAGTATTGATAGTAAATCTTTTTTGGTATAAGATTTTTTCTTTATTTTAATAAAAAATAACTTGTTTAAAATAAAAATTAATATTTTTCATTTTTTTTATCTTCAATTTAAAAAAATATGACCAAGTTATAAAAAATTAAAAAAAAAAAAAAACAAAGTTAAGCTATTTAACTAACTAAAATCTTTCTCAATTATAATATTTTTACTCAATCTCTGACATTGATGTCATTATACCTCTACATCACTGGTTTATATCCAGTCCACTCTCTGTCAATCAAAATTCATCATTCGTACTTCTGGATGGTAAGCATCTCTCTCACAACCCTGTTTGGTTTTATAGGATTTTGTTAAAGAAAAATAAGAACCAGAGAAGAAATTTCGTTGTAGGTTCTTCTGAATCCTTCTATGTTTTTCTTTGTGTGTGGCTTTTAGTTGACAAGGATTTGTACTGTTTTCTGGGTTCCATACTGTTTTTAGAGGAAGGAAGAGGAGAGAGATAGGGGAAGGGAAGGGGAGAGAAACAGGAGGAGGAATAGTGGACCCACTGTGGTGGAGCCAGGTCGTCATTAAGTTGGTGAGTGCCTTGCTTCAGGAATTATTTTAAAATCATGTCTTTTAGTTTTGCAAGCTTTTTGGGCCTCATTTTTAATTTGCTTTTTAACGTGTGCGTTACAGCTTTCATATCCGTAAGCCCCCTTACAACTAAATCAAAATTCGAATTCAATATAATTTTTAAATTCTTCCTGAACAATTTATAAATTATTTGAGTTCTCTCTTATAACATTTGTACATTATATATTTAACGAGAGGTCTTTTCACGATGATTAAGTGCGACAACTGAATCTTTGTTGTACTGCGTACTCCGATTTGTATTTATCAGGACAATATACCTTTAGTTCTTTTCTTCTGATTGAGTCTGGATTGTTCTTTGTAGTTTTGTTCGATTTATTCTTTCTTAAAATAGTGCATGAAACATGTAATCTTTACCTATTATATCTTTTTTGTATATATAGTTAAATTTGGTTTTGCTTTGAAATTTCGAAAAATGTAGTGAGTATTGGAGATGTGGCGGGAGGGTAAATAAGTAGAAAATTAAAATATTATAGTGAGAAAAATACATATGAAGATGAATTCTTGTCAAAGGATCCAAATCTTTTAAACCAAAAACAAATAATACATATAATAGATTATTCGCATTATTTAGTCCTTTTCATACGTTGTGCTTGCATGTTTGGATTGGATATGAATTATATTATTATTATTCAATCTACTTTGAAGACTCTAATACCTTTATTTTTTTTTGCTTAATATATACATGACCTTACTATGTCAACATTATGTGATATTCGTTCATGGTGTTCAAATGTTTTATTCATACAAGCAGTTGAGAAGGGTTGACTATACCTTTTCTACTATATACTAGCTTGTAATATTAAGTATTTTTAGAATTTGAGATTATAATTTTTATGATGTGAATTCTTAAATTAATATATTGTAGTATTTGTAAGAGTCTTGACACACACACACACACACACCACACACACACACTTTACACACACACACACACATATATATATATATATATATATATATATATATATATATTAACAATGCTGATGAATTTGTATTTAAAATTGCATAATGTTGTTAACTTTCCGAGGAAAGCAAACATGAGTGTGAATTAGTGAATGGATGTATACTAGGCTGATGATGATGGCACCATTAAGCAGATTTTGGGTGATGGGGTTGAAAATTTTATCATTTATGCGTGTGATTAAGGAGCATCGATGTGAGTTAGTTAAGATGTCCTTGCTAAAAATGTCATGTCGGAAGTTCTTGAGGTGGATGATGTTAGGGTGTGCATTTGTTTAGAAAGGATTTGTTTCGAGAATATTATGTGGAATAGACATGGAGAACCATGGTATGCACTCTGACGATCAACATCTGTTCTTGAAGCGGGTTGATGTAGAACCAATGAATCCATACAGCGAATGATTCTCGATGCTATAGGGCTTTGAGTTTGAGAATGACTTCATGGAGCACCTATCTGAGATGCACAAAGGTACATGACATGCTCAATGCGGTTGTTAGAAAAATTATGGGATGGGTGCGCACATTCCCGGATGCGGTAACAAGATTGTTACATGATACGTCATTTTGGAGAGATGCTATGATGATATCATTAGGTTTTTGCAGGAGGTGTTACGGATGACAACAGAAAATGATTCACAATTTTTACGAGCAGAAATTAGTTCGAGCCTTGATGTTAGGTAGAGAAGATTGATTGTTTGCCTTGATAAGCGTATGATATATTGGGGTGATGATGGTGCATTGACAAGTTGTAAATTTTGTAACCATCTGATTTAAAGGAAAGAGGATGGAAACACAAAAAGATGTGTGTTAAGGATGCTGTGCTTTCATAACTTAAATTTGCAGCGGTTGTATGCTTAGAAGCAAACGGCTACATATCGATGGCATGATGAGCATATTCCAAAGAAAGGAATGGGACAATGTGTCATCTACGATTACGAGCATGAAAGCATTTTAGCAGCCGCGTACATCCTTCATTTGCTTCGGAGAGTAAATGTGAGATTGAGTTATGTCTTGATGGTTTGACCATTTGGGCCAGATCGGGACAACAGTATTCATCTGACGATAATAGTTACCCATATAATTTACCACCATGGATGTGCATATTGAAGGGGAGACTTACCTCTTCTTATCTATAATTGTTCACTGTTTAACAATCTAAGAACGAATGACGTTTCCTTCAACCTTTGATATATGAGTGAAACGCTTTGGGGAAGTGGAGCATCTGGCTTATGATGTATCAAGCAGAATTTTCAAATAGAAAGCTACACTCATGGTAGACTAGTAGCCGATTTTCACATACTCGATGCTTTCGAGGTTAGTGCATCTGGAAAACAGCGTCATATTGCATGGAACATTCACAAGCATTTACGATGACTAATGGTCGGAGAAACGACTTGGTTTTGACAATCATACGTAGTTTCTCCCTTTTGATCATGCATTTGAGTAACTAAAACTCTTTTCTGAATAGAATAGAAATGACACCACCACCTATAATAATAGGTGAACAAATCCTAAAGCAAATAAATGACAGGGTTGAAAAAGGTCAACGATATTGATAATGAAGTTATTAATGGTCAATTGCAAAGGCTTATTAGATTGGAATAAATGAGTATCTTTTGGGATTTGCCATCTTTGGAGCTCAAATCAATTAGACCACCAAATCTAGATGTGATGCATATTAGAAAGAATGTCTTTGAAAAATGTGTTTATCTGATTATGCAAGTTGAAGGAAAAAACTAAAGATGATGAGGAAAGGCAAGAAGATCTAAAGGTGTTGTGTAAGAAGGCACGAGTTAGGAAAAAATGAAGCTCTGAAATTTCCCCAGGCATGTTACACCTTTGGATAAACCCGATAAGCAAATATTGTGTGAATGGTGAAAAATCTAAAAATTTCGATGGTTATGCTTCAAATATGGCTAGGTGTGTGACACTGAGAAAGCCTATGAGATTGTTTGGGATGAAGCCATGATTGCCATGTATTCATGTGACCGGTTAATTCCTATTGCTTTCAAAGTACAGAGCTCCTTAGACAAATGTGTAGCTTTGACCAGGAGTTAAGCCTTTTTCAAGGTTGCTTCAGCAACAGTAAAGTGGAAGATATGGAAAGATTAGAAGAGATATTCAATTGTGTTTTGCATTAGAGCGTATATTCCCTCTGGTTTCTTTGATTCAATGGAACACCTTCGATACATTTGCCTTCTGAGGCAAAATATTGGTCGATCTTGATACAGTTGGATGTATCCTTTTGAAAGGTTAAAGTTCAATATTTTTATACATTTTATAATTTAGTGAATAATTTGGAAAAAATTTATCATAATTGCAAACTTTAACATTATAGATTTCTTGGACATTTGAAGAGCATTAATTTAATAAGACGAGGTGGAAGATTCGAATTTGCTTAGTTGGTAGAGGCATCAATTTTGTTCACATTATTTTATTCTCATGTGTATACAGAATCACGAAAAAGTGCCTCGTAATGATGATGTGGCGATGGTGATGAGATTGAAGGACACTTCCAATAATTTAAACATCCCTAGAATTCGACCATATGGACAGATCAAAATCTAGGAGTTATGAACGGTGAGTGTAAATTTGCATGAACTTATGTTACGATTGTGGTGTGAGGGCGTTGATCCATATATTAGTAAGTGACAAAATATCTCTTCGTTCACTTAAAATGATACTTATTACTTACAACATCTAAACTATTTTCTCATTTCATAAACATGTATATTCATGAGATAAAGCGAAAATATCAGGACATTGTGATAAGAGGCTTGAGTGTGAAGCTTGATGACAAAGAATTTTGCGAATGGTTTTGAGAACTATGTAAGTAATGAAATAGTGAGTTTTAATACAACAATTAGAAGTTTAAGATGTTAGGATCCTCAAATTGACATGGTTTGTTTATTATAGTACGTGATAAATCTGTGACCAATCCATTAAGTTAAAGATCTTGCGAGCCCCTTTATACAAGCCAGCGAACATTTCCCATATGTTTTGTTAATGGTTACAAATTCATACGAGTACATGGTTCTGAGTCCAACTTCAAATGAGTGGAGTTTGTATAGGAACAAGATTTCAAGCGAGGCAGAGAGTGATTATTATGGCGAGTGCAATAGAGATTTTGCGGCTGAATACCCCGAGGCTGAATTAAGCGGACTATACTTTTCAAGTGCAGTTGGTTTGATCCTACACTGCAATGTTGGTCAAGGCTCATAAACAATATTTTTGGTTGATGTTAACGAGCGTAAAGCGAGCAAGGATGAGCTAGTTTATCACCTTTATCTGTTGCTAAGTATATTATGTACCTTATCCTAACGAGAAAAAGAAAATGAAATCCCGATTGGTGTGTCATCATAAAGTTAAAAAAACTAGGCACATTGCTAGATGTTTCATATTTGTTGACAAGCATTAGCTACTAATATTTACATTTCAAGAAGATGAGTTAGTTGTCAATGCAAATGACGACAACCCATTGATGCACAAAAGAAGCATTGATGAGATCTAGTTTATTATTGAATAAATTATTAATGGAGAACATGTTGATTAGTACGAAGATGACGATGACTCCCGGAGGAACCATTCACCGAGTGAGAAAGCAGAGGAGCCAGATGAAAATAGAAGTGAATATGAAGATGTTGAATCTAGTAATCTTACGATGATGAGTGCAAGTATTTGACCTATTTGTGCATATCATATCTCAAATTACATAGTTAGCATTGTATCGATTTAAAGGCCTGTTTTGATCTTTATGGATATACTTGTTATTCTGTAAATACGTTGGGTGTTTATCCAGTGTGTAATTTGTAATATTTGTCCATTTGTATTGTGATTTTCTAGCGCAATTATCATGAATATAACAATAATGCTATTTTTTCTTAATTTGTTCATTTCTATGGATATTTTATTTTGGCGAAACACTGAAATGACAAGAGTAAGCACCAACATGAGAAACTGCGTACAAAGAAAATCCCGAGGACATTCTTGAAGCGGAAGGCTGAGGTCATCTTCTGCATCCCCCGATTGGTTCTACCACACATACCTTGTGAACATCAGCACGGTTCCACCTCCGGTTATGTCTGAGAAGTTTGCCACCAGCACCTCGAGTGCTACTATGGTAGCACCTTCCACTTCTCTACATTAGGGTTCTTGGTAGCTCTGAGTTAACAAACATACAAATTCATCAGCAACACCTTCTACTTCAAATTCTGATGCAAGCAGCTCCTTCACCGGTATATTACGTACCTGCATCGAGTACGACATCGAAAAATCTCGGTCGATGTCTACCTCGTAACAATTTGTAAGTAACTTACGTTACGATTTTCCCTTTTATTGTCAAGCAATTCGGCTTAACTAATCTATTTTAGAGATCAATACTGTCGGAATCAGTATTTTGTTATCTCCTAAATTGTCACTATTCTCGATGTGAATCGTAATTCATGTAAATAATGAGAGCTTCATAAAGTTATGATTTTCAGCCTTTACAAGTACTTACTACCCCAAAATAATAGGAAATAAAAATTTTTAAGAATGTGACTGCGCAATAATACGACATGTGAAATAGGGAAAAATTTCTATTATATTAAATTTTTTATTTAATAGTGCTGCACCTCTAGTGGACCAAAAGAATGAACTTTACTCCAAAAAATTATTTTTATAGCTCACATGTGTGCATTTGTTCATGTAGTCATTGTTTTGATAATTTTCTATTATTGTTCCTACATATTTGCTATCTCTTTATTTTTATTCCTTCTTTGTTTATGTTCATTATGGTTCATAGTTTGGAACATCTGGACCAAATCTTCATCATGAATTAGAAGATTTTAGGAAAAAGATAAAACGAGGAAGGATCGATTAGAATCTTGTTCTGAAACTAGGATTTCTATTATGAGGAATTTATGGTATAAAAATTAATCCAATTTATTTAATGCAATTTAATAAAGATTTTAAATTTATCTTCATGTCGAAACTATTATTTTTGGGAAGTTCCTTAACATTACAACTATTATATATTCTTGTGAAACAATGTATTTAGGATAAGGCCTTAAATGCACTAATGAAGCAATGTTGTTAAATGAGCGATCTAGGATATGATGTCTAAATATAAAAACTGAGAGAGGAAGAAGCCAGTTTTGTGTACGAAGACTCATGGGAGGAGTGGAAACAAAATGGAATACCACAAAGTTCAAAAGTTTGTGATCAAACTAAAACGAGTCAGGCCACTATTGGTGAGTGCACATGTGCTACAGGAGAACCTTTTACTTTACCCTGACATGAGCTTGACTAGTAGTCTTTTATTATTATTTATTTAATTAAGTAGATTTTTACCTTCTTTTGGTTTGTGGAATTAGTTATGTTTTTTTTTTTGCAATTATCTTTAGTTCTTAATTTAATTAAGATTGTCTCTCGTGTGTAATTTGCAGAAAACTAGATCAGACCACCTTGCTCAGGGTTGTTTGTTCTACACATCTGAAAATGGCGATACATGAAGACTTTCGTGTGAAAGTCAAAGATGTTAATGTAAATTATTCTATCATGACATATTATGTCTTATCTTCATTTAGGTGATGGCTATAATTGAATATGTTTTATGTATTTACGGGATGCTACTGTGAGGCTAAGCGAGAAGCAATTGACACAAAACGATGAATAATAGATGAAAATGGCTGTGTTTCTAGATGTTGTGGGTGGGCAACAAAGAGTCGGGTTATGGGCTTGGCTCACAAGCTACAATATTATAATTTGGTTCTGCCTCTTCTTCACATGACATTTGATGTTTCTCAACAAAATACGGAGGTAATTAATTGCAACCAGGATCAATAAATCAGATTTAATGATTAGAGATCTATGAAGGCACTGTGTGTTAAGTTTGGATATCAGAAAATGTCTAAGGTGGACAAGTACTAGTATCATACAAATCAACCTTGCATGACCATGGTAATAGACACATCAGACATCTACTTGATGATCACACCTCTACGATGATGCTAATTTATCTCCAGTAGTGAAGCATTAGTACATTTTCCCTGTAGCTTTAATACTTTTAACTATTTAGGTAATTTTGTTTATGCTAGAAGTATTTAGGTATTTTTAATACATTTGTCCTATTTAGATATTGTTTTTTTTTAGATATGTCGGTGTTATATTGTATTAGGCATGATTGTTTTATATATAAATTTGTTTGTAAAATCATAAAATGTGTTTTAATTAGGTTTTAAGAGCCAAATTATAGTAAGTAAAAATATAAATATATTCTTATATTTACCTACAATTTCTGAAGCGACATACCTACGAGAAGTGGTGAATAATAACTTTCTCCCATTACAGATGGATTACCTAATCATGCGCTAAATAAACCAAAGGACTTATTAGCTATTAAATTGCTCGACATTTATCGTGAGAATACCTACAAAGTGGTCATCGATCTTGTGAGTACACAAAATCTCTAACCATGGCAGCAATTACCAACGAATATCTTGACGGAATGCTGTAAAGTGGTTGTCGATTCTCTTCGACAAAGTACTACAAAATCACCAACAGAAAGCCTCTCAGAAAGTATATTTAGTAACAAAAATGTAGGCAGAATCTTAAGTGGAGATACTTTATAAATGTGGATTTTGATCACAGGCGAATTACTCAATACCAACAAAATACCAACGGACTTTCAGGCAGGTAAATTACCCAGCAGTTACCTCTGAAATTTTGTTGTCATTTTAAATCCCCACTTTTATGGGCTACACCTTGGCTTTTCTCTTTCCCTGCGATTCTGCAGGCGAATTTTTTGTGAGTAATTTACCTGCGGGTTGATTTAGTTGATGATTGTTACCTAAGCCACAACAGCCTCACAGAAATATAGTTTGTCGGGTGTTCCAGTGAGTAAATTTAATTAAGCGAATTTTTATATTACCCTCTGAGAATTTTTCGTGGGTAAATTGTCAATTTGTTGTAGTGAAAGTTAAGATTACTTGCATTTTCATTGCTCTTATGTCGCATTCTTAACAGTTGATAATATTGTTCAACGTTTCATGAGACATATGAAGATGTCCTTCATAATGTGGCGATCTGCACTGCAACCTATCTTCGGCCGTCTTGCAATCTCTAATTGCACATCCTCCCTATCATTACTCATGATGAGTGAAGTTTTATATAAATAAAAATTCTTTTCTCTTTTCGCTCCTTGAATAATTCGCGAATGCGTATCGAATAAATTACAGTATACTACGTTGGACTCGCCTTACCTTTTACAATCTGCTTTCTTTGGGCGCAAGCTTCACACAGAGGTCTTCATGGAGAAATTGCTTGTTGCATTACTTTATGCTGGATCTTGATCGAGTCGAATACATGTGTTTCATGGGTTTCCTCATAATGAGGACGGGGGTCAGAATTAGCTGTGGTATAATGTCATATCACGAGTGTTGCACCCTCTGACAATGATCATAAATCCCACAGGACTCTAACCAGCGGAACATATTCATAGCTTGCATCGAAGAAAAACAAAATTAGATAAAAATAAAGTATGGTTTAAATAATTGGTAGCCTATAGTATAACAATAGATAAGTGAGCCTCGTCGGTGATGTTAAGCTCACTTTGCGACTTCTATTTGCGTCACGTGCGAGTATCACGCCATTTTGTACAATAATGTCGGGATTTTATCCCATAGGTTTATCACGAACATAAAGTCAGTGATTAATTCGACTCGACGTGGTCTCAAAACTTGGCCATAAGCTCGATCCTGGCTTTGACATTGGTTGCTTGTCTAGATCTCGGATCTTGGGTTATGGTCGACAGACCTGCAGTGCCCGTCTTCCTCGATTAAGCTTTGCCACTTGGCAGTATTAGGAGGAGATGCCATTTACCTACAAATCAAATTAAATTAAGCATATTGGTATCTTGAATTGAAAGAAATTCAAAAAAATAATTAGAATTGAAAATTCATCAATTTTATTTATGGTTTAATAATTTTATAATAATTAGAGATTAATAAGAAAAATATTTGTAGGCTAATAAATAAATTAATTCTATAGTAAAAATTTTTATTCTAAGTGTACGCAAAAAATATGATTTATGGTTTTGTATTTATTAATATTTTATTTATAATATTATTTTTGAAAATAATTAGAGGTTAATTAGAAATATTTTGTAAAACTAATAAAAATAAATTAATTTATATAAAGTAAAATATTTATTTTTAATTAGTATTTTAAAGTATTTAAAAAAAATATTTAAAATAAGATACCGAAAACTTGATATTTTCATTCATTTAAAATCAAGCTGGTGTTTGTTGGGGGGTGGGGGAGGGCTTCCCAGCGATCGGCGAGAATGGGGTGATCAGCGAGATCGGATGGCGGGGAAGAGCAGAGATCTGCGGGGGGGGGGGGCGGTGATCGACGACGGCGGGGAGAGGGGGATCGGCGGCAGCGTGAGGATGGGAAGGGGAGATCGGCGCTCGGGGAGGGGGATCTGCTTGTGAGGGGTGATCGGCGTAGGGAAGGAAGAACTCTGCCCTGGCTGATGGGGGCCGCGGCTGCCGAAGCCTTGAAGAGTCACTGAGTGGAGAGATGTGCTAGGCGGCGGCGGTGAATTTGGACGGCGACGAGCAGCCGACCTGGTCACTGCTTAACCCTTCTTCTTCGCTCAATTACGGAATCCAGGTGTATGAATATTGGGTTTTTTTGCTATTTATAAATCATTGTCATTCAGGGGGAGCGTTGAATTATTGTTTGACGTTGCTGTTGATTGACTGTTGTAACGACCGATGATCGTTTGTTCCCATTGACGATGTTGATGTTCAGCTATGTTCATTGTTGTTGTGACATATCAACTCTGTTTGACTCCTTGTTTGACTGTTGAGCCGTTCCTCGCAACTCTACTCAACTGTTGTTCACTGCATGACCATGCTGTTGGGTTGAAGATTGAGAGGGGGTGGAAACTTTAGAAAACTTGAGGCTTGTTTGGAGGGAGGGATAAGCACATACTTTAACTCCTTTGAATTGGTAAAGATGAATAGTGTATTCTATTTTACACCACTCATTATACTCGAGGATGTACAAACTGACCAGGGAGGATGAGTGGCTTTTCTTCTTTCAATGATACAATTATTATAATTTTTTTAAATAGCATCAAATATCATATTTTTAAAATATAACATAAAAACTATTTTTTTTTAAATTAGTGTCAAGTGAATATAGTGTCTTTAAAATGTGATTTCATGGCAAAATAATAAAGTTATGTCTTCAGGACATCGTTTGAATGCAAAATTCATGTAATTTTAATTTAGAATGATAAAGTTGTGTTTAAAAAAAAATTTAGGATAAAATAACAAAATTTTGTGTTGAGGGCACGGCTTCAATATATTTTCTTACAAATCCAAAACCACCATAGAATTGGAATATTTCCCAATCTATGTTATTTTTAAAAGTAATTAAAAAAAAAAAACCTGTATATCCGCCAAAAAAACCAGTAATGGAGTTGGTTTGGCATTGGTACTTGATCGTTCAAAAGAGAACGACTCAGGTCTTGTTTGTTAATTGTTCCCATAAGTGAATTCTTAAAATATCTTTTTATTTTTTAGTTATTTTCAAATTTTTATTTTGAAAAATAATTACATAAATATAAAGAATTATTTCAAACAATGCATAAAAATTACTTTTAAAATATTTTTATATAGAACAAGTTGAAACAAATAGGACGATTTTTGCACATCATGTATATCTAATGTCGTAATAAATACTAGGTTTCTTCTTTGTTAGAATAGTTGGATGATTTTAATTTGTTATTATTGGCCTAAAATCATCCCTTCCATCTATCTTTCCCTATTGATTTGGCTTTTTCTTCGTTTTTCTTAGTTTTTTCGTATTATTATCGTCGATCTATTATAGTATATTTTGTAGTTGACTTGTTGTAGCATGCAAGTATGTGATTGGCGATTGATTTTTTTGTAGGTTTTCGTATTGACATTTCAGATGATAAAGTTTCGATCTATCAGGGTCATCATATCAAATCATGTTCGTTAATATGCTTTGAATATAAAATCTTAAATATTTTATGTATTTTTTTATCATTAAATATATTAGCTTTGAACCGTTTATTCTTATTTTAACCTAGATAATTTTATATTTGTTCGAATATATTGGTAATTTGAATAAGTTTCTCTCTCTCTCTCTCTCTCTTTACCACAAGTGTGCTTGCTTATCCCGCATGATAGAAGAGATAATTCAAATGATTGTTTTTGTTGTATAGCGTATAATGTTGTCTTGTCCTTTCCAAAAAGCTCGCGGCAGCCTTGAATTACAGTCAGGTTCAAACCGAATCCAGCTCGTTTATAGGACCATGAACTTGATTTTGGGTACCGGTTCGGCTGCCTGGGTGGCCTGTTCATGGGCTTTTGAGCTGTCAAAAAGCTTAGTCAGAGGCCCACACAAGCCGATCTCTCACTTAAGTAGTTAGGTTTTTATTTAGAATTGTTTAAAGTTAAATAAAAATAAAAAAGTAACTTAAAAACAATTCAAAATAAAAAAATACTTCATTTAAAAATTTTCTTCACATAGATATAATTACATTTGGAAATGTATGAAAAGTTGACATAACTATAAATAATGTCATGGGTTGATTTTCTTATTGTCAATCATTTGTACTTTTCAGCATAGAAAATAAAAATATGTCTGGCATTTAACGAAATATTTTAATCAGTATTTTTTGGTGACGGAAGAATTATCATGGATCCATTCATGTTTTGATAAATTTAAGTTCTCTATATGAGTCTATTAGTCGACTTTTCGAAACGTGATAGATGCTGATCTAACATTTATTTAAATTTAATACTTTTAAACATACTATTGTTCGATTATAGCCCGGTGACAAAATTACATCGCTTTTCTTGTACTTTTCACCTACACTAAGCGACTTCATTTTATTGCACTCATAAACCGCAGTTAATAAGCATGCATGTGCAAATAATAAATCTATGCATAGTATTTTATTTGTTGTTTTTTAACTTTAGATGCAAAAATTTAATCTTCATTGTCTTGAGTGAATTGTTTACACACTAGATATCTATCTATATCAGGTTATTATTGCCTTTTCTACTTTTTTAAACATTTTTAAAGAGCTTTTATAAAAAACGAGCTTGTCGTGGATGATGATTTTATCAAACTAATATCACATTTCCATATTTTCTTTATAAATATTATATAAAATATATAATAGCAATTTGCTTCCTTTTAATTTCTTCAATTTTTAATTGATCTTCATTATGTAAATAACTTGCAACCATTCATCAGGGGTCTCCGGTGGCATAAAGCCTTAGGCAGTCGAGCAGGCCTTTAGCTCTCCCCACTTCTCTGTCTGAGTCCCCTTTTTAATCTAATTTTAATCTAGGGTCATAATTAAACCAATATAACAAATCAAAGTATTTCTTCCCAATATTTTTAATCTTTTCTATCATTGCAAAAATTATGTCATTAAATTTCATAACTTAAATAATTTTTGTAGTACCATATAAATACAATTATTCTTATAATATTAAGAGTATGAGTTAGATTATTCAGTCTAAATAACTATAAATCATTCAAGATCTCATAGAATTCGCAATATGCTAATCACTGTCATTTAATACATCGACATCACATCCACTATTATTATTAGATAGTTGTATTTCGTATAATTGTACTACCTTTTATATTTTGTAAAACTTATAAGTAAATTCATCTAGTGGTATATCTAAACTATGTTTTTCTTTCATATTTTCAATTTTGCAACAATAAAAAAATAAAATTTTTTCTAATGTACTATCAACTTGTTTTAATCCATCTTTTACAATTAAATTTAAAATATGTGCATAACAATGTACATGAAATAATTTTGTATGATCCTGTTTTATTTGTCAAAATCTTTTTAATCTTTGTATTGTTGCATCATTATTAATTAGAAGCATTATCTAATATTATTGTAAATATTTTATCACAAATACCTAAATCTATAATTTCATCATTTATTAGAGTTGCTATATTTTTACCACTATGTGGAGTATTTATTAACAAAATAGAAACTATTCTTTTATTTAACATCCATTCACTATCTATATAATGACGATGTCTATACGTAAAAATGCAATAGGTAGATATCCATCATATATTAACAAATTTTTCACAGCACTAAATTTTGCAAAATATTTTTTTTAAATTTTATAACTTGTTTGAAATTTTTCGCCAATACCTCTTTACTTGATATTTAGGACTAATACTGAATTGAAGATTAATCAATGTTTTAAAATTGTTTACGAATATTCATGAGTTTCCATCATATTAAAATGTTGTTGACTCTTATTATGTAATCAGTCATTAAACGGCAAAACTCGTCATAAGTACCAAATTTCACATTCATCTTTACCTAATTGCATATAATTCTAATATCTACATTATCTTGCTTTACACTAATGCATTATGTCTTTTAGATGACTTGTGCCCAATTTTGATCCGCGCCTAAAGTTTGCTACAAATTTTACATTTGCTTTTTATTTCTTTTTATTATTTTCTAAAATTGTTTATTCTATCAAAAAATTTATATATTTGAAGTAAATTTTTAACGATGATCTTGCGTGGTGAAGAAGATGCACATGCACTATCCATATTAAAATTATTAATAAAATATATACTAAAAATCAAAATAAATATAACAAACAAATAAAGAAAAATGAATGGAGAAATGTTGCTCAATTGGAGGATGGAAAGCTAGAAATCATTTTAAAATTAGAATTGTTAGATACAACATGATTTGTATTTTCCACGATAATATCATGTAATATGAAGAAGTGAAGGCTTGATGGAAGAAAATGAAGTATTAAAGAATGTGAGAAGATTGAGTGAACTGCAGAGAAAATGAGAAATTAAAAAGCAATTTGATTGAAAAATGGTAAGCAAATGTGTAGTATTTATAGAGAAAAAAAAGTGAAAAAAAAAAGTGGAAAAAGTTCAAGGTCCCATGATAGTTGGGAGAAGGGGAAAAATGAAATATTCACAAGGGGTGGAGGGTGTTCATGGCAGATCACATAATGGATTGGAGAGAAGGCGGGTTGGAGGAAAAAGGGAGAAGCAGGGGAATATGGGCCTTAAAGGCCCATTAAACCTGGCAGTTGACGGTCCAGCGACCTAAAGCCGGAGCCAGGCAGGCTGGAGGCTTGTTCTCGAGATTCGGGCGGCCCCAGTATCAGGCAGACTTAGTTGGAGACCCACTATCCTTTCCTATTCACCAGAAAAAACCTGTCGATCATGTGAAAGAGGGATAGTTAAAATAGAAATATAAGGGTGTAATGAATGGCTAAAAAACAAGGATGTGCCATTTCTTATCTTGAAGCGTGTGGTCGTTGGCATGTCCCATCAAATTTTGTCGACTCCTTTTAACTAATCTGAAAAATGAATAGCGAACAACCATGGATTTCATACAATTACAAGAACAAATGAATTGGAGAAGACGCGAGGACTAATCATTTAGTGAACACAATTCTAAATGTTGAATAGTTAGTTTATTTCCATTGTTATTTTTTAAAGTACATTTGGATTTTTTTATTTTTTTTTTTTTTTTTTTATTTGACTAATCACGACATATCATTTAAAGGTAAACCTTGAGTTTAGTTTAGGAAAAAGCGAGTTAAGCTTTGAGGATATCTTGTTACAAAATATGATGAAACTACTCAGCCTATATTTTTTTTATGAGGAGGTCAATTAGCTAAGTCGACATGTGAATCTCGTCTCTCATGTGAAATACTTTGACTATCTAAAAATGGCATGGGCCTACACATCCCTCATAAAATGTATATTTGCCTCTACAAAAGTGATTACAGTGTGTTATTACAATTTATACAAAGCGAGTCTGAATTTTTACAAAGATACCTGATACAAGATAAAAACCATCTTGTAGTTTCTTAGCCTCAGGCAGAAGGTGTTCATCTGACGCGTCTTGGTGCACAAAAAAATTAGTCTGACGGGGCCAGGCAAAAACCAGTGTGGAGATTTCTCTTGGATTGCTCCGCTGGTGCGATGATGGCACACAAACATCAACTTTGTGCTAATATCACTCATGCATATATTAACAAAGTCATTCCATACATCATGTTAAGGCAATTGTTTCAATAACGTGTCTCAGGTGAAAATCGACCTCGAGACACTATTCTGCAAGTAAAAAAATTTTCTACATATACGTATTTGAATTTCGGTAATTACCCAATATAAATATTTATATATTAAATCATACCTGAGAAAATTTTAAATTTTTATTTTCTTTTTTTTTTTTTTGAAATCACATGAACTGGTGGAGCTTCATGGGCGATCCATGAGCGATGATCCCAAACGATGTTGTAGCGGTGCAGCGAATCCATGGGTTGGGTTACGATGCGCTACAGGCCCATATCGCCGGCCCATTGCGCTTCGCGTGCCAGTCGTGGCGTTATTGCCCGCGACAGCGGTCGCGCGCGTATCAGCGCCCGATGACGCTGTCGCCCAGCGCTTCGGCGATGCGGTGTGGCGCATAGCGCCAGTGCGTGGCGTATGGCGACCTCCTCTTGCCCGGTCAAGCGGCCCAGAGTGGCGGCGTCGTTCGGCTGGCGACCTCACGGAGCCGTCCCGGCCGGCGACATCGCGCGGATGTCGCGACCGCCAGCTTCGCTATCCGGCCCTGACGGTGCGCCGCAATGCCGGCGACATCGGCAATGTCGACATCCCGAAGACCTAACCCGTATCGACATCGTCTTCATGTATGCGACCTCCCAGCGATGTCCATGTCGGCGTGAATCTATCGCGACATCGAAGCCCGACTTGCGCTACGCCCATTATCGGCGACATCAAGTTCTGTCGCGGCTCGCCGTTTACGCTGCCGCGCCCATTTGCCCATGTCGCGGCGATCGCGATATCACGACATCTTTATAACCTCGGCTACGCTTCTGTCAGCAGCCTTGGCCGCCGCGACATGCTCCATAACGTCACCCATGTCGCGACCTCGAATGGGTATCACAAAGCTGGCAGACCGGTTCGATACGGAGGCGAAAAACCTGTGAGCTAGGGGATGCTTTGTGAGTGGACCACCCTCGTCGGAGTAGGCCGGGGTGAACCCTTACAAAAAGCGCCTTATATCCACAGGTCTCCTTCCCCCAGCCATCAAGCGGAGGTTGGTGTCCGATTCCTGAGAGGGGCCAGATGGTGAACCATTGGTTTATCTTGGTCGAGAATGTCTTGGAGGCTATGAAGTCACCTCCGTCTGACCGGATCAGATTAGGCGCATTCGGTAGAAATGAAGGCTTGGTATAGTGGAGATGGGTTGGGGCTTGAGAGCAGGAGGTTACTGGCATGGCGAGTTCGGGGCGTTCATGGGCGGTATTTTCGAGGCGAGGCATGCGAAGGCTGGGGATTCCTAGAGTTGACGGTGATGGCGTGATGGACTATGTGGCTAGATTCACGAGTTAGCAGGTCTGGCTGATGATTCGTGACCACTTAGATCTGGCAGAGTGAGGAGGTCGAGAATGGACTGAAATTGTCCATTCGGGCCAGGATTGTAGGACTTCGCCTACGGGATATGGATTCCATGGTTGGGACAGCCCTGACCATAGAGAGAGAGATAGAGGATGCCCGGAGCACTCGGGATGCAAGTGTTAATTGAAGCGAGAGGAAGGACCGGTCGATCTTATCCCGGTTGAGGAAAGAGCGGGCCTCTGGATTAGCGAAAGGTCTGAAGTCTCGAAGCTATCAAACGAGAGGATGAATGAAGTTAAGTCGAAGCGAGACAGTGAGATTCACCCGTCAGGCAGGGCGAATGAGTGCTAAGTCGGCGGGGCGGTGTGTGCTACCATTGTACCATGACACAGACACATGGGCGATGTTGCCGAAGCGAGGATCAGGTTTTGGGACATCAGATCCAATGATGAGGCGGAAGAGATACGCGTTACCGACCTCCCACCGGCAGTACGAGCCACGAGGCGATCTCGATTTAGGTGCTACGAAGACACCCAGTGCATTTCCCCGCAGGTAGGCGAAGGCGGGTATGGTAGAGGCGAAGGGCGAGCCCCGCAGTAGGGCGTCGAAGATCCGGCGTGTCTGCGCCGTCCTGGCGAAATTGGCCGAATCAACGATTATACGAGATACGTTTTTTGCTATCTACTTTATGGGCTAAGTGTTGTTTGATTACGGCGTCGCATTCATTCATGTTTGCGTGATGATGATTGAGTTGGGCCCAGAGTCGAGACCTTGGAGAGGGGCGGCCGTTCATAATGGAGTTCTCCCCAAGGATTACGGGTGAGAATAGGGATGATATGTCGAGGTTGGACAGAGATCTCGAGGACTCTGCTCACATAAGTGGGCCCGAGGATCATGGACATGTCGAGTTCGATGTCATCTGGGGATGGATTGGTGGCGACTTACGAAGTCGTTATCGGTAGTGGCGTGGAGAGGGACTCAGCTTTGCACGCGAGGATGGTACTTTCGTGTGGTATTTCGGGGGCAAACATGATGTTTACCGAACCCAGTATCTGAGTCCAAATTACGAGGAGCCGATTGTGAAGTGGCTATCTGACACCTTGGACAGGAGGAGGACTGAGCTTGGATGCTCGAGTAGTGTGCAGTACGCGGATGTTTCAGATGAGCCTGGACTGCCTCCACAGAGGTAGTAGACTTCCGGCATCATTCTGACCATTACTACCCCATCTCTATGACCCCGCATAGGATGGCACCGATTGAAGTGCAGGAGGGCTTCGAGTCCGGTTCCACGAATTCGCAGACCAGGGGTTCATTAAGGCCAGAAGCACTTCACCGCGCAGGCGCTCTGGAGTTGCGTTTGCAAGAAGGACAGACCCTTCCGACGTACAGTGACTCTGAGCGGTTGAAACGAGTTGATCGAGAATCGGTACCCATTGCAGAAGATGGCGATTTATTTGATCGATTGAGAGGGCGAGTACCTCCCGAATGAACTCGCCATAGTTACCGTCGGTTGAGGGTTGGGATGCGGATATTCCTAGGCAGTTTAGGGCGCGTTATGGAGCACTTTGAGTTCTGGTGATGCCCTTTGGATTGTGAATCATGGCTGGTATTCATGGATCATCATAGGATTTTCTCCTATTTGGGTTTAATTCCCATTTTAGTACTTTTGAAATGTTTGAGTTGATGGAGGCCATTAGAAATTTGTTTGAAGTCAGGTCTAAACATTGGGATAATATAAAAAGTTGACTGAATGGGCGACGAGTAGGCGCTCCGGCGGATATTGGGTATGAACTTGTGTGTTCTTGGTAGTGATGTGTTGATTGAAATTGAAGTAGGGAAGAGCGGTGAAATCTGGGTTCACAAAGTGAGCCCAGGTGTGAATGAATAAATGTTTGAGCTGTAAAGCCTAGGGTTTTCTTGTTCTACAAGATCAGTGACCTAGAAAATGTATTTTGGAAAATATGTCTTGATTCAGTAATTCAAATCAATTGCTTGTGTTTGTATAATGTAAAGTGAGTAATTTTGATGTTGAGCGGGTAATGCATAACATGTTGTGTGATTTAAGTTTTATGTAAATATATTCATGTATATATATTTGCATGTGGTTTAAAGCTGGCCATTATGAGGTAAAATGCATTACATTAAATGTCCTTCATGACATCTGGACTATGGGAGTTAGTGCATGGTATGAGTCTAGAAAGATGGTTCGGGTAGTAAAATGTTAAAGTATCTCAGAGGGGTGGTCAAACCAAAAATAATATCAATCGTCAGACTGACCCCGATTGATATTCGTGGATGGTCACTGAGCAACATGTATGTCGTCGGACGGCCCGTTGGTATACCTCGGGGTTGTCGCTAATAAAATAATAATTCTCATCTGAGGCTTAGGCGAGGTGTGAGGAAGTCGATGGACTCGGGATCTGGGTTGGTCATGAGCGTTGATAGGATGTCGTTTATGGCTGAATGTATGTTCCAGTGGAACAATGCCATGCATGGGTGGTGGTAGCGGTGGGGCGATTCTCCTCTTGAGCTTTAGCTCACCGGTCGTGGGATCCCCCTTTGTTTACAGGTGCGAGGGCGTGCGAGGGTGGCTCGTCACCAGAGGCTGAGTTTGAAGCGGAGTGTGGCTTTGATGGTTTCTTCACATGTATTAAGTACATAATTAATATATGTGTTTATATAAGTCTTATTACTAACTCTTAGAACTATGGGACATAGTTGATATGTTAATGGATATTGTTGTATGGGCCTGTAGTTTTATCCATGTTGTTATCCACTTGGGATTATATTAATTGTTTGGGGATTGGTTTGTGCAGTGCTTGTGTTTGGGTGAAGCTCCGTATAAAGGAGACTACATGATTTTACAGTGCATCGGGTAACGACACCCCTTGTATTCACGGGTTGTGAGCGGTCAGCGGACTTCGGGATTTGGGGCGTAGCATTACGCTAAATCTTAAGAGTGGCATCTTTATTAACATAAGAAGGGGCGGGTGCTGGGGAGAGAGAGGGGAGGAGATAGGGGCTCGGGAGAAGGAGAAGAAGGGGGGAGGGAATGGGCAGGCCCATGGAGTTGGGCTCCTATGGGCCTTCATTGTCAGTGGCAGATTGTCGATCCAACGGGCCTAAAGGAAGCTAGGCGGAGCTGGGCGCAAGGAATCGACTCTAAGGTCGGGTGGCGACGGCCGGATTGGAGCTGCATCGCTTCGTCACAAGAAAAACCTACGACCAATCATGTAGAGGATGATTAAAATAAATATAAAGTGTAATGAATAATGACAAAAAACAAGGATGTGCCATTTCTTATCTTCAAGAGTGTGAAATTAGGTTAGCGTGTCACATCAAGTACACAGCTCCTTTAACCTTAATCAGAAATGTGCATGAGACAACCATGGATTTCATGCAGTCGGCCAATAGTGGAGGGGCTACTTGAGACCCATCATTTAATTGAACCTAAATTTCTAAATGTAGTGATTGTAGTTTATTTATTTATTTATTTTTAAAGTACATTTGGATTTGTATTTTTGTTATTATAATTTTATCCATTTAAAAGAGTAACCTTGAGGTTAAGTTTAAGAAAAGCGAGTTTAAGCACCAGAGGATATCTTGTTATGGAAAAGATATGATGGAAACGTATTACCCCTTTAAATCTTAAAGTCGCATCTTTATTAACATAATTAAGAAAAATTAGACTTTTGACTAATCAACTAATGGATACCGAAAATAAGCAATAATAATATAAAAGCATACAAGAAATATATAAATAAATAATCGAGTAAAGTCAAATGAGAAAAATGTGTACCCGAGCAACATGTCAAAAGCACCATCAATTAGGAAACAATGTTAATGAAATAACAAAATATAAAATATTCATATTAAGTTAGAAATTGGTTATAAATTAAATGCCAAACTATTTATTAAAATGATGTATGAATAATAAGCCCACTTAAACTAGTTTATCTTTTAAATATTAAATATTTATAGAATTATAGAATTAATCATGTGATTGAATTTGAAAAGCCGATTTAAAATTGAAAATTTTGACGGAGTTGAGTTTGAAAAGTAGGGTACAAACAAATTTGAGTTTGAAATTTGAATTGAATTTTGGAAATTGGATTTTGAAATTAGAGCAGATTTTATAAATTTGAGATTTGTAATTTGGAATTTGGAAATTTGAAATTAATATTAGAAGTGGGAGACTTGAATTTTGAAATTAGAAATTTATATTTTGAAGTGGAAATTTGAAAATTGAAATTGTAAATTATGGGACTTTTGAATTTTGAAATTATGGCACTTGACTTTGAAATTAGTACAATTTTGAAATTTCAGATTTGGGAGAAATTAAATTGAAATTACAGAGGACATGAATTTTAAATTGAAACTTGAAAAGTGAGATAGTGTAGTTTTGAAATTCAGACACTTGAATTTTGAAATTAGGCTTGAAAATTTTAAATTAGAAATTTAGGGAGTTGAATTTTAGATAAGGGCGCAGTTTTTAAAATTGGAAACTTGAAAAGTGAAATTAAATTACAAAGGAATTGAATTTTGAAATTATAACACTTGAATTTTGAAATTACGAATTTGCAATTTTGAAATTGAAAACACGAAAAGTTTGAAATTTGGGATTTGGAGGACTTGAATTTTTAAATTGAAAATTTGAATTTTAGAAAATGAGATTTTGAGAATTTGAATTTTAAAAATTAAGAAATAGAAATTTAGAACTTGAATTTTTAAAATTTGGGGATTTTAATAAATTAAGGGTAAGTGATGATTCATAGGTTGAAGAAAAGCCAGTGAATTATTAAATAATAAAAAAGCATCAACAACCAGTTTGGTAAATAGTAAAAAAAACAATATGAAAATAAAATAATAGACTATACAATTAATGACTGATAAAGACAATAATAAATTAAATATATATACCAATTGAAGATAATTAAAATTAACATATAAAGAAAATTTTCTAAACAAAGAAAATTAGAAATATCAGATAGACTGACGACTACACTACAGTCAGTGCTTTATACGAAGTTAAAGATGGAGCTTTGAAGTTTGAGCTGACTCTAATATGAGATCGACTCAAAAGTTGATATTGACTCCCAAGATTACCCCTAAAGATATCTTATTTTAAAAAAACTTTAAAAACTTTGAGGCTAACACAGAGCGCTTCCTTAATGTGGGGGACTCATGAAATCTCCTTTAAAATTTAAACTTAAAAGAACTAATATGAACCTAAATTATATAAAGATTCATGTCAAAATTTATTCACCTCTGGTATTTAACATTAATTAAAAAGTCATTTGAGCCTCCTCTTTTACTAGAGAGGCTGTGATTTTCTTCTAAACTACTATTATGGGAGATGTCACACACATATGGAAATGGGTTTATCTCCGTTACCCTTTTCAAAATGTCAGATTACTTTTCCATAATAAAAATATCTAGACTTTAAATTTGAGGTCTGAAATTACCATTATTATTAAAAAATATTTTTTAAATAGCGCGTAAATATAATAATTTAAAATTATAACATAAGAATTTTTTTTTAAATTACTATCAGAAGTAAATATCGTGTCTCAAATATGAAATTTAACAAACTAAAAATTGTATCTTCAAATCTGATTTAGTACAAAAATATCATGAATTTAAATATAGAATATAGGATTGTGTGTTTAAAATATGTTTTTAATGTAAAATAATAATATTAAGTGTTTAAGACACAACTTCAATTTTTTTTTACATATCTGAAATTGTCATAGAATTGGAATTATTTTGAAATAAATTACTTTAAAGTTTTTTTTTTGAGAAAGAAAAACCCCCATAGATTGCCAAAAATATTATGCGGCGTTGATTATCACCCGTGAGGTTTGAAAAATCGGAAATATCGAAGTAGATATGTTTAGTCGATGTTCGTGTATCGTGAAGATCTTAGGCCGTGTTCATAGATTGTCGGTCATAGAAATTTCGGCTTTTATCGGTTTAATGAAATTTAGGCGATATATCAGTTTTTTACGATTTTAGATATTTCGAATGTCGGTCAACATTCACGAATCTCAGTCTTATTCCTGCTTGTTCATAAATCGGCTGGCCCGAAGATGCGGGGTTCAACCTCCTGTCACTAGGCTAAGATGCCTTGTAATATATATTACAAAATTTTAATATATTGTCTTTCTAATTTATGAATATATTTTAATAAGTTTATGAATATTTTTAATCATTTGCCAACAGCTAAATATAAATATAAAATATATAAATATTGTATTCTATATTTGTTATTACAATTTCCAAATTTAAAAAACTATTGAATAAAATATTTTGTATAAATCTTACAAAAATATTCTTTGTAATTAAATATATTTTAATAAAGTATTTAAATTTTTATAAACAAAATATAAATATAGGAAAGAATGTAAAAAAATCAAATCTAATTGATATTATCATTCTCTATGCTTTTAAAATAATTTTAATATTAACAAATATATTCTTAATTTTAAATAGTACTAATTATCGATATTTATGTAAAAAATATCCATCGATATATCTCGATATGTTAGATATATCTAAAAGTAAATGAAATGCGAATATATCAGTCAAAAGCCAGAATCATTTTACCATCGCCTTCTAGTTGATTTTGTATGCGAAAGAAAATAATTTATAGTGTTAGATTATTTTATTTCAAAAGAGAATTTTTAAATATTGTTTTAAAAAATAAAAATTTTACTTATTTTAAATACCATTTCAAAAATCATTACATGAATATAAAATTATTAAATAAATTGTATGCATAAAAATTACTTTATAAAACAAGTTAAAAACATTTTAACTTTTGAAAAAGAAACTAGAAAATTTACCTCTGCAAAATAATGAAAAATAAATTTGAAAAACATTCTCAAATAAAACAGTTTTCAAAATCATATTCTATTTTTAAAGAAAAAAAAGTGTTTGCGTAATATAAACAAGGTATAATATTTTAGTTGGTTTTCACTTATTTTTATAGTATTGCTTTAAAAAGTAATTAATAATTCGTAAGTAATATTTCATAAAAATTCTACTGATGAACGCTTTCTAAATTTTTCTGAACTTTTTAAATCTTATAATATATTATACTTCTATATTGATTATATCACATATAGAAAAACACACCTCAATTATATAAATGTTGCCGAAGATATGAACTTTTTTTAGAACTTTAATCTTATAATATTCTTTCTTAACTATTCAAGTCAAACATATGAAAGCAAAACACACAAAAATCCGTCTTGCTGAAGAATAAGTGATACAGTTATGTATTTTTTGTTATAAAACATCCTATAATTCTTATTTGGAGTGAAGGCCACTTTGACGTTAACTCATGTCTTAAAGATTGACAGCACCACCAGTCATCTTTTGTGTGCTTGTTTCCGGGGGCAAATGTTAGGTGATGCGTCAGTATGCAAAATTAAAATATACTAGACCTGATTTGAAATCTTGTGAAAATAAAAGCGAAATCAGAATGTTCATATCATTTTGATGCCTTACGTGTGATCGTCTCTAATGTCTTTGGACATATCTTAAAAGCTATGGATTTGATGGATATCTTGCCATCCTAGTCATTCGATGTGTCCATTTAAAAGAAATGCAAATTCTTCATTATTGTTTTGTTTTCTAGCTTATGAGCAGTGTAGTTGTCTCCTTCCAATGACCTTGAACATATATTACCAAGATTTTATAAGCATCCTATGACAGGAAAGTGAGATGTAATTTTTAAGTTTTGTTAATTTATGAGTTTCTCATCACATTTTGATAAAATAAAAAAATTTTAAAAAATTAAAGAAAAATAGGCGAAATAAAAAAAAAGAATTGGCATGTCCTTGTCTTTAGTTTTTAAAAATAAATTTAATGATTCAAATTATCAATATAATCTATAAAAACACAAAATCAAAAGTGTTAAAAACTTTAGAGAATGACTAAATATCCAGGTTAATATCATCCAGGTTAATAGTAAAACTGATAAGTTCAAGACCTATATATTTTATAATAAAAAAATGCCTAAACACAAAACACATTGCTACGAGTCAACAACTAGACACATCCTTGTTTTCTAGTTATGAAGCATAAAAAAGAAAAAAAATAGAAACAAAGTCTCCCACACCATTAAAATATGTGACATTTCCAATAAAATAATAACACAAATAGACACAAACAAGGTGAGATTAGACCATGTTTTTATTATTATTTGTTGAAATGTCACTATATTCAAAAAAGTTTAAATTTTGCTATTATTTTAAATTAAAGTCTATAAATTAAATATTAATTTAAAATTAAAATATTCTAAATCAAATTTATTTTAAATTTATATTCTAAGCAAGTAAACTATTTTAATTTGCATTTTTTGTAAAGTAAATATTTAATTTTCTTAATTAAAATAAAAAATTGAAATATTTTAATTAAATGAAAGTAAAAAATAGAAGTCTAAACTTTAATTTTAAATCGAAATATTTTAAAACTAAAGTTATCTTATATTTTTATTTTAAATTTAAGTAATTATTTAATTAAATATTTTTTTAATTGTTACATTTTATTTTAATGTAAATAATGATTTATTTTAATTTTAAAGTAAATATTGATTTATTTTTAGTTAAAATTTATTTTAATTAAATATTTTTATTTTACAAAAGGGAGCTAGGGAGGTGGGTGAGAGAGAGAGAGGCGTGAGAGAAAATGAGAGAGGGAGGAGAGGGAAAGAGAGGATGGGTGTGAAGGTGGGAGAAAATCGTGGGAAATGAGAACCAAAAAATATACTTTTTTTTTTTTGTTATAAAAATGTATGATTGCTAATTTGATAATAAGTTTCAAACCTATTACACATCCTATAATTCTTATGTGGTGAAGGTCACTTTGGCCGTAAACGCATGTTATCAAGATTTGACGACTTACCAACCATCTTTTTGTGTGCTTGTTTTTAGGGGGTAAAATGTTGGGGTCATGCATAATTAAAATGTACTACGGCTATGATTTGAAATCTTTTGAAAATACAAGGCGAAATCATGTGTTCATATCATTTGATGTATTTCATTTAAAAAATACAAAGCGTTTCATTATTGTTTTTATTTTTTAGTTTATATGACAGTGTGACCGTCTCTAATGGTCTTTGGACATAAATTACAACAGGATTTAATGCGCATTTTATGACTCAATCATTTGATGTCTTTTATTTAAAAAAATACAAAATGTTCTATTATTGTTTTTGTTTTATAGTTTATATGACAGTGTGATCGTCTTTTATGGCCTTTGAACATATATTACAACAGGATTTGATACGCATCTTATGACTAAGTCATTTGATGTCTTTCGTTTAAAAAATACAAAGTGTTCTATTATTGTTTTTATTTTTTAGTTTATATGACAGTGTGACCGTTTCTAATAGCCTTGAACATATATTACAACATTATTTGATATAAATCTTATGACTCAATCATTTGATGCCTTTCATTTAAAAAATAAAAAATGTTTCATTATTGTTTTCTGCATAATGTAACGATAGACCCCAAAAATTTGAAGGTTTACGAGGTTTATTCTTTTATGAGAGTGATAAAACATTTGAATTCTACAAAGAAGAAACGCCGAATTTACATAAAGGAGTCATAAAAACGATTTGAAAAAAGGAAAAAAAAAAAAATCATGGACTTTCTTCATCAAAAAAAGTGGAAGATCCTAATGACCCTTAATTAAATATTTTTTTGGAGAATAAATTAAGGCATGTGCTTATATAATTTAGACTCTATTAGTTTCTTAAGTTTATTTTGCAGAGACTGTGGAGTCTTCTATACGTGTAGTGGGAGTGCAGTTGGCGCAAAGTTTAAGGTTATATTTAAAATAAGATTACGGCAGAAAATCTTAGATGGGGAAACATTTGGGGAAACGATTAAGCTTTGGAGGCAATTTCAGCGTGAGAGGCGACTCGGTCTAAGGATCTACCGTCTATGTATTTTTTCTTAAACACTATTTTTATTCTTCTTTATATGGATTTTTGTCTTATAAATATATTATATTGATCTGTTTAATTTTTTAAGTATATTGTTGCTTTTGTTTTATTTAATTAAATTTGTTGATTTTTTTTGGCAATTCAATTTATTTTCCTTAACATATCAACTATCACCACCCATAATTAATAAAATCTCAGAATTTAAAAAAAATTCAAGTTCTAAATTTTCATTTCTCAATTTTAAGTGTCAAATTTCAAATTAGAATTCCAAAATTCTCATTCTAAAAATTCAAATTTGTTTTAAAATTCAGTCCCTCAAAATCTCAATTTCAAATTTTTCAATGTTTCAATTTCAAAATTGCAAATTACTAATTTAAAAAATCAAGTGTCATAATTTCAAAATTAAAGTTATGATTTCCGATTTAATTTTTAAAGTTTATAATTCAAATTTAAAATTCATAATTTAAAATTCAGCGATAAATTCAATTTTAGAAATGCCAATTTCAAAATTAAATTTGCTCTAGTATTAAATTTTGAAAATTCCCAATTTCAAATTTCAAGTCCCAAAATCTCAAATTTCAATTTCAACTTCCAAATTTCAAATTTTCAATAATTTCAACTAAATTTTAAAAAATTTGTACAAAACACATGGTTAATTCTGCAATTCCTATCAAATGAAACTTTAGAGATTAATTTGTAACATATAAATGGAGCTTGGGTGAGACTGAGCATTCCATGTATCATTTTAATGAATAATTTGATATATGATTTATAACCAACTTTAATTGAATGTGAATAGTTTGTAATTTATTGTGCACTATACATTGTTTCCCAATTGGTACTGCTTCTAATGTAGATGCGGTACACATTTTTCTCTTATGATTTTAACGGTGTATTTATATATGTCTTGCATGTTTTTGTGACTGTTGTTAACTATCTTGGTATTCATTAGTTGATTAGTCAAAACCCATATTTTTCTTGGATTTGTTTAGTGAGTTCGATTTTAGGGGCTTAGAGAGTCTTAGCTTCGGCTCGATAAACTAAGATAAGTAACGACAGAACTGGCACCGGTTTTCACATTACCTGCATTTTCTTATCATGAGTCACATTTAGGATTTTTCTTTATTATTTTGTTTCCCTTTTAAATAAACAAAATAAGTGGCGACTTCCAAATCATTGTCTAAGCGGTTTTCAAGGCCAAAGCGATCTCTTTTAAGTGGAAAGCTAATGTGGGGTCACCAAAATGTTCGGCTAAATTTAGGGAGTGAGGAATTAATTTGAATACAAATTAGGAAAATGTGAGTTTAATGAATATCCTTCTTGTTGGCACCACTGTATACGCCTTTGTTGAGAACTTTGATGGTGGTTGTATCTTTCACTATATCCCATTGTTGAGTCATTGTATTGGTTGGTTGACTTCATTGATTGATTCTTGTTCATCTTGTTATGTCTGCCTGTTTCCTCATTGTTTTGTTATATACATCATGTTCATCTTATACTCTTACGCCAGATTATAATGTAGATATGGATGATACTCTGCTTTTATATTTTGCAAAAACACGTTTGTATTCTGGCTCTCTGCACTGATTGTATTTGTGTCTGTGTGGGGTGCTGCCATCATGTCTCAAACCTCTAGTCTCGATCTGCTGATATCCCTTGGTTTTATTGTTTGGGTTGGAGGGTACATTGCTCCTTGCTTGCTTTTAATGAAACTAGTATTAGGAGTAGGTAGTGATGAGCTATGTCCTACACTTCAATTTTTGTAAAACACATTTGAAGTGTGACACCACCTGTTGATCTTTGAGGTCCCAATCTTGAAGACTTGTATAACCGAGAGCTAGATTTTAGAGGATACTTTTATGACTGGAATGTGCCTTTACGGTTTCAAGTGTCATTTGGTTTTTTTGAATGCTGTACACCACTTTACATAATTTATTCTAAAGTTGAGGAAGTATTGAAACCTTTACCATATTTGCCTACGGATGGGGAAGTACATGTGTGGAGTGTGTGCTTATGGAAGCGCCTCGTCTCTTAGGAGACGATGTAAGAGGTTATTAGCCTGCTGGAAGGCCTGTCGCTCCTGGGACCCACCCCAAGACTACCCCACTACCTGTGTCTTTTAAAACCCAGTGACAGCTGGGTTGATTTAAGATCACTAAGTTACAGGACTCCGTCTCTGATGGGTGCATCGGCGAGCGCTATGGTAGATTTTGTCATGATATGGATCAGCTATTTTATGGTTTCCTCTCTACAGAATTATCGAAGATTGATGAGTATTGAGCTTGATTAGGAAATTTTGTGCATAGTGATGGATTGCTTATTTCATTTCATTATTTCTTTTTGGTTGACATGGACTCCACTATTTACATTTTGATTTGCATTTGAGGATTCAACGACACATCCCCACAGGACCATCTCTTAGTGGGTTAAGAGTTGTGGTAGATTAGTATGTATCAGATCGGGCAGTATTGATCACATCAGCGGTTATTAAGCAGTTTATTTGTCGGCTGTTCAGCTGCGCTCGAGTCGTCACTAACTCAGTCAGGAGGATTGATGAAACAGGCCTGACTTCAGCCACGGGAGATACCAGTTTAACCTGGAGCCTTGCGCCTCCACCTCACCTCCATCGATGGCAGATGGCACAAGCGCTAATCCTCGAGGCACTCTTGTTGTGTAAGTGCAAAGGTGATCGACCACGTAAACTATTCGATTCCATTGTGGTGCTTCAACTGATGGCATGCTGAAATGAAACGAATACTTAATGATTGAGAGTTGCGGAAGGTAGCTAGATGTGGGATGGAATTTGATATTACAGCAACCTATACGCATAAATTTAGGATGCCTAGCATGGAGCGGTATATAGGTAGAGGATGCCCACGTACTCATTTGAGGATATATAAAATGGGTTGATGAAAGGGGCATGAGTTTAGATGAGGCTGGATTGGTCGTATTGTTCCACTGTTCATAGTAGTGTGGCATAGAAGTGGTTTGCCACCTTAGATCTTATTAGTAGGACTTGGGAGATCTTGCCCATGAGTTTGTTAGTGGATCTCTTTAAACACTTGTCACTGGTGTCACTAAGGGAGAACTTGGTATATTGAGCTTCGTAAAGGCTACTTTATCATTAATCTCTCGTTGGAGGAGAAAGGTTGTCGAGATGATTGATGATCCCGTAAAGAAAGTAGGTGTGATCATGAGGAGTTCTGACACAGTTACGGGCATCTTTTGATTATCTGCGATTATGGATTAGACTTTATTAGAGGCATTGTAATTTATCGAGGATGGTATGGCACACGGTTTATCAGGTGGGTTCTTCTCTTTCTAATAGTGAGGAAAATATCTGGATCATATAGACCCGGGGAGAGTGAGACCATCGGTTCAGCTTTAGACATGGGGCACCTATGAGCTCGACCTGTATCTGCTCCACAGCCGCACGGGACTTCCTTGAGAGTTCACTTTAGTATAGACCTTCCATACCATATCGGCGGCTTAGGTTACTAGCTCATATCTACTACCACTGATTTATCTTATGAGTTGTGGAGACACCTATTGCTCGTCTTGAACCTCGGCGCCCGCAGTTCCTACCCTGACCTAGATAAGCTGGAACCACTTCATACTAGGCATGCCTTTGGAGTGAAGTCTTGATTATTGATGACTATTTGGATTGCTTAGTCCACAGTAACAGAGCCATTATCTTTGCAGGTTACTCTATCATTTAGATGGACCTACATTATGCTTATCATTAGGGCCCTGGAAATACTACAGATCAGTGCATTGCTTTGAGACACGTTGTTCAGGACAGTTGGCTTAAGAGGTATTATCAGTTTAGGACAACCTGGTAGTTGTAACCTGAGTGAAACACTACACATGGGTTCCTCGTCGTGAGAAATTATTCATTCTATTGATTTCATGAGTTCGGATCGCATCATATGTTGTCATAGGATGATCAGTCGGAGCCCATAACCATTGATGATAGTTATAGTGATGATGAGGACTAAGCAGGAATTTTTAGTCAGCGGATTCACTCTACACATGTCGTTCAATGTAGAGCATTACTCTAATTGGATCCCAGCAGAGGCCAATGATTTGCCTGGTGTTCAAACTCCTTTTATTTTGACTCCACACCAGGACAAATTGATGCATAGAGATCTATTATGTTGACAGAGAGGTAGAGTGGTTGGCAACGACCTCGATTCCATCGGCCATGAATCTTGTCTCTTAGAGGCCGAGAACGGTGAAGAGGATGATGAGATCATCAAGCGACTCAGTACATGCTCGTATCTCTGTTGGAGTTTGTTAACTTCTCTACATAAAGACTGATCAAGGCCAATGAGATTCGATTGACATAACCTACATCGAAGGGTTTATTTATATGCTCCACCAATTGATCGAACCCGGTTATTGTTTTCTTTGAAATGACTTACCTGGAAATTCCAGACCACTGCGACCTTTGCATAGGTTGGTTGTTTGGGTTGTCTTGTTCCATGTCTGTTTTAACCCAGATAATGGATGCGCCACAAGTAACATAATATCAGCTACTGCTATAAATTGCTCTGGATATGGTAAGCGAGTTTTGTGTGCGGAGCGGTGAGAGCTTATGGCGGTACTATTAGAAGGCAGTAGGCACCTTATTTCTCGGCGATGATGGGCGATCGTTTTTCGGGTTATGTTTGATTTTAAAAAATTCACGCGTCTTCAACCTGCCTCGCCGTCTTCATGGATTCATGAATGTTGGTTTATCCTATCTTCCCTTCATTTGAAGGTAAAGTTCATTCATGATATTCCAGTGATCACTACTTCATCTAGAGGGGCACATTTAACTGCCCGATGATGAGTTAACCATGGTGATGATTTAGCTATGGCCAGTTAACGCAGTGGTCTGAAGCTGTAAATGGGGGATTTTGCTCAGGAGATTAAGTACCGTGTCATTTGATCGACATAGTAGCCTGATGTAGTTTGGTCATGATGAGAACTTTATTCTTCAATGTTACATGCACAGTTTGGGACAAGGTATTGTCAGCATGGATTGTGATATCGTTATCTACCGAGTTGTGGACCACGATAACGCCACGCCACAGTTCCAGGTTGTGCCGTGAAGCGAATTTCCCGATGTAACTGTGTGCGAGGAGAAATCGAATCTGTTTCTATCACATTCCATTTGACTAGCCTCTTAGTCACTTACTGATTTAGGTTATTTGATTATTTTGTAGAGCTTGAGCCATTATTAAATCTGATGGTTCAGTGTCGACTAATCTCCCCACAGCATGTTGAGCTGCATCGTCTTTTTCCTGACTTCAATTGCGTGGTGGTGCTCTGACACTTCTACCTGTGATGGCTCCTCCTTCCAGGCGGTTTAGTGTGCTCGCTGTGCTTTCTAATAGAGATAGTTGATTATTCTAATTATTGATGTGATTATATGTCGGCGATTATGATGAGGAACTACCTCTGGATGGTTATTCAACTAGGCAGTGCATAGTTGTTTAGATTGTGCTTTGAGGAGATGATGGGGGATCTTTCCTTTACTCAAAATGAGTGTCTAGATTCTGGATGATGTGTGTTGATATTTCATCTCTGATATTCTAGGACATCTTGTGCCATGGAGAGTAAGATCTTTGTGGACACACCACTTTCTTTAATGTTTTATCGGAGTTTGTCTCGCACATTAGGTGATGTACTACCTTTCATCTATGGTTGAGCATTTTCCACAATGTTCAACTTTTCTCTTGTGATGATATTGATGCCATGTTCACCTCATTCACCCATCATAGATTCATGATATGATGATGAACCTTTGTGACTTGATTTTGATGATAGCTCTGGAGTTAGACTCTAAATCATAAGCTTTACTAAATGAGCGAAATTCCCCTCTTTGATGACAGAGCCGTTGACTGGTATAGCGGACGACCTAGAGGATGAGGATCGGTGCCACTTTATGCGGATGAGAGGATGGTTTACTCAGGTGCTGGATCATACTTGGATGTTTTACTAGTAGTCATATAAAGGACATACCGGGCCTCGGCCTTCTATAGTTTGGCATCATCTGCCACTTGTACTACATTACTGAAGCCGGATTGAAGTGGGGTGATTACACCCTAGATGGGTTTACGGTGAAGGAGAGATTAACAACAGTGTTGGCTTCATATCAGTGGTCCTGATACCAGAAAATGGCATAGATAATGTTGTCCCTGTTCCCAAAGGCGACAGATTAGAAGTTGTATGGACTTTAAAAATCTGACTAAGGCTGACGGATGATTTTCCTCACCACATATTGACATGCTGGTTGATAATGGCAGAGCATGTCGATGTTTGTCTTTATGGATGGATTCTTTGGTTATAATCAGATTATGATGGCTCGAGGACAAGGAAGGCATCTTTCATCATGAAGTAGGCACCTCTTTGTTATCATCCATAGTTTGGTGAAGAAACCGCGAGTACCACCTATTAGAGGCTTGACCTCTGGCACATTTCATGACATGTACAACGAGGATGATGACCAGTCTATGGGTGCCTGGATTGTGAAGTCGTGATAGGGAAGATCCTTTGGGCAGCTCTGAAACTCTTTTCTAGGATGGATGCCTTATATTGGCCAGATCCCCGAGTGCACCTTTTGGGTGACTTTTGGAAACTCTTGGGCCCATGATTAATGAAGAATTGTGAGTGGTCTTGATGAATCGAGCTATCTTGACATGTCTCCTATATTTGGAGGCGAGATCAGGGTTCTTAGGTGGGGTTGCAAATATATTGTGGGTTTATTGTTAGGCGCGGTCACCTTGAGCTGTCTTGAGCTTAGGAAGAAAGCAACTGGAGTTTAGGATGATTAGTGCACGGCGGGCGTTTGGTGGATTAGAGAGGATTTGCTTTCCTTTCTTGTTTGGTACCTCCATGCACAGACGACCTCTCTTTGACCTCTTTAGTTTGGATGTCACTTTAGGGTGATGCCATGACTTGATGATTATGACGGGAGGCGGATCTGTATACGGAGTAAGAGATGTTAAGTAGCAGGCAGTGCAGTATGATTGGCGCTTACAGCAGCTTTGGTTTCATGGAGATTGAGACATTACATTACGAAGAATTGTTAATACGGCTTGTTTCGATTTCGATCCTTTAGAGATATGTTGTTTAATGACAGGTTCGACCAAACGGAACATAGAATGGCTTATACTTTTGATAGAGTTTGATATTGATATGAAATAAGTCTATAAAAGGAGTGTGTTAGCGAGATCCTTGGCCTCGCCAGATTGCAAACAGTAAAGTGATTGATGATGATTTTCGGATGAGGAGATCGGTAAGGGGTGACTAGTTTAATACGGTTGGTAGTATCTTTGATGGTCTTGTTAACCATTACGGATATGGGATAGGTGTTACAGTGGTTCTTTGCATGGTGATCATATCCCGAGATCAGTTCGTTCGGCGCTGCGGATCGTGTCGGCCATAAACAACATTGTTAGTATAGGCATCATCCTTGGAGTTTAGAGACTACATGGCTAGGGATTAGAAGGATGATGTTCAGTTGAGTTCTGTCAGTGATTAGACAAATCTAGGGTGATTGGAAGACCCCGGAGATGTGAAGCTTAGGCCATATCATGCTTATTTAAAGTTCTGGTAAGGAGGTTTGTGACCAGTACCTCACTTAAGCCTTGAAATCGGAGTTCGTGATGCTCTAACCGCCCCCCATTCATGATTGACATTAAGGTGTGGTAGTTCACTCCTTGCTGGTTGAGACTAGAAGTGTTCCTGCTATTGTTGCTTGAGTGACAGTCGGGGTTTGATGATGATTTCTTGGTGTATCATGATGTTCTCGAGTTCTTAGATATGGCACATACCACAGGCGAAGTGGCTGACCTGAGACGAAAACTTTGAGGCAGTTGGCCACTTGCTTTGATCCCATGGAGGAACCTTTATAGGCGTCTGGTGATGGGTGTGTTGTTGTTGTGTAGATCTTGAGGTGTCAGTGATTGGAGCGTGAAGGAGATCCATCTTTGAGTTTATGGAGCCAGCGGGAGGACATATGTTGGCTAACAATATTATGAGGTATTATTTTGGTTGTTATGCATGAGGCAGTTGTTGTCGATTTGTTAGAGATGTATAGAGTGTTGAGATGCATGGAATCTCATACATGTTCACATTGAGGTTGCATCGCATTGACCTCCGTTGGCCATTTGATCTGGAGGCATGATGTATTGGGAAGATTTCATGAAGTCTTCTAGTGGTCATGAGTTCATTAGTCAGCTATTGATTGTTCACGAGAAGTGAGATGGAAACCCTTCTTATGCAAGCTAATCTGACCCCGAGGTGGCCACCTTTATCTAGATCGCACATTATCTCTGAATCTCAGGGTTCCTCATGAGTTGATATTGGATAGAGGTATGCATTTTAGGGGTGAGGCTGACACTTTATTACAGAGATATGGCATCTAGCTTCTACGTCGTCTGCGTACAAACCCACGAACAAATGAGACGATAGAAACCGTATTGAAAAATCATGAGTGTGCGAGATGATTGAGACTTCTCGAGGCGAGTCAGAAGCATGCATTATGGGCGTGTCCTTTCCTCTTTCGCGCCTACAGGGCCACACCTTGACCTCTAGTTTGGCATGAGCGGTTTTACTGTGAGATGAGTAGGATCCTTGAGAGTAGCCACTAAGTAGCAATTGTGGACGGAGTGGAGTTTGATCACGGCTTGATCGAAGCTGCTGATAGATGAGAGAGAGGGTGAGAGGCTGGCCAGCCATATTGAGCTTACTGAGAAGAATGGCGCCGCGCTTTGCAGTCAAGCACAGACACTACGACTGGCGGAATTTGGTTTGAAGTTCTAGAGGATTGAGTCACAGGCCACTGAGGGAAGTTTAGGCAATGACGGACCTTGCACATTATTAGAGAGTTGACCAAAGGCCCATAGTTGATGGACTTAGATGGAAACAATTCTCAGAATGAACCAATATGGATCCAGCTTCTAAAAAGTTTCGTTTGAGACCTTGAGTCGCGGGATGGGTAACCATCATTTAGGTTAATGTATATCTTTATCTGCTTTGTTACTCACCTTTTTTCTAGTTGCTAGCTCATTGAAGACCTCTGCACATTTGGCTATTTTCTCTTATAACTCAAACTGCACCTTTTACCTAAGCCACCTAGGATAGGGACCCACTCGATGTGTGGATGCAGCCCAGTTCTGGATTTTTGAGGTTATAGACACATTGACATATTCTCTACATCGCCTTACCACATTCACTTCATTATATTCGCTCAATTTCATAGTTTCTATGTTTTTACCACTTTCTTTCTATCTGACTTCTTGTTCTATCTCATTCATTCCCACTTAGATTGGTGATCCCATTTATTTACTATGGGGGGTTTGTCTAAGCTGTGTCTACCCTCCCATTCATCGACATTATTAGGAGACTTTTAGTTTGAAGGCTTATGTCATTTCACATTAGTTGTTTTTATTATACCTTCGTGCTTGAAGATTATATTCATTTATTGTCATATTAATGGTTTGTCTCTCATTGTTTGGCTAGTCTATGCATAAAAAAAAAAAAAAAACGAAGGAAGAAAAAAAAAAAAAATAAATCTGCACGATGTATGTTTATTCAATATAAGTACTTGGTACTTATATGGATTTATGAGATCATTGTTTGAGTGTATGTATTACTTGTGGGAGTTCGGTATGTGAGCTTCCGAGATCCTGGTATCATGTGCCACTTTGAGATTTTATTAGTGGTATGTGAGGTCCGGTCTTCTCCACAGGAGGCCCCAGGTGGAGTATCATGTTCATCATCGATTTAATCGACGACATGTCTTCCATGTAGTGATTGGGTAGATTCATCCCATATCATCATCAGGTTTTCATCTTGTTATTTATCTTCTTGACTTCCATACTCTCATTTCATTATCTTCATTTGTTTATTGATTTGAGTTTGATGTTTCACTCTACATCATTTCCTCTTCCTATATCACCACATGTTACAATTTTTGCATCCAGTCATTATTATAGCACTTCCATGGATGTTCTTTGACATCATTATTTCTGTGAACACCCCTAGAATGGCATTCACACCGAGCATGGGGTTGATCATCGGTGTTTGAAACTAGTTTTCTTTCTGTTTTCTTTTACTTATCACTAAAGAAATTGCATTCAAATTAGTCATAAGACCACCTGAGACCATGGGATTTAAATGTTTTCTTTTGGCTATCTACAACTCAATGGTGTTTGAGACTTGAGTCGAATGTTGTTTGATATTATGTGGCTTTTTTTCTGGGAATGCCTTGCTAGCATTGGGATCATTTCTAGTTCACGGTTACAGATGACCAGAGGTTGCCTTTTGTTATGAGGGATCTGCAAATTTGAAGCTGATTCCTTGACGTGCCATCTGGGGCCTTACCACATGTCGCCGGGATAGTTGGATGTGTTTGTTTGTGTGAGCGAGATTCTTATAGATGTGAGCCATATTGTTATGATGTTAGGAGTTTCATCACATCTCTGTGGACTGTATACATGTCATACTTGACCTGACCCTTATCTGCTGGGATCATCAAGAATTGTTTGCTTGCATATGATTCATTATGAGAGGATGGAGTCTTGTTATGAAGTGTTTGGGTTTCATGTGTTTGATAGTGCCACAGCAGAGGCATATCCACTTGCCTCTTTTGGGGACTCGTTTGGGTAGTCAATTTGTCCGGATCAGTTCTTGTCAGAGATGGAGCCATTGTTATGGCGTTTTGGACTTCATGTGTTTACATTGGATGTCATGCTGGGCATACCCCTCAGCCTTTTAACTATATAGTTAGATGTTTTGACTTCATCGTATCGCATTTACTGCTTTATCGCAGATCGACGTTTGGGCCATTCTGCATATGGGCGATCGAACAGCTTCTCACGGATCAAGATGTCGAACTCATATGTATCACATTTGCTACTTTATGAGATGAGCGTTGAACATAAATAACCCACATGTATCAAGCGTTCAAACTTTGCCTTCATATGGATAAGATATTACCGGACTTCATGCGCATCACGCACAAAACCGGCGGATCAAACGTTGACTTCGTCTGCGCACATCGGCGTTCATACTTTTGCTTCATATGGATGAGATGTTCTGCTTCTAATACGCATCATTATGCTATGAATCAGACGTTGAGACTTCCTTTTACGCATATCTGACTTATTCGAACTTTGCCTTTATATGGATAAGATATTCCGAACTATCTGTATCCACAGCCATAGCTGCCAGAATGAACTTTGAGACTTATCTTACATATAGACATTCGAGACCTTTCATATGGATCGGATCGTGGAACTCCACACAAGTAAATTAGCCTGCCACCAGGCGATCAAGTTAGGACTGTTTTACTGCGTATCGGCGTTGGGAACACCTTTATATGGATTAGATGTTCGAACTTCATCGCGGCATCACATTTGCTATGGCTTGATTAAACGTTGGACCGTCTTACGTGAAGGAGTTGGACCGTTTCTACGTATCGGTGATTCGAACTACGCTATGGATTAGATGTTTAGACTTCATCACATCACATTCATGCTAACGATGGTGTTCGAGACCGTCTTCTGCATAACGGGCGTTAGAGCACTTTCATATGGATTAGATGTTGGACTTGTCTATCATTTATGCATCATTTATTAGAGCTTTGAACTTCATCTTTTGCATATCGGGCTTTAGACTTAGCGCTATGGATCAAGGTATTTCGAACCTGTCTGCCTCATTTGCTGCAATGGAATTAGACGTTAGACTGTCTTACACGTATCGAAAAAGCCAGTTGAACTCAGCCTTCATATGAATCATATGTTTCAAACTTATCCCCATATCACATCGCTAACAATGAATCAGGCGTTAGGACTTCCTTTTACGCATTAGGCGTTGAACTCACCTGCTGGATAGATATTCGGACTATGCGGCCCCATCACTTTTACTAACTACATGATTAGACTTCCGAGACTTCATTTCTACGTATCGGCGTTCGAGACTTGGCCTTCATATGGTCAGGATGTTCCCAGTTCCTCTTGCATCATTCTAACTACTTATGACAGATCATCGATCAAACTTTACTTTTCCACTGTCAGCATTTAGACTTAGCCTTTATATGGATCGGATAGTTGAGACTTCATCGTATCACATTTGCTAATCTGCGATTAGACTTTAGAGACTTCATCTTCTACATATTGACGTTCGAGACCGTATTTACATATACATTTTATAAAGGCGTTTGGAAACCTTTGTGTTTCTACGTTCGAATGAACATTCGCCATATAGTTGAGACTCTTAGATTTCATCTTTATTAGAATATATATATCGCTACCGGAAATTATTCATAGTCCTTAGCATTGCTACTTTGATCACACACATGACTAACTGGTCATCCTCTTTCCTTGCTAGCTCATGAGGTTTTGTTAAGTCCACATGTCGTGGGGTTTCGTTAGCATACCATTTGCCCTTCAGGCTTTATTCTCTGTGGGTTTCATTATTTTGTTGACGTTCTATTTTTATGTGACATGATGGGTGTTCATCATTACTAAAGTGCACATGACCAATTCCTAGCACCCATGGGGCGGGTCGACTTGTTTGTTTGAGTTTGATCCCCAGGGTTTCACCTTTGAGAGGACCTTCTTAGATGGAGTTGGATGTCGAGGCGGGGACTATAGGTTATCTTGTTTTGTTGTTGTCCCACCCTTGAGGTGTCTAGAGGCCTTGTCTGTACGGGTGTCCTCTCTTGGACCTTTGAGATCTCATTTTTTCTTGGAGTAGAGTTCATTTCCTTCCTCACTTTTCATACCTTCGTTTGCCATTATTCATGTTTGTTACTCGTGAACTCTTTGTCGAAGAGAGGCACAGACCCCAGTCACGAAAGCTTATGAGATTATTCCTTTACAGAGCCGTCCACATTGGAGAATTCTGAGGAGAGATGCAATCCCATTGAATTCTGAGAAGAAGATCTCCTTTCATATAAAGAAAGGATCCTCTCATGATTGAAGGAAAAAAGGGAAATAAAATGACTTCTCCTCCAAAAAAGTAAGGAGACCTAATGTCTTAATTAAAATATTTTTGGAGAATAAATTAAGGCATGGACTTATATAATTTAGGCCTTATTAGACTCTTAAGTTTAATTTTTTAAGGAGACTATGGGTCTTCCCCCACATTGAGTGGGAGATCCTAGTTGATCTCAAAGTTTAAAGGTTTGATTTAAAATAAGGTGTCTTGGAAGGAAATCTTGGCAGGAACAATTTTGGGAAACTAATAAAACTTTGGGCTTGATTTAAACAGGAATCTGACTCGATTAGGGGCTGTCTACAGAATATTTTTCTTGACTTTCTTTTATTCTTCTTTTATATAATTATTTTTTTTGTCTTGTATAATATATATATATAACTATATATGCTCTCTCTCATATATATATATATATATATATATATATATATATATATTATGATAGTCATTTAATTTATAGTCTTATTATTTTATTTTCCTTTTAAGTATATTGTTCTTTTGTTTTATTTAATTAAGTGGTTGTTGATTTTTTTTATTGATTCAATTTATTTTTCTTTAACACACATGAACTATCACCCACCCTTAATTTAATAAATCCCCAAATTTTACAAAATTCAGGATTCTAAATTATCATTCTCGATTTTCAGATGATAAATTAAATTCAAATTCAAACTTCTCATTTATAAATTAAATTTTCAATTTTAAAATTCAAATCCTCAAATATCCAATTTAGAATTTTTCCAATGTTTCAATTTCAAGTTGTAAATTCATAATTTCAAAATTAAAGTGCCATAATTTTCAAATTCTAAGTTCCTGATTTAATTTCCATTTTAAAGTTTATAATTTCATTTTAAGTCATGTTTAAAAATTGATGAATTCAATTTAAATCTGAGTTAGAGATTAGGTTATGCTGTAACCCAAATTACAGAAAATTCCCAATTTCTAAATTTTAAGTGTGAAACCGCAGAAAATCCAATATTTTGGATAAAGGGAAAAATCGTGTTGGTAAAAATCAGAATTTTTCTAAATCTCCCGGATGGCCAAGCGGACTTCTCAGATTGTGAATCGTCATGGCATTTAGATACCACGTGAATTCTCGTTGGGTGCAGTGTGATCGTGTTCAGTTTCGAGGCGTGGGGTGTCGGATGTATATGACGAGTAAGAGTGCCACATGGCACCTAGGAGATGTGGCTCTGGCAAGGCCATGGTCTACTAAAAGAATGGCTCTAATGAGCCATGAGAGAAAAGGGATCCTGTGGCTCTGTTCTGATGTGTGATGATCTTCATGTAAGAATTATGAAAAAGAATAAAGGATGGAAAGGCCATCATTTGAGAAGCCAGAGGAAGGAGGAGAGAGGCTTCCTCCTTTTGACCGGATAGTGGATTTGCTCAAAAAGGGAGAAGAAAATGGGGGAAATACAAAGAAGAAAAGGTAGAGAAATGAAGAAAATAGAGATGAAAGAGAAAAGGAAAATGAAAAGAAAGGCAAAAGGAAAGGAAATAAAGAAGAAAGAAAAAAATGAGAGAATTCGTAGAGGGAGATCACGTGACAACATGGAAATCGTAGAGAAACGTCGACTTCTCTGCGGGTTAGTAGGAGATCAAACCAGTCAAATTCTTTCAGACAAGAAGGAAGTGTTATCTGAAGAGAGACCAGCAGTGTTTTCTAGGTTTTTGGAGTTTATTCAGCTTCAAGAGGTAGGATACTTCCCTGTAGTTTGCGCAACCTAAAGGCTTTATAATGGTGAGGTTGGCAGTGGGAGAACTATGAGGAGGCTGTAAATTAGTTAGGAGCCTTGGGACTGAGGTATAGATTTCATGACTGGTCTTGGTGTGGGAGTTAGTTTACTAGGCGGATTTCCCAGGTGTGGTGATTTGTTATTTGTACAGAAAAGTTGGAACCAAAATGGTTCATTTTTGAGGCGAGTAGTACCACACAGAATGGTCCCGAATTTGAGGGTACTGTTGTATTGTTATGAAACTGTAGAATAACATACTAAATCTGAAATGAGTATTGATCATGCTTTATGATGTATTAATATGTTTGCATGAGTAGATTAGTATAAATTATAATTGTCATAAATTGTGTAAATGTTTCATGTAGTGCTCATTCATACATGCAACATAGGAAAATCATTGGCATCATGCATTTCATATCTTGCGGTCACGTGATTAGAGTCGGGTGTGGGTGCTGAGGGTAAAGGTTTATTCATCGGTGTTCAGTGATCAAGTGCAGTGAACTGCAGGGAAAAAATGGGACGAAATTAAATTGAGATTCACGAGTGTGTAAAATATTCGAAATGATAAAGTGCATGTTTTGGGCGAGACAGGATTGGGTAGATCCCCCTCGGGGTGAAAGTCCTTAGGTTATTCATGGTTGAACATGAATCAAATGATACAAGTTCGTGAAAATGTTGAAAAAAGCACGATACGGCGTCTCGGGTATAGCTTAGGAAGAAATTAAGTAGCCCATAAATAAAGAGGAAAAAGACTTTGATAAATAAGTGGAGGGTTTCCAATAGTTTGAAAAGTCGAAGTGTGTATGTTGGTTTTATTTCACATTTAGTATTCAGTGTGAAGATCGGTTGGGACTTTCGGTGGTGGCTTGTGAGGATCGCATCTAAACCGTAGTATAGACATTACATAGTGGTGATATTGTATGAAATGTGATTGCTGTTTATATATGTCATTGCATAGCCATTTTGGTCAGGAGTAACCTTAAGGAAAAATTTTCTCTTGAGCACTCACCGAGTGATGGGACCCCTTTACAGTCTGAGAATCCGGGAGGCAGTGTGATGAGAGGTATCTTTTGAGAAGAAAATTTAGAAATGTGGCTTTAAGTAAATATTTTAGTATAATAACTGTATCAAATCTTTTGTGGGAACAAACATGAAACTATGAAGGAATATAGTTGAGATGTTGTTTTATAATTGTGGATGTAGAGTTGTGGCCATTTTACTCATGTGTGTGTCTCGTAACACGAGGCGTCTAAAATTTAACGAGTTGTGGGTATCCATAGCAGACCTTTGAGTTGGGGCGTAGCATTAAGTCAAAATTTCAATTTCAAATTCAACTTCAAACTTCCAAATTTTCAAAGCTTCAATAATTTCAAGCAGGTCTTTAAAATTTCAAACACCTGATTAATTACAATTCTATAAAATGGAATCTTGAGAGTGTAATTTAATTTAACATACTCTCGTAGACTTTGGTATTCTATATCATTTAATGAATATTTGTATATAGATTTTCATGACTTTTGGTGAATGTGAATAATTTGTATTTGTGTTACCGTCTTTGTGTTTCCCAATTGATAACATAACATCTTGTAGTCAAGTACACATTTTTCTCATTTGACATTGATTATTTATTTATATATGTCTTGCGTCTTTTGTATTGTGCTTATCTTTTGGTGTTAATTAGTTGATTAGTCGAAATTCCTCAATGTTACAGTTTGTTTCAGTAGAGACTCAAATGTTTTGAGGAGGCTAGGTGGGTCACTCTTTGGCTTCATGTTGTGCAGCTGGAGATAGAAGTAATAGGCCCAGGACTATAGACTTGGTTTTCCCGATTTCAAACACTAACATCGAATTTTAAAGTTTTTCAAACATTTTATTTTCCTTTAAATAAAACAAGAGAAGTAAGTGACAACTCATGTTTCGTTTTAAAAATAGTTTTCAAAATAAAAAACAGTTTCATTTTTTAAATAGAAATGTTGTAATGGCTAAAAATACTGATCCATAATAACATAATTACAAAGAAATATATTATATCAGGCAAAATCTGTTATTAAACAAAAGTTATTATATTAATATAATGAATATGTTATGTCTAATAATAATAAACTCACACATATTCCACTGCATGTTTTATTATTATTTTACCACAGCACGAATGTCAGGTTGAAAATTTGTTTATACATTTATTCTTTTGTTAATCACAGCACTTAACATGCCATAGTTTTATAATCTCTCTCTTTCATGTCACATGTGCATTTTGAATTACTAAATATAAATTGATTTGTGTTTCTTTGATTTTCATCTCAGGATGGCACCAAGCTAGAAAGTAGAGTGGGAACTATTTTTTTAATTACCATAATTATAAAATTGTTTTTAAAAAAAATTACTGCATCGGATTGTATTTTGAAAAATAACATAAAATAATTTTGAAATGATGTTAAGTGGATATAGTCTCTCTAAGTGCGTGTCATTGTCAAATAATAAATTAAGACGTCTATATATCAATGGAAAATGTGTAGTTACTAATATAATTAATATAGTCTGTGCTGTTTAAAAAGATATTTACAGTATAAGCTGTAAAAATTGTGAGGTGTTTTTTTTTTGAAAGAACAATAAAATTGTGTTAAAAACATGACTATCTACTTATTTTTACAGTTACAAAAGCATCACAGAATTAGAATTATTTTTCAATATATGATATTTCAAGAAAACTTGACAACCAAAGGATTCTTTTAACTTTAATTGAAAATTTTGTTTAAAAAGAATTTATCTTAACAATTACGAGTTTTCCTTTAAAACAATCCCTTCAACCAAACATTATAGCATTTGGCCCTCTTATCAAAATGACATTTTTTCTCTATCGTCTTTTATTTTTAGAAATATTTGGTTAAAAAAATTATATAATCAAAGTATAAATCTAACACTTCATATGCTTTTTCTAGAAGAATGACTCATTTTGAAAAAAAAAAAAATCCTTAGGCATTTGATGTATTTATAAGTAGGAGTAGCAAAAAAAACCTAAGAAATCGAATCGATTGAAAAATAGGTTAACTAAATCCAACAATTCGATTTAGTTTTTATTTTATACAAAATTCAGGTCTTAAAGTGTTTGCCTTCAAGTCTCATTAAAATTTGATGGAATGTTAGATATATGAAATTCACTTTTCAAAAGCTGCAAGGTAATAAATATTTTCATTCTGAAAATTAGCTTAAATTTTTTTAAACTAATTAAAAAATAGACTAAAGCAAGTGTGTGGCTTTAAAGTATTTTGAAAATATAAAAAAATAGTTTAAATATTTTTAGACTTCGATTTACAATCTCTATGAATTAAAAATTAGCAAAATTAGCTACTAATTTTATTCTGAATTTTCATTAAGGTTTAGCACATTTGTTTTAAAGAAAATATTGGCTTTTTTTTTAATTTTTGCTCTTCCCAAGATTTAATTTTCCTTTTTAAGTGCTAAGAATTAAATCTAAGAATAAAACTAAAAATTAAAATAAAATATTTTAAAAGAAAAGTTATCTTTTATTTTCATTATAATTAAATTTAAATTTTGATTTTTAGACTTCAGTTTCAATTTAAAGTCTAAGGAAATGTACTTTGGTTTTAAATTATAAAAAAAATTGTTTTAATTAAATCATTTAAAATATTTTTACTGAATGAGTAAGATCTGGTGATAAGAGAGAATAAGTGGGGCAGGAGGAGGGAGAGAGATGAAAGAAAGAGTGAAAGATTTTATTTATAAGAAAGTTGACGAAGGGACTATTTTCTACTGAGTTCTCAAACTGAACCTATTTCGATATTGTACATGGAAAATGCCAATTTAGCCCAGCTTTATGATTAAGCTGACCTTTAATAATAGTATGATCATGATGTCACTCTTCAGTAGCCCTGTTGCTTTAATTAAAAGATTTGTTTAAAGGATTTATCATAAGATTAAAAACTGAACATCTATTCATGATCGTATCATGATGTCTTATTCTAGTGGGCCTTTAATCCATACATATTTTAACTTTAATTGAAATATTTGTTTGGAACAATTATCTTAAGATTGAAAGCTGGCCTTCAATGAACATCTTTATATTCACAGTCATATCGACGATCTTAATTCTTGTCAGACCTTCAATTACTGCATATTTAACTTTCATTGAAATATTTGTTTAAAAGTTTATCTTAAGATTAAACTGACCTTCACGATCATATCATGCTGTCATTATTTTTATCAGGCCTTAAGTATGCATTGAATATCAATAATAATATATTATATTGATTTGATAAGGATGTAAAGATATGTATGTATTCATAGTATTTTCTGAAAAGAACACATATTCGTGGTTAAGGATCACAACATTGAATTTTTTTTTTTCTTTGAAGTAACCGAGATGAATCAGATAATTGAGTAATTACATCTAATGAAAACGAAAGAAGAAAATATGTCATTTTCCATGGCAAACGTAAGGTCCAACTGTCTTTACAAGATGGTGGGAACTTGATTTGGTGAGTTCTAATAAAATAGAGGGAATATACTCAGAGATTTTCAATGAAATCTTTGCAACAATACTACATAAGTTTGATGAAGAGTGAGAAAGAAGAAATACAAGTTTTGATTTTATTTTATTTGTCTTTAGTTTTAAATTTAAAACCATTTAAGTGCTACTTCTATAATCTAATGACCATAATTCTAAATTAGGAAATTAAATCCGGCAACTTTTTGATAATCAAGAAAAAGTATTTAAGGAAAAAAGAAAAGCGGGCTTTTAAAATTACTATTGAATAGTTGTTACTTTTGGTTTATATCTTCACATGTGTTTTAAATTAAAGATTTTTTTAGCCAGAAAAATGAAGTGTTAGTATTTAAAAATCTAAAATCACTCTATAATTTTGGTAAATCTTGATGGACTGTCTTGTTTTGAAATTCACGGACTTTGAATATTTTTAAATCGTGATGCTAACATTATCTATTATCTCATACAAATATTTGTATTTTGGTGTAGGTTTTTAACTCACTTCTATTTTGGAATAGTTGAAAGTTAAGGAGTAAATAAAAGAGAGGAGAGAAAGATTGGAAGATTCAAAATCCTACTAAATTTTTATGAAAATAAAGGATGTTACATTGCTTTAAAATAAATGCAAAAAATAATTAATTGAAAATTTTGGATTAAATTATATTATTAATAAATTATATTTTTATTTTTTGGATTTTAGCTAATAGTATAAATAGGAAATGATTAAAATAAAATTATATAACAGATTAATTTATTTTTGTGACATCTGTTTTTATATAAAAATTATATTAAATTGAAATTAATTGAAAACAAATTTTTATTCCATAAATATCTATATTTTAGGTTAAAAAAAAATGACATGCAAATGTGGAAGTAAAATATGAAATAAAATCTTGAGCAAATTCATTTATACATGAATTTTCTTGAAGAACAAGCCTCCCTAACCACAAAAGTGGATAATTCACTTGAGGAGCAAATATCTGTGAGAGAAGACATGGATCAATACTGAGGAAACTGGAAAGATGGAGAGAAAGGAGTGAGATTTGGCGGAGTTATTAGAAGAGCGATACATGGGGGAATCAACCAAGTGATCAGTAGATTAACAACAATTAATCAACTCAGCAATGACCTGATCTATTTAAGCATTTCTTCTTTTCAATTAACTAATCAATTTCAGCACTTTATTTATAAGTTCTAGTGATTCACCAATTCTTTTGCATACGATTTCAGCAAACCTGGCTCAGTTCTAACTAAGTTCATTCAATTCCTTAGCGTTTGGTTTCATTCATTCTAGAATTACATTCGACAGTATTTTCCAGCTTTCCATTTCAGCAATCTCTGTTTACGATATCATCTCTGTAGATCTCTTGAATTGTCAAGGAACTGGAAGGCGTGTGCCAGTTCTGAGTTTGGTTCTTGGCATGATCTTCAATTTAAACACTATTCTTGGCCTTATACATGCATGGCACGGCTGTATCATGAAATATGAATCATACAACATGTTTCAGCCACTATTGCTCAGACAGGACTATCTTTATTGATGCCTGAGATTGAGAAGTAAAAGCGTTTTGGGTCTGGGACTCAGTTGATGTTGCAAAAGACACACAGAAATATTAATAACAGGTGGGTGAATGGAGAAAAATCAAAGCAAATTTATCAGAGTGCCATCGGACATTGATTAGGCGAAGAATGGCCCATGGTAATGCTGGATATAAACATTCTTTTCTGTTATGTTCAGGAAGTTGGGTTGTTGAAGAATGAAGGCGAGACCAAAACAGTTTTCTGAATATCTTGGAAAAAAGAATGCGCTAAACTAGTAATAACTGGATGAAGCCAAAGGCATTTATTGAAGAAGGTGACTCTGACAATCTGGTCGAGGAAGGATCTTAAATAACTCATAGTGTTGGATGACAGAGCTGAAGTTAGCTTCACAAACCTATGAGGCAACTGTAATGTATGGAAATTTTCTGGGATTTTGAAAACATGTGAATCTCACGGCTCACCATGTTGAGTACATCTTCTCTATCCACTAGATGATTCTGAGTTTGTGGAGGGGAGGAATGTGTGATGACGATTCTATATTGTTAAAACAGGTCCTCAAGATTGTGCCCCCTTCTTTCTTAATTACTAACCCAGACTCACAATGGACTCATCTTTGTGGAGGCACTGAGGGCACTCATTGACCATGAGATGAAATTCACTATTAGACGACAGTTCCGATCTTTGAGCACTCATGTTGCGGACTTGGGGCAATTAGGAGGTGATCTGAGCTTCTCTCAGTGAAAGCTGCTAAACAATTTTATCATTCTGAGTCTTTAGGCGTAGACAAAGATCAGTATGATGAGATGAGAACACAGATTCTCTTTGACTCTCAGATGGGATCTACCTTGGTGCATGTGAAACCCAGGTTCATGGATCTGGTTATGGGGATCGATGACTACAGTCTCCTATTTCAGGCTACTCCCAGTTGGCACTACAACCATTCTTGCTGGGTTGCTTTTACTTGTTATCTCTGACGGCCGAGGAATTTTGTGGATTGAGTGGGAAATGGATAGTTCACAGTTCTTGGGCTGAACCAGTTTCATGGCGAAGAAAGAATCATGAAGGACAAACAGAAGAGAGTTGAGAGCCAATGGATTGACTCGTTATCAGTTCAGGGGCTCAGAATCGTAAAGTTCATCTCTGAAAACAGGTTCTGAAGATGGTTCTGAGGAACTGATATATGTGGGAAGAACCCCAGATGCTGGAGTTACAGATTCTATGAGCTTTATTCTTCATAGTGTCATTATTGAAGAATTGCCTGGAAGAAAGTCAATAGACTTCTCTTGATTTGCAGGTCTGAGGGTGAAATCAGCTGGGTGTAGATCTACCTACGGGTTCAATGTTCTCTGTTACCTCTTACAAGTGGAAAGCACTGATGTGGAAGTCACGGGCACCTCTAACCACTACGAACAATCTCTCTTTGGATGTGGCGTGGAAATAGTTGTTTCATGAAGAGAGAGTATGCATGGGATCTGCAGCTCCTGTGAGGAGCTAGGGAAGAATGTGTTGTGACCCAGTGGGCATATCAGTAGCCTTGATGCTTTTACACACGTTATGGAGTGATGAGTGGAGTGTGATGAGTGATTACACCACTAAAATTCACGACTAAGGAGTTTTAGAGTATTGTCAAATCTCAAGATCTTTCAAAGGAATCTTGTTATGAGTTCAACGAAACCATGTGATGGTGTGAAAGATCATTCAGGTACGTAAATGTTTTCCACCACTACAAATGAGCATTTAAATCAAGGTTCTGAATTTCTCGAGTTTAAATCCGAGCTATGGACCTATAAATGTTTGAATTCTAACTCTGGACAGTTGATGTGGAAAGAAGAAGCGTATTGCGTGAAGAGAGAAAAGACAGAGTATCCATTCCATTTAATGAAATCAGAAGGAGAACACTGAAAATATCTTTCTCGAGAAAGATATCATTTTGGGGAAAGGACATGAAGCAATCTGTAGAACAAAGTGCAATGGTTTGTGAATATACCTCTACTTTACGGATAAAAATGTTCTGGGCAGAAACTATATATTCCTGAAAAATGCAGCTAAAAGGATCATAGAGGCCTTTATATGAGTGGAGAAAAGAAACAGCTATATTGGAAAGAATACTGAGCCCAAAAAGCAGAAAATATGAAAGGAATAATGAGTCACAATCAAAGATGGAAGGTATTACAGAGGAGCTATAGGGATGATCTGGAATCATCTTGAGATCTGATGGAAAATATTACAAGAAAAATGGTTGGAAGCTGTTTGACTCAGGCATGAAAATCTGTTTTGCACGTATTCTATTGCCAGTGCCTGGGTGCCAGCAGGAGAAGGAAGAGAGGAGGAAGAGAGAGAGGAGAGAGAGGAGAGAGAGAGAGAGAGAGAGAGAGAGAAGGAAGAAGAGAGAGAAGAGAGAGAGAAAGACAGGAATGGAGGAGAAAACTACAGGCTGGAAAGGGAAAAAGAGCATTCTCAGATGAACACAGTAAAGATTATCTTATTGACCTCACTGAAGAAAACAACACTGAAGAATGGTAATCTGAAACCTCATGGAAATGACAGTGTGTCACTAAGCGAAATCTGGAGAAGCAGGCTGGCAGACTTGGGCAGCAAAGGAACCGGACGATGACGGAATTCGCGCGATCGTTTTGAATATCAATGGACGTTGGGAAGCGGAAACGCGTTAATGTTTGATGAAGTAAGTATTATTGACTAACTGAAATCTGAACGGTTTATGTTGTTATCGGGTGACGTCTCGTTGTTACAAAGATTCGGTTACGGTGTTTGTGTGAATATCCGCTGCTGTTGTTTCAAGATGACTGAAACCGGCCATGGCGAATGTTATTTGTTGTTGACATGGTTGGGTGTTTTTCGTTGAAGTGATTCAGACTAATTAAGGTGGAAGGGATGGACTCGGAAATGTACGTGTTAAGGGTGTTCTTGATGATCTGAGTTGTTGCTGACTTCTAAATCTTTGTTCTTTGACTGATCAAGAAGACTGATCTGAGAGATGACTGACTCAAATGTTATCTTGAAAAGTGACTGTTTGTGGCTGATCAAACTGATGGTGTTGTTGGAAGGAGCTAAATATGGGGCGGGCGTGGGCTGAGCTGATTGGAAGGAAGATGATGAAGAGATGATCGTTGACCTGACTCTCTTGACTGGGAAGGGCCGATGACTTGAGACTGGCGATCTCATTGTGAGGGATCGTTGATTCTTCAGCTTGAGCCTTGACTGCCTGTTTGCTCACTGGCAAGGCTGATCTTTCACTCTGTTGTGAGCTGAGTGTTGCTTTGACTGCGATGTTGTGCTGATTGGAATTGTGATTGCTCTTCACCGAGTGTGGCCTAACACCACCAGCGATGAAATGCTGAGCTCAATGATGACTCTTGACTCAGCTCATCAACCACCACAGCCACATGCTGTTCACCTCAGCTCATTCTGTATGTTGACACACTTGTTTGTTGCAATAACACTCCTACCAGTTTATGTGTTTCTTGGATTGGAGTTGCTATTATGTTGCATTATTAATCTTGTGGATGACCGTTGCATGAGTTTTGATAACCAGTGAAGATCTCTTACATGTATACCAAGTCATCTTGATCATGACTCATTTGATGTTCTGCCACATCTGCTGTGATGATGTTACCACTGTTCTTCCATGATCTGTTGTCTTATGTTCCATCTTGTGTTGATCTGACCATACTGACTTGATATCTTGGTTGATACACTGACTCAGTGACATGAGTTATTGACGGGTAACTCAGTTGTTAATGAAGTTGATGACTTTATTCACATTATTAACAACTATTCTCTTCATTAATGTTGTTGATAACGTTTGATGAAGGTTGATGTTCAAATTGTTGCATCAGGCAAAGTTTGATAACAGAGCCTTTGTTGTTTGATTTGACAGTGATGACAAACTCTTCTTCTTGAGTTTTGTTTGTTTGATGATGACTGTTCAGGACTGGGGAACGTTAAAGAATTACATTCATTTTAACATGATTATGTTGAATTTGCGTGTTTCTATGACGTTCTTGTTGGAAGTGACTCGTGGAATTGGAGTGATCTGAAACTGGTTCAATTGGAACGATGGAAGCGACTGACTAACTGTTGAGATGTCCTCCATGGATGTTGTTGCATCTGCGAGTGGCGCTCTAACATTAACTCTTGCATCTGTTTGATTACTATAACTGTGACGAAACGGAGCATCTGTTTGATGTTGTTGCATATATTTGTATGTTCACGCCGATGAGTACGACTGACTCATGATTCAATTGTTTCTGTTTCTTGACTTTCTTTCATTCATTCCTGTTATTGTTCCTGAGATGTTAACTCAGATGATGCTAACTCCTGCTGGCAAGGCATTGTTTGTGTTTGGCAACATGAGCTGCTCATTGTGTGGTGTTGTTTGGACCGATGTTCTCAACTCATTGGAAGATCCGCTGTTTGTTTGATTGTTATGTTGGCTTTGACCGACGAATTGTTGCTGATCTTGATGCCGGACGTTATCGTTACTGTTGTTGATTCTTAAGATATGAGTTGACCTTTGACCATAACTGACAGTGACTGTTCAACAACGTTACGATGGAATAGTATCAGATCAGTTTTGGAGTGCCTTGGTTTGCTTTCTTATTGGAAGGCTACAGACTTATCATTTGATTGGTGTTAACTAAGAATTCTCTTCTTTGATTGTTTACTGATAACTCTTTGACTGATCTGAGTGATTGCTGATTCGTTTGTTGTTGATTCGACTTTGCATGGAAGTATCTTGGTGATCTTGACCAGCTCATTTCATAACGCTGACTGTTTGTTTGTGGATCTGTAAGAAATTAGGACCCTCCACAGTTTTTAGTTAATTTTTAAATGAAACAATTGTTTGCGATATTGTTGAATCTTAAAAATAAGACAGTAGATGTTGAGTTCTTGTTGAGGCACTTAACATTAACGACGACTTTAATAATATGAAGCATTTAAACTGATCTGATGACATCATGATGACGGTGGATCTCAGAAGTGAGTATGTTTGTGAAATGGAGTGAGGTGTGTGCTAGGCGATATGTAATTTTTATTCAGTTTTGAGTGTTGAAGTGAAGAGTTTGTTTCAGAGGACTGGAAGTTGATCGTTGTGACTCAATGATGAAACCGTTGCCGCCACCTGTGTTGTTTGATGTTATGACCTATTGGTGATCTGTTCACCATTGAGTCATTATCAGTTTTGTGACCTCTCTTCTGATGATGAGATCAACCTTGACTGTTGGTTGTTTGTTGTGGGTGTTCCATAACGGTTTATCGTTAATGATGACGTACGTTTCAACGTGACGCGATCTTTGTTGACATCAGAGCTCAGGGCTGAATCTTGAGATCTGATGATGTTGCCGTTGATGGGTGAAATAGAGATATTCGTTCGGAAGGTGGCGGATCGAGTTTCGTTTGATTTGAATGTTGTTTGAAGGCGTGTTAACCATAAATGATGATCTGCATGACAATATCTGTTTGTTTGATCTTTGTCTTGAAGTATTAACCGGTGATCTGTTTGAGTGCCGGGTAATGATCCGTGACGCGGGAAGATTGATCTTTCGTTATTGACGAGTGTTTTGTTGTTGGCTGTTGATCATTGTTGGATTGGATGTTGGTGGGTTTAGTCTATGGACCAATGTTATGGCATTTCAAATGATCACGACGTGCTTTACGTGGATAGTTAATAAATTTTTGAGTTTCTTGTTGCTGATGCTGTTAACTGAGTACATTTGGCGCGAACAAATAAAAACTGGAGCTCAACCAGGTTTTGCGCGATAACAAGTGTTGTTGTTGATATTCAAGTGACAAATGCCTGAATTTCTTCTTCTTCTTGATCTTTGTTGATCTTGTTGTTTGTTTGTTCAAGACTCACATGGCATCTTGGCAGAGACTCAGTATGATGAGACTGATCTTGAGCAGAGACCTGTTGTTGAGACTGCGAGACCAAACTCCATGCATCTCAACGATTTGTTGAGGCGGATCGTGTTTAAGAAGGCGAGGGCGAGTGAGTCTGTTTGATCTTTGTTGAGTGTTGGCGTTGATGTTCGTTGTATTCGGCGATGCCACCACCTGATTGACCGTCTGTCTTGCCGTGTTGACTGATCGACCGATGTTGACTGTATCTTTCTGTTTAACAAGCTCCGATCTTGTTTGTTTGCTGACTGTGGACCGCATCAGTATGTTGGAGGTGTGGAGGAGCGTGAAGTTGTTAAATCTTGGGATGAGCTCAATGGACTGTTGTTCGATGCGGAGTTGTTGTGGGCGTTCCGTTGCGAGATCAATAAGTTCCACATGTGATCATGACTCTGTGATAATACCACCGTGTTGAAACGTAAACCTGAATGTTATGACTGAAGCACACCACCTATGATATGCAGATGATGATATCTTGATAATGTTGGGGTTGGGCGAATGTTGTTCGTTGAAAGGTGAAAATATTGGAAACTCTGGATGACTTAATAAATCTTGGTGACGACTTCTTGATATTTAAGTGGAATTGATGAAACTGTGTTTGAAATGTTTGGATCTGTTGTTGACATGTTATTCTTGTTTGACTTTAGCAAATAAATGATGATGTGGTTTGACCTCTGGTGCATGTGGGTAGGTGACGAAGATGACTAATGATGGTGACAACTTTGACAACCATTTGTCAATGAGTTGTCAGATCCGTGACGGTCCGGGTGTCAGGAACAACGACTATCAGGCAGTCCAGTGAGGTGGCGTAATGGTGAATAATCGAAAGCAAATTCGAGTTATGGATGGAGAAGCTGTCAGCTGCAACATATACCTTTGATGAACCAAACCACCAGCCAGAAAAGTGGACAGAATAAGCTAACCGAATGGATTACCTCTCAGCACCTGGATGTAAGTGAATGCGTGGTTGCCAGCAGTTGTCGGCGCGGCCTCAGACAGATGCAGATGAGCAAATCGTGTGAGTAGGGTCTATCAGCTCAGAATGAATAAGACGATGTATTTGCAAAGCATGCCTTGAAGCAGTGAAATTCTTTGTGTTGGGATAACCACGGTGATGAAGTGGAAACCAGAAGATGGTCGGACAGTGAATAATAGACAAAGGAAGCGACGAAGAAAAGTACATGGAAAAGCAGAGGCTAGGATGGCCAGCCTATGGCCCGAACCATTTGATCGCCCTCGATGCCTGAAAATAATACCAGGCAGCAGGATTGGAAAAAACCCCCTGGAAGTGTTGAAAACTACAGCCTATCGCATTCAGTTTGTTGATCCATTAGGCTGAATGCGAGTGTGTCAAATTTATATGGAAGGGATATCAGCCATCCTTGAAAGGGTATCAGACTTAAAGGCAGGTGAATCTCTAGGATATAGTGTCAATCATTAGAATTTATCAATGTAAGTAAGCAGTTTACTATCTAAGTGTCTTCTTTGAGAATTATCTTTGAAAACGTGTGACAGAGACTAATAACAATCTCTGTGCCGCCTCATGTGGATGTGTGGGATTAAAACGACTTGCCGATCTGATTCATCGGGTTAATGAACAGAATCACTAAAAACATCGAGAGGAGGAGAGAGAGGAGGAGGTAAGGGGATGATGTTAAGCAGTGCTCCCAGATTCTTCTCAGTTCATGTTGGACATGGAAGAAAGATAAAAGCTACATAATGTTGGGTAGACCGTTTCCCTATTGGCGACGATGAGTTGATGTTGAAAGAGTGGGAGTGAGGAAGTGCGGGATGACGAGATCTAAGTTGAATGTTTATTGTGAACACCGACGAAGTAATCCTTTTCTACTTGACAAAAGCAGTAGGAGCTATGGTCTCCCAGCGAAGTGGTCTCGATAACCCCGCGGAAGGCTGTGATACGAGTACCAGTGATTCGGAAAAGTGGGAGAAGAGGCAGGAAAGAGTATGGCAAAATGGATAATTACTCAGCCGAACCTAATAGAGAAAATATGAACCTCTGGGTGAAATACTCAAACGTCGATTAATAGTCCTTTCATGACCACCTAGATGGAAGCGAAAGCTTCTTCAAATAGCACAGAACCTTTATCTTAGAATACCTCCACCTTACCCGATGTCATTTAAATCTTGCTCATATGAAAGAAGATCGGCTATTGCGAGTACTTAGGGATCGAGAATGCGCTTGATTTGAATCGCGGTTGATTAAGGGGATTAAGCGCTCTATGTGCATGCGTAGTGTGAAGATGGTCATAAACCTTCGATGGAAGCCTGAGAGAAACCATCGACAAAACAGAAAGAAGTAGTGTAGGAAGCCTTTAAAAAAATTAATTTTGGATCTAGAAGTTATATATCTTATTTACTGACAGTGCATGGGTGATGCAGTGCGGTAGTGCACAAAAGGGAGGCTCAACAGTGATAAAGCAGAAGAATAATACATTCTTTTAAGCAGTCATGGGTTGGAAGTTGCATGGGCCTTCAGAGAAGTGAACCAAATTGCTGCAAAGACTATTTTCCCTTGATATTGGATGAATGTTGGATGGCGGCGGGGGCATGAGACCACTATTGTTTCTTTAGATGGATTATTCAGGTATAATCAAATGGCTATAACTACTGAGATCAGGAAAGCAATGATCACATGCCCATATGTTACATTGCATTTCAAGTGGATGTGCCAGTGTGCCCGGCACACACAGGCACATTCGTTGGCCTGATGGCCTGTTAGGATGGTTGAAGAGCAATTGAGTGTTCTGGATTGGCTTTTTCGGTATTGGGGAACTCCTTTGACAATTTTCTGGAAAACTTGAGATGAAGCCTGAACACGATTAGATATTGAGGAAACGATCTTATGTAGTGGGAGGAATTACCATTTGTAGTCTGAAGGCATAATATTGAGACACTTGGGTTTCTGAAAGAAAGACCGGTGAACAAGCAAAAATCGTGTGACAATGAAGAAACACCCCGCTGCCTTCGTCTAGGTAAGGGCATAAGAAGCTCTGGGTTCGTCGGAGTTATAGGTGGTTCATAAGGATTTTCTTGGTTATAAGCCTTGTCCTCAATTTGGATTCGGGACACCATTGAATTTGATGAGGCTTGGTGTGTAGGCATTCTCGATCCACCGAGAAAGATAAGGGGAAGGAGGCGAGGGTATCAGCCCTATAGTAGTAACACGATTGGGACCTCTAAATTTGAGCTAATGTCTTGCCTTGATGATTATCTGTCGGGCAGTCTTTGGAGACGAAGAAAAGAGAAAAGGATATTTGAGTTATCTACTATATAGTGGGACTTTGAATGATGCCCCTAGCTAAACTATGCCACCAACGAAAAGGAACTTTTGGCTGAGTGTTTTTCTTTTGTGGAAATTGGAGCCTTGCTGATTGTAATCAGATAATAGTGCACACTAACCACTTAGCCATAAAGTACCCTAATGACTAAAAGGGCGAAAGCAAAGTCAAAAATGCGTTAGATTTTACTCTATTGTAGAGTGACATAGAGATCTAAAAGCAAAGAAACGAGAGAATCTAATGCATGAGACCGTCTTCCAGGTTAGAAGGGCTGAGATGAGGTGAAGGTTAATGATGATTTCTCATATGAGGCATCTCTTAAATTGAAGACACAAAAGCAGGCTCCATGGTTTCAGGCTATGTGAATTACTGAGTGGCCAAGTCGTCCCTCGAGGTTGTACAGCGGAAAGAAGAGGTTCTTTGCATAGTTGAAACCTTCTTATTAAGAAGACACAATGCATATACGTTGTGGAACAAGTGATAAGGTAATGTGTACTAGAAGATGAAATGGCGATAATTATAATCCCGCCATGCTTTGCCATGGGGCATTTAGACGAGTTCTTTACGAGGTAGCAATCGGGTTTCTCTTGGCTCGGCTTGTTTAAGGATGCTCGTGAAGTAAATGCCCGAAGAATGGGGAACATTCTGGAAGGATGAACCACCATGAAACCTGATTGATGACTTAAAGTCATCTATTTTAGTCCATTTTTACCTTGATTTTCATTTTAAAGGACGAATTAATTTATAAATAACAGAAGAAACTCGCACGATTGTTATTAGCGAGAGAGTGAAGAAGAAGAATCACAGTGGAATGCCTTGGTGGATGAGCGTTAATGATATAGTGGTGAAGCAGATTGCGGCGAAGAGCGCGCAGATGAAAGGATAGAATGTCGTGGTAGCGGCGGCAAATCAAAAACTATCGGTTGTAGCGGTGAAACTCGGGCCGGAAGCGAAACGCGAAACGGCGGTGGGCGTTAAGAAAATCGGTGGAAACGGCGGAAATGAAGAAAGAGGGAAGACTTCCGCGCAATGGCGTATGCGGATCTTTGTGGCGACGCCGACACCTCATCTACGAAGCGATCGCTGTGGCGATAGTGAAGAAGAGTCGCGACATCACTTTACGAATCGGTATCGCGACCATGAAAATCTTAGAAAAAGAAATTTACGATAACGTCGCTACGAGAATCACGAGATAAAGCGGTGAGATTAACGAAGCTAAGGGAATGATATCGCGGCGGTATCGTGATCATCACGACAAGGTTGATGTCAGCGACTGGGATGGAGATTCGCGACCTGAAATGCGCAGCGAAAGGCCCATGGGTTTGGAAGGATGGTAGGTTAGCGGAAAGTTGTTGTCAGCGACCAGGTGATGGCGACACGAAGCAACCCGGTCGACCTCAGACATAAGGCGTGTCGCGACAAGGGTGGTCGCGACATCATAGACTGCTCCGGTTGAAGGCGCGGAAGACTTGGCGATGTCGCGTGGGTGTCGTGTCGCGGCGAAGACAGTGAAACTGCCAGGCATAAAGTGATATCGCGACAGGGATCGTGTCGCAAAGGCGCGGCGTAAACCTCCGATTGAAGTTTGTTGAAGTTAAGTTGATATCATGACGTAGAATTGATATGAACAGATAGTCTGACGAGGGATTGAGTCCGCGAACGACGATGTCAGCGGCCGGTCAGCGCACGAATCTCAAAGGCGCATTGGAGATGGGACTGGCGAGAAACCTTATAAATAAGCGCGGATGAAGCGACTTGGCGGTGACCGCAGACGAGTGCGGGTAGGCGAGAAGGCTCGTTTATTTTCACTTTTAGTTTTCTTTTTCTTTTCTTTCTTTCTTGATGTTGGTAGTTAGAGATTAGATTAGATTTATCGTTCTAGTTTCGTTTATTTTGGATGGTGTTATCGTTTTTAGAAGCGAAGTGAATGCGAAGTCTATTCTTTTCAAAATTACTTCACGGAATGTTTGAAGTCAAACCAATTTACGGAGTCATTCTTGATTTAGTGCAGTTATTCTTGTGATCAGAGAATCTTGTAGCGTGTAATTATTAATTGAGGAATCCGGCTTCCATTAAGTGAATCTTATAGTCAGAAGTATCTTTCTTGTAGTACAGTTTAAAGAGACTTGTAATTCGGTTTGTGAATTTACTTGGATTTGGGTTTAATGTTTGGATCTGAATATCGGTTTCTTGTCCAGATTTAAAATTTGTTTTCATTGCTTTCGATTTCAAGGAGGTCTGGTGACACAGAGAAGGCATTCTGAGAGTTGTGAACATTTCTTTGAAGGTATATTAACACACTATTAGAGATCTAATGAGCTTTAATAAGTTTACTTGGACAAATCCTCTTCTCACTTGAAATCGAACGAGTTGAGCAAGTTCCTCAGATTTAAACAAGCAAGAGTTCACCTCAGTTCCCGGGATAGTGGGGCCCAGTGCAATTGGCTGAGATCTAATCGAGGAGAGGAGTGATCTATTCTAATTTGAGGAAAAGTAACTGGAAGTTGTATATCCTTGTGTAGATAACTTGGGAGCTAAGGTTCACAGTCCATAAAAATGGGTGAGTATTTAATACCCAGGAAATTAAATCCCCCTTCTAAGTAGTTATCTGTTCCACCTTGAAAGAATGGAAAAATTAGATAATGAAATGTGGAGTGTGGAGAGATCTGAGCTTTTCTTTCGCACTTGCTTGAATGATTTTAAAACTGGAAATATTGAGACATCGAGTATTAACTACGGGGAATTGGTACTTCACATAGCAATTATACTTGATGTGTCCTTGAAGATGTGTGAGTGTCCATTTGTTTGCTAACTATTCTTTATTCTTTATTCTTTGCTCTTCCGAGTTCATTTTGATTGTTCATTTATTTTACTGGGTGCTAGTATAATTTCAGCTTCTTAAGCTGGACCCCAATATCTTTATGGTCGAATAGTATGGAGCTTGAGTAGTCGGGTAGTTGATTTAAAATTCTTGAGATCTCTCAACAGGATCGATGTAGACTTATGTCCATTTGTGCTTGTCGACTGTGCATTACGTGCTCATAGGCTGAAAACGAAGTGAAATGATTAACTCTAGGAGATTTTTTTGGTCTCAACAAGTTTTATGGTGTGATTCAGAGTTAGACAATAGTCATTTTGAAACCAGTATTTTAACTAAATTTATATCATGTTTGGTCGGTCAAACAAGTTTAATAAGTAGCAGATTCTTGAGATCAAAAATTGATAGATCAATATTCGGATGAAAGAAGGAAATACTAATTTGGACATTTAAATAAAAGAACAAAATAGTTTTCAAAGCGGTGGTTTCATTTGACCACTAACCTTTAACAAACCATATTAGATATATTTGTTGTTTTGACTAATCCTATTAATGGGAGTGTGTTTGCTTCAGGAAAAACTTTGATGCATAGGAAACTGGCCCGATATGATTCAGCTGATTACGAATTAGAAAACACTTGCGGCTTGAAAGACAAGGAAGCGGAAAAAACACCACCATGGCGGATGAAAAGACGAGGATCAAGCGAGGACCACGGGGCGGCGAAGACCTCCCGATCTTTGATACCATGGAGAAAATTTGGAAGCTATCGTTCGGGATGAATACTTATTAATCGGGCAACTGTATCGTGCAACAACTTTGTTAAAACCGTACTAGTACATGGTGCGGCCCACCCGATTTCTTGGTCATCCCAACGAGAATCTAGGAGGATTTCTCGAGGATGGCAAACACGATTCGATGAATGGGGTGAGACCGGAGGTTATCCAAGTTACATCTATTCCCATTCTCTCTAAGAATCGGCGACCACATGGTGAATCTTTACCTCTGGTTGCGTGATGGGAGGCGCGGTAGAAACTGTGGGCGAGATTCTTTCCCCGTCCTCCTCGAGAAAGGAGGAAATCATTGTTTTCGACGGGGGAAAGATGAGAGCCTATATGTGGCACAGGAAAGATTCAAGCGGTTCAATGAGTGCCACATGCGTAGGTGTCGAAGGCCCAAATGGACACAGTAACATCTTATACGAATGATACATCGAGAATCATTGATCTTCATGACTATGGAGCGACTAAAGCGTAAAGTCTTCGAGAGGCTAAGATCGATAGAGGACACAGCAAATGCAATATAGAAAACTCCTTCGAGTCATGAGGAACTGGCAGAGAAAAGGGATCATGGAGCTAAAAAGGTGAATCTTTATGGAGGCAAAGTTGGATGCTAATATGCATCCAGATAGACGTAACTAAGAAGGAGTTGCACCTTGTCCATGAAGTAAGGGCAGTTGAAAAAGTTAGAAGGAAGTGCTTGAGAAAGCTAATGAAGAACGATTCTATGATGATCTTTGAGAGGTAAAATACTTAGGTAGCCAGAGAATTTCATTTCAAACCCAATCTAACACCTTGACACATTATCACCAAGCACTCGAGACGAAGATTTTCTCATATGGTGGAGGGGCTTCTCAGGCTGGCGGGACAAGAGCCCTCAGCAAAGTATCGTGACCACGAGGTTCGGCGACATCGACATCAAGGAAATGACCTGAAATGAATAGGGTCGAGAGAAGAATTGATCTTTTGGCTTGAATCTTCAGCAGGTTCATGAGGATAATAAAAAAACTAGTGAACATCTGAGGCAAAGTTTGTAAATTGGAGCGTGCTGCCAAATTCCCAGAAAATTTGAACCACCACAAATGCATCCTTGAAAGGTACGGAGACACAAAGTAGAGCGACTTGCCTAGCCTATGAAAACCGGAAGGAAGAATGCTTCTAGTGACCTGAAAAGAAAAATCGAAAGGCGCATGGGCATGCAGTGAGGAGTGGAAGGAAATAGAAAGATGAAAGAAAAAGATGTGGCCAGCAAAAGAAGACAGACCGAGAAGGGAAAGTGCTGGAGAAAGAAAGAAAGGAGTAGAAGGAAGAACATCAGGGATCAGCCTGTGATCCATTTCCCTGAGAGACTACAAATCGAAATAGAGAATGGATGCAAGGTTTTGAAAACTTTCCGAAGCGGAGATGGGTATGCTTTCTTGAGAGTGGTAGCTCAGATGCCTACATGCAAAATTCTGAAGGACATCTTGAACAAAGAAAAGAAGAAAAATAATGGGAAGGAATGGTGAATCTCTTTCCCACTGAGTACGATAATCAGAAAGAACTACAGTGAATGAAAGACCCGGGAGCTTCCACGATTCCTTGTATTGTTGGAGGTGAATTCCGAGGAAGCTCTAACGACTCGAGAATTTAATTATCGATTTGATGCCTCTTTCTGTTGCGAGGAAACTAAGTTTGGGAGCTTACTCCTGACTTGTTTTCTTGAATGCGAACTGGATCGATGAGTAAAACTGAAGGAGTCATTGAAGATGTCTTGATCACTGTTGGAAGTTTGTTTTCCCATTAGACTTATCCATTCGAACATGGAAGAAAGATTCACAAGTACCCACCCTTTATTGGAAGACCATTCTCACAGCTCTTTGTTGCTACGATTGACATCTGAGATTCTTGTGAGGTTTAGGAGAGAAAAGAAGATTCTTGCTTCAACTTGATCAAGTATCACAAATATAGGCAGAGACAGAAAGTTGCAATGTATGGGTCCCACCATCTCTATACTTCGACCATATGTTAACAATGATTGTAATACTTAGGTTTTTTATCAATGAAAGAGATGAATTCAGTATCAAAAGATGTCTATTCGAATTTCCATCTGATAGTTTTCATTCTTTAGAAACTATGATGAGCTTGAAGCAAAACGAAGTATGATAGGGAAAATATTGAAAAGAAATTCATCAAGAAACCGATCTACACGAGAAGAATTTTAGTTTTGAAGAGTTGCCACGTCGTTTAAAGTATGCTTACTTAGAATTACCAAAGAAAAAACCGTGATCATTTCGACGGACCGGTGATCTTTGAGAACAGATTCTTGAAAATATTAAGAAAGCATAAAGGAGATCTGGCTTGAGTCTGTGAAGAGGCGGAAGGGTATCGATCCGCGTCAATTGCATCATAAGATTACCAATAGAAGAACTTGAAAACCATCTGTAGAACACGAAAAGGCCGAGATCGGTGACAGAGGAAGTAGTGAGAAAATTGCACTGAGTGCTTGGATCTTTGGTTTTATCTATCTTTATTCCAGGCAGTGCCCAGGTGAGCCCGATCCCGTCTGGTTCCAAAGAAAGAAGGGTTCTTTGTGATCAGAAATGAAAAAATGAATTGATTCAAACAAAACATTGACAAGATGGAAGGTATGTATTGATTCTGGAAGTTGAGATTAAACCTTGAGAAAAAGATCATTCCAGCATTTGTGATCGGATGTTGAGCGGAGTTAGCGGAGACACCCTCGCTTTTGTTTTGGATGGGTACTGGGGATCCCTGATCTGGATTGCTGTCTTTTACGAGGATCGAGAAGACCACATTCACATGCCCACATGGTACCTTTGCCTTGAAGGATGCCATTTGGGCTATATAATCCTTCATTTAGAGTGTATGATGTTATGTTTCTCAAATTTGGTTGAAGAAGTGATGGGGAAATGCTACATGGATGACTTCACTTATGTATGGTTCAGGCTTTTTGATCGTGTTTGAACAATCTGAAGCATTGCAAAATGCCAGACAAGCGGCTAACAACACATTTAGGAGAAAATGTGCATTTTATGGTGTGAAGGTATTGTTCTTGGGCATAAAATTTGCAACTCTTTGAATTTAGAAATTGGACGATCAAGGTATCGTATCAAAACTCTTGCTTACTACCCTTGACAAAAGGTAAAGCTTCTTGAGGCATCTTTGGATTTTCGGAGATTCATCAAAGACTTTTCAAAAATAACTAGACCACTATGCGAGATTCTTGAAAAGATACAGCAGTTCCGATTTTGATGGCTCACGCAAGGATGCTTTTAGAAGAAATCAAAATCAGATTGATACAAGCACTATAATGGTACGCAGAATAGGATCGGATTTGAAATAATGTGTGATGCAGTGATTTTTTCCATAGGGGCTGTGTTGGGAGCGAAGAGAAAGAAAGTAATTCGAGGGCCATATACTATGCTAGTAAGACCTTCAATGAAACCTGAGAACTATAAACAGAGAAAAGGAGATGCTATTGTAGTATTTGCTGCGAAAAATTTAGGCAATACATTTTAGGGGATCCCATGTGGTAATTCACCTTGATCATGCTGGCAATCAAATAATTGATGTCAAAAGGAAATAGCAGATTGATATAAGGTGGAGTGCTGTGTTGGGAGTTTGATTTGGAAATCAAGGATAAAAGGGATGTATTGTGATGGCTGATCAGCATCTGAAATAGCATTGATGAAGAAGAAAATGTGATGT
>JAEQBH010000780.1:600000-797764 GCA_016808115.1 Tetrastigma voinierianum
AAGTCAATCACTTGGAAAGTCATTTAAAAAATAATCAATCACTACAAATAAAAAAACTTTGAAACCTAATATATATATATATATATATATATATATATATATATATATGCCCAAACTTTAAATAGATGTTCAAAAAAGTCAATCACTTGAAAGTCATTTAAAAATAATCAATCACTACAACAAAACTTGAAACCTACTATATATATATATAATTATTTTTTATATCACTATCAAATATAAATAGTAAATTAACATTCAAATTAATCGAATCAACCAATTTACCAAACAGATTTTATAATCAAATGCACAGCCTATTAGTTACAAGAACTAAATTACTAGTTATTAGGCTACTGACTATTAGTTGAACCAATAAATCTATATCCATTTTAGTGTATATTGTAGAAATGTTAATTAGTAACATAAAATTTCAAAATAAAAATAAAATAAAGCTTCAAACCATATAACATAGAAAGTGTGGGTAGTTATCAACCATAGATTGTGGGTTAACCTCGTGGTGTTGCCTCAAATATTCCAAGTATAAATTCACTATTTTAATTAATGGGATATGCATGTTAATCGAATAAGTAGCACGGCCCCCTTTATTTGTATTTATCTATTTATTTATTTTTATTATTATTATATTAATATTAGTAGTCTTAAAGGGTATTTATTTTATAATTGTAATGTTTAATAAAATAAAAAATTTTACAAAAAAACTATATAAAGGTGTTGATATATTTATTTCGTTGTATGGATTTTTATTTCAATGACTGAAACTAATTTTTATCAAATATAAATTATAGGAAATAAATTAGAAGCAATCAAGTGTTAGTTTGCTTGAGCAATGGAGTGGATAAAAATATCGATTTTCGGCGTATATAATAAGAGCTCACTTACAATATATTGTGGAAGTAAATTATGATATATAGAATGTATCGAGGATATATAAGGGGAGATATCATAGAGAGACTTGATGGGGTATTTTTATATAAATATGGTAAACAAAATTATAAAACTTCATAAAATATTTTGAAAAAGTTTAAATATTTTTCTTCCACAAAAGCAATTAAAATTGACAAGATAATACTCATCTTTGAAAAGAAAGTGTAATATTAAAATTTTGAATATATATTATTAGAATTTATTCATTAAAAATAAATTATTGTTATCATTATTATTATTATTATTATTATTATTATTATTATTATATATTTTTATTTGTTATTAGTTTATAATTTAAAAATATATTTAATGTTTATCTTATCAATTAATAGTAATTTATAAATATTATAATTTTATTAGTTATTTAGTTTTCAAAATTTTAAAAGATGAATATGAAAATACAAAACGATGATATAGCCATTCTTGGTGACAGATTATCAAAAAAGTGAGAGATTTATTTATCTCTAATATATATTATTTGAATGCTTTAAATTATGAAAAAGCTTCTGATAGCTTGATGCAGTGCAACGCCTTCTAGAGTTTTGAACCATGTTGAACTTTGTAACCATATTTTAAAAAAATTGACTGACTAAAAATATTGGTAAATTCGAAATATCATCAATAAAACCAATAAAGCTTGAACTTTGATCTGACATACTATGTCGAGCTGGGTATTGATATTTGATATATATATATATATATCCCAAAATTTTAAACTGGAACCAAGGCAATTATTTCTCTCATCTCCAATATGATTGAGTACAGGCTAAATTAATTATATCTAATAAGATGTTAGTTTGTCCCTTTTTAAATTGCGAGTAATTCTTTTATAATAATGTTGGTAATTCTTTATACATCCATTATTTATATTTTTGTTCACACATTCTTAATTTATATCAATATTTTTATCAAATATTTACTGTAAAATATATTTTCATTGATTTCCCTGAGATAAGTTAGAGGTACACCTTATTTCTACTCTAAGGGATTAGTTATTAAAGAAATGTTAAGAGGTACACCTTGCTTCACTTATACACAAGAAAATTTAAAGGAAACACATAATCTAAATATGATGGGGTTGAAAAAAAGGCGCAGGCCCACTCTCCAGGCCCAAAGAAGAAGTAAGCCCAATGAAACACCCAGTTCTCAAGACTGCACCCTGGCAAACGAAAGCCTCACTCGCCTCGACCCAGCCGATAATACGGGTAATTGGGAATACCACATTCACACAAATTACCAACTCACGCACAAGTGAGCAGATATTTCAATAATCGCCATCCTCAGAATCACACCAAATCACACCAATAAGGAAAGTATGATATTTCTCAATAACTCGCTATCCTGTAAAACCAAATCAAATCTCACTAATAAGGGAAGTAAGATATAATTCTCAATAACTACTTTCCAATTATCCTCTCATTAATCCGATAAATGGATAAGAGCAAAATCTCCATCCAATAAGAGAGAACTTTATCACCATCCAATCGGGAAAATATATACTATAGCTACCAAGCTCACCCCATCTGGGCAGTTGCATGCAAAAAAACATTAGCCTCTACAATTATATCTTTCTCTCAATGAGAACTAACTTAGGCATCTGAGCGCCACTCGCTAAGCCCTTGCCCACCCACCCTTCTTTCTGCCAGCAGAGGAGGCTACATCCAGAGCTTCGAGACACCAGCCCAAATAGAATAAATCCCATCTCCGCACTACGACCAGAGCCTTCCGTACCAAATCACAAGAACGTTCAAACAACGACCTCACACCCATCCTACCCTGGGCTGAAAAAGCACCGGCTGGCGCCACCGTGGGAACGACAGCCTTGATAAATAACAAAGACTCGATTTCTCAATTCATCGATGGTATCAACCCTAACACAAGGTGAGCAACGCCTAATCCTCCATGATGTGATCAACCAAAATTTGCATGCCCGACCTTAAGAGACGCTAGGAAGCCACGCGTTAACACAACAGCGGAGGCGCCTCCGCCTCACCAACCAATGCCCGATGTGGAGAGTTTACAAATCACGAGGCAGATTCAACGCCCGCGGAGGCGATAAACCTGTGAAGGTCATAACCTCACCCTCGCGAAGGAACACATTCCCAAGACTCGAGGAGCCGGTAAATGCATGCAGTTCAACCAGCCAAGGCAAGACTCAGCACTCTAGCCCCCCGGAGAAGAGGCAACGAAGCAACACTCAGGGGGCAAGCTCTGAACGAGGAACCACACCATCCTCAACATGGACGGAGAGGATCACGGAGCAGAGGTTCAAGAGCCTCCAAATAGAACTCAACCGCGCAGCTACGGTAAGGTGATCTAGCTCCCGATACCATGGACACTGTGCAACAGATCGAGTCACCATTCACGATCGAGGTGCCCACTTCCCTTCCACCTAAGTCTCACCCTGCCACGGTGGAAGCGCTGATGCAGCTCCGAGATCCCGCGATCATCTCAACACTTACAAGAATCAAATAGAGCTGCATGGTATCAGATCCCGTGAGAGATGCCAAGCCTATCACACTAAAGGCCCAAATTTCGCTGGGCTCCAATAAGCTCCCGCCTCATCAACCCCTCATTTGTAGAGCTATCCATCGTCTGCCTCCCACTAATGAGCTTAACACGTAAAGCCAAGTTATCATCCGACACCATCAAGGCAGCTCGCAAGAAAGCATGAGGTCTTATGTCCAGAGATTCAATGTCGAGTCTCTGAAGGTAGATATACCCGACGAGAAGTTCTCTATCACCGCATTCATCGCTGGGCTAGGAGTACAGTCAAAGGATTTGATGTTCTCCATCTCAAAAAACCCTCAGGCGAGCATGGTCGAGGTGCTCGCTAAAGCGGAGAAGTACATTAACGGCGAAGAAGCCCTCATATCCAAGAAAGGAATCTCTTCAACCCATGAAGAGAAAAGCGGGACTGACAAGCGACAAGGACGGAGCCCAAAGAGACAAAAAGACAGAGAACGGTCCCCGAAAAGGAGTGGAAGCCTCAGAGATCGCCTGGGTCCACCTTAGCCCGAGAGGCGACGACAGTATTAGCCTTAGCGCTCGCTTTGATCGAGCTCGACACTGGCTCCGCCACGCAACCCAAGAGTCGATCGCCGTGCTATATCGCCCACAAGGCCACAGCGCCCGGAGCCCAATAGCTCACTTTGACGAGTTCGACTACTCTGCGATTGTGCCACGCCGCCTAAGAGTCGATCGCCAGATATATCGCTAATAAGGCCCCAACACTACCGGAGCCCGCAGGGCTCCACTCTCGACGAGCCTCGACCACCTCCGCACAGCCACGCAGCCCCAAGAGCCCGATCAGCTTAGGCCATATCGCCAACAAGGCCCCGAAGACCCTGGATCCCAAGAGCCTCACTCTGACGAGTCTCGACCACCGCACAGCCACGCCTAAGAGCCGATCACCGTGCCATATTGCCAACAATAGGCCACGGGGGTCGCCGGAGCTCCAAGAAATTTCACTTTGACTAGCCCGACTACTCTCCGCATAAGCCACACAAATTTCTAAGAGTCGGATCACCAGTTATCACTAATAAGGCCCTCGCCGCCTGTGAGTCTGTGAGGCTCACTTTGACGCAGCTTGACCACTCGCACGCCACGCAGCCCCCAAGAGTCGATCAACAGTTATATCGCCAACAAGGCCCTCGCCCGGAGCTCCAGTCAGCTTCACTTTGACGAGCCTCGACTACTCCCGCAAAGGCCACGCAACCCAAGAGTCGATCACCGTGCCATATCGCCAACAAGGCCTCGCCGCCCGGAGCCTGCAGGGCCTCTTTGACGAGCTCGACTACTCCGTACAAAGACACACTCCCAAGAGTCGACGCCAAATTTATATCGCTCAACAAGGCCTCAAAGATCCGAGCCCGCAGTTCACTCTTTGACGAAGCTCGACTACTTCCTCGCACATGCCATTAATGTACCAAGAGTCGATCGCCAGTTATATCAGCCAACAAGGCCTGGGCCACATGAGCGCCCAAGAGCCTCACTTTGACAAGCTCGACTACTTCCGCACAAAGCCACACAAATTCTTAAGAGTCGATCACCAGTTATATCGCTAACAAGGCCTTCCGCGCCTCTGAGCCCAGCCAGCCTCACTTTGACGCAGCGCCCGACCACTCCACAGCCATGTTCCAAGATCGATCACCAGCTATATCGCCCACAAGGCCTTAACGCCAGATTCAAGAAATTTCGCCTTGACGAGCCTCCGGACATCCCATTCAGCCACGCACCCCCAAGAGTCGATCGACCAGTTATTCAAATTTATAAGGCCTCAACGCCCGTAGCCCACAGCCTCGCTTGGACAACCTCGACTGATTTCCACTCAGCCATGCACCCCAAAGTCGATCGCCCGGCTATTCAAATTAGGAAGGCCCCCGCCGCCCACGAAGCCTCGTAGGGCTCAGATTCCACAGCCTCACCCCTAAACGGTGCCATGAGCCACTAGAGCCAAGCAGCCTGCCAAGAGCCCGCAGGCTTAGTCCTAACAGCCATGCACTGCGTAGGCATTTAGCCATCCACTGCACTCGCCAGCACGCTTTGAAGAGCTCAACTACTAACTCGTAAGCTCACTGAGCCATTCACTCATGCAATGAAAGACGAAGAGTACAAGTAGAGGCGAAAGTGGTGAAAATGAATATTCATTAAGAAAAAGGCTACATATGTCCTGGGTCCCAAGCCAAAAAAAAAAAAAGAGCTATCTCAAGCAAAATGCCGAAAAAGGACTCTGCATAGAAGGTTCAGACGGAATACTAAGGGAAAGGGAAGTCCGAACTCACTAAAAAGCAAAGAAAAAGCTTCCGGACCAAGGGAACACAAGACGAACGATCACAGGATATTTACGGAAGAAACAAATTGAAAGAATTGGAAGAAATGAGCGTGAGAACCGAAAAGTCATCATTATCACAAGACGTATGACTCGCCGACAGTCTCTAACCGGGATCCAAAGACCGAGTTGACACATGGAAATCACACCCGATACGTTATAGCCCTGCCCAATGCAATCGCGTACAAGGCGCGCTGGGGCAACTGATGGGGTTTGAAAAAAAGGCGCGCATGCCCACTCTCCAGGCCCAAAGAAGAAGTAAGCCCAATGAAACACCTAAGCCCCTGGCACCACTTCAAACGAAAAGCCCAACCACACCCAAAGGCCGATAACATGGGTAATCAAGGCCTTACATTCGCAAATCGCACTCAATTCAATTAATAAGGAAAGTAGGATATTTCCCCAATAACTCCGCTATCCTCAGAATCACACCAATTTCCTAAATAACTACTTATCCCAGAATCACACCAAATCTCACCATTAAGGAAAGTAGGATATTTCTAATAATCGGCTATCCTCAGAACCAAACCAAATCTCACCATATGGGAAGTAAGATAATTCTCAATAACTCGCTTCCAATTATCCTTTATTAACTGGACAATGATAAGGAAAGAAAAATCCTCCATCCAATAAGAGAGCAGAATTCTTTATCACCATCCAATCGGGAAAAAATATATACTATAAATACCTGTGCCACCCCATCTGAAAGCAAAGAAAAACATTCGCCTCTAAGGCCGATCTTTCTCTCGCCGAGGAAATAACTTAGGCATCTGAGCGACCACGGGCGAAGCCCCACCGACCCACCTCTTCTTGCTTTCTTGCAGATAGGAGTGCTACATCCGCAGTCGCACACCCGCCCCAACAACCCTATCTCCGGCTCCAACGTATCCGTGAGCCTCTCACTACCCACAAGAGCTCCTAGCTCCAGCTCCAACGACCCCAACACGCCCAAATTCTACCGGCTGGAAAAGCATCATCAAAATATAATGAGAGAAAAAGGAAAAATACAAAGGAATAAAGAAATATTACATGTGCAGGTCCAAGAAATTACATATATTTCCCCCAATTTCTTTTACAGATGTCATATTTCTTTCATACCATTTAGAATCTTTAATTTCCTTTAGTTTCCCCCAATATTTTAACAACGCCTGCAAAAACCCATGTTAAAAATAAAATCGAGAATTGAGTTTAGTTTCTTCATCAACCAGATAGGTTAGGTGTACCAAAATATAAATGGAGTTTAGTTTCTCTGAATATGAGTATATATATATATATATATATATATATATATATATATATATTCAAAAGTAAAATAAGATTAAAAGTGAAATAGCGTCATAAACATATTTTACATTAAACTCATGGCTATTGGCACTCTATCATTTTTGTGTTGAAGTTCATTGGTTTGAAACAAGCAACTCCTATATACAATATTAATTAGTCGAATAATGTGGGCTCAAATCCTATTTGCAAGACATTGTCAAATTTATTTAAAATATAGTCCATGATTGAGTTAATGGAGAAGAGATCTTGGTAAAGACTCTTAATCAATACATTCTTATTAAATATCAAAAAAGAAAAAAAATTTATCATCCTTTCCATATTTACGTAATATTTTAATTATTTTAATAGTCACCCACTCTCATTACTTATTAAACTATAAATGTAAGATTTACATGATCATCATACATGATTTTATTAAAAACTAGTCATCTTGACATATAATTTTTATTTAAAATTTGAATTCTAAGGAATATTAAAGATTATGAGATATTTTAGGCTTTATTATAATATTTAAAATTTGTTAATTTTATTATTAATTAAAATCCTAATGCATGTTATGGACACTGCATTTTGGCCATGATGTGTTTTCCACTAAAAAGGCGAGACTCGTTTTTGTATTTTTGAAAAACCCATTTTGAAAATAGTTTGGAGTCGCCACTTTTTTTTTTTTTTTAAAAGGAAAATAAAATAAGAAAGAAAACGCTAAATGTGACTCATAATAGGAAAAGTAAGTCTGCAAAATGAGTCTAGGGTTCGAGGGTCGATTACTTATTGGAAAGGTATCGTGGGAAGTCGATCACCCTCTTTAAACCCCTAAAAGTCAGGGTATTTAATAATCAAATTAAGGCGTAATATAGCAATCGACACAATCATACAATTAATACAAAAACAATGGTAACAATGAGACACAACAAGCATATAATAAATAAATAACAAAGTCAAAAGTAGTGAGTAAAATGTATACCTCGATCGGGTTTGAAAGCGCTATCAATAGAGAATCATGTTAGTACAATAGCAAATACCAAATATTTAAAGTAAAATATTGAAATTGAGTTATAAATTAAGTGTTAAATTATTTGTTAAAAACATATATGAAATGTTGGGCCCCCACTTGTGGGTACCATGGGCCCAGACTCGGTTCCCCTAGCCAACCGAAATTCCAGCCCTATGGCCCCGGGAGGACCAGTCTCTAAAGCCACCGGCCCAGATGTGTTGAATAGGGCCTAGAAAGCCCGGCGACTTCTCGCCGAGTGCCCGGCACCTCTCACCCGGGCGCCATTTCCGGGCGCCGGTGCCCGGATGCTTCCTTTCCCGATTAGCGACTCTATCAAACGAAATTGCCAACCGGCTATTCATGATATAAGTATATGTTCTCCTCTTAAGAGCCGGGCCGTCCCGCCTCCAAAGGAATAGGGAAGACACTCTGCACAAATGTCTGCTCGGGTGCAAGCATAAAAAGAAGAATAAGTCATCATGTGGGATGCACCAAAACATGTTTGCACATTTATGCTTTAGTTATGCATGCAAGATTATGACGTTATTACCAAAGGACTATTGTCTAATCCCCGGCAACGGTGCCATAAAACTTGTTAACCGAACCAAAACACACATACAAATCTATGTCACTATTACCAAAGGACTATTGTCTAATCCCCGGCAACGGCGCCATAAAACTTGTTGTCATTATACTATATAAATCACAATCTCTTAGAGTAAATCATTTTTTCAAAGTTTGGTTTTGGTCTACTATTCTGCAAGTGCACAGGTCGACAAGTAATAAAATGGATTTAAGTCCAGATATCGATCCTACGTAGAGACTTCGTAATTTTAAATCAATTCACTCCCGACTACTCAATTTCCATACTACTGGACCACAAAATGATAGTAGGATCCAGTGATTGCGTGCTGGAAAATTAAACGAACAAAAGAAAAATAACCGAACTATCCAACATAATGAAAGAGCAAAGAATAAAGAATAAAGAATTTCTAATAAAAGAACTGGTCATCGAATAGTTATCCTCAGAGACACATCAATAGAAACAAAGGATAGTGAACTATCGATTCCCTGAGAGTTACTCCCGATAAAATTTCGATTAACCCAGCTTCAAAATCTCGTCTAAGGCGCCAGTGCAAATTCCGATTCCTCCCACACTCCACATTTCATTATCTAATTTATGACCCGATTCTCTCAAATACGTGTGGAATTAGATACCAGCTTTTAAAAGGACATCCTTAATCCGGTATTTTTCTTGCAATACTTCATACCCATTTTATGGACTCCGCAAACCTTAGCTCCCAAGTTATCTAATGCTAAAGGATATACAACTTCCAGATTACCCTCCTCGAAATTGGGAATAGATCAACCTTTCCTTTGATTAGATCTCAGCTAACACTCGGATTGGCCCCACTATCCGAATTGAGGTGAACTCTTGCTTGTTTAAATAGATAACTCATTCAACCTGCTCTTGATTTCAAGTGAGAAGAGGATTTACTCCAAGTGAACTTACAGTTCAAAAGATCCTTAATAGCCAGGTTGCGATACCTTCAAAGAAATGTACATTACTCGTGAATGTCTTCCCGTGTCAATCAGAGGACCTCCCTTGAAATCAGCAAATGACGCAAATCTTAATCTGCATAAGAAACCGATATCTCGATCCCAAGACACAAAACCCAAAACTGTATAAATTCATTAACCGAAATTAACAAGTCAATGCAAACACCCATGTGAAAGATAAATTCGACTATCATGTTCACTTAATGAAGTTGGATTCCTCAATTAACACTACACGATACAAGATTCCTCCGATCATAAGAATAACTCCGCAATATGAAACTCGGGGGAACAATCGAATTCCAAATTTGTCCGAACTTCAAACATTCGTAGTAATTTGAAAATAAAATGAATTCCCGCATTCAAATTTTCACCAAACGATAACATCCAGATTCGTAAAAATACAACGAAAAATAAAAATACGAGCATAATCTCATTCTAAAACGACGGAAATGAAAAATTAAGAAAAATAAAGAAAAGAAAAGAAAAACAAATAAAGAAAGAAAATGAGTCACTATCCGCACCTCTCGCTCCGGCGGGCCGCCAAGCCGCTCATGAGTTGATAGCCGCGCATTTATAGGGTTTCTCAATCGGGCCCTAATCCCAATGTAGCCCGTCGTGGATTTTAGCATCCAGCCCAAGTCATCGCCTCGTCGCTAATTTCCGCTCGTTGCGGATCATCGATGTCGCGATGCATCAATCTTTACCGCCGCGATCAACTTACTCTATGTAGCCTTGATTTGGTCATTCTTGATGTCGCGGCATCACTATCTCAGTCGCCACATCTTCTCACGCCTCGCGTGTTTCAATTGTTCTCTCCTGATGTCACGACGCCGACATCTTATCGCAATTCCTCGCCTCAAGTCATCTCGCAGCCTTCAATCGATGTCTTCTGATGTCATATCAATCTCTTGTCGCGACGTCATCTTTAAAGAACCGTAGGTCCGGTTAGGCTATATTGTCGCGACTCAATATCTTGTCGCGACATCTCTTCATGACCGCGACTACTGACCAATGCTTCCCGATGTCGCGACCTCGATCCCACGTCGCGACATCAACTTAAGTCATTTGCAGGGGCTAACTTGTCTTCGGGATGTCGCTGACTTAGAGCCGCTTGTCGGACCTCACTTCATGAAACTTCACCCTTCAATTGCACAGGTCTGGTGTCGCGACTTCGATCTCATGTCGCGACATCAGCTTATGGCTTGCAGTCTTCTCTTGATGGTTTTTGATGTTGTGACTTCAAATTTTATCGCGGACATCATCGATGTCGCCGATATCAATCTCGGGCCTGGCTTAATCGGGTTAGCGTTCTTGATGTGTCACGAGACTCGTCGCAATCACTTTAGTTCCTGGGCTTAATCGTCATTTCGATGTCGCGACCGATCCTACCGCCGCGACATCAACTTAAGGGGCTTCCAACCTTCAACCGAAAGCAGTCTTGTGTCGCGACTCTCGACCACGTCGCGACATTAGCTCGAGTTCCTACAGAATCTTCATCAGTCCAAACCTCATAGCTTAAAGGTGTTTCGCTTGTCACGCATCTTCTTATCCTAGTCACGACATCAACTCTTTGTCGCGACTCGCATCGCCGCCGCGACGCCGTTCTTAGCTCCCGTTACCCTTCACCATGACCGGGTACTTATCGTCGCGACCGCATCAAATTCCTTCAATCTTTGCTCGCGAATTTCTGCACTTGACTGCAAACCCTAAAATCGCATCAATGAATCACCAATCAAGCTAAGCCGCTTCGCCATTCGGACCGCACTTTCCTCCACTCTATTGTCGTATTTTTCTACTTTCTTCTCTCTTCCCCGCTAATAACAATTTGGTGAGTTTCATATTTCTCAGATATTAATTATTCATTTCTAGATGAAAATCAAATTAAAAATGGATCAAAAAGAGATAATTTTAAGCTCATCAAACTCCCCTTAAACTTAAAATTTTGCTTGTCCTCAAGCAAAGAAAAGAAGAATTGTTCTGTCTCTAAACAAGAAGGACATTTTTCTCGCTTTTGTTCTCAAAGGGTATCTGAATTTAATTGAAATGCAAGGTGGTAAAATTCTTCGTACATCTAGCTTCAAGTCCAGTTCAAGGTTGGTCTCTACTCTTTATGCTATGCAAACTAACATGTTGAAATTGTTTTACAAACAATATACTCATTGGATCCTGCTGAATAATGAATTGTTTTCCTTTCTCATTTTCATACTGAGTCATTTAACTCCCTAAAGTTCTTCACAATTTGATTGTTTCCTTTCTTCCAAATTCCATAGGCTTGTTTTTCTCTTCTTCGCTCTTTCTCTTCTTTTTCATATATTATTGATCTCCACTAATGTAGATGATTTCACTTTCAAGATCAATCGTGTCTTTTGGGCTTTTATTAGCCAAAGTTCCGGTAATGGGTAGGATGGAAGGAATTTTTAGGTTAAGATTACCCTGAACATTTTCTTCTCTTCTACCTTTTTTCATATAGTCTCTCTTAATAAACTCCCTAAACTTCATATGTTTGGGAGATCTCTTTGATTTCTTCATTTAATCAGATCTCTCTATTTTACACTTATAATTTCACTGGGGAATTTCCTTAGTTTGCTACCACTAAGGGATAGTGCAATGTTTTAACTTTTAGGCTTTCTAACACTCTTAGCGAACTTTGGGTTAGTAACTCCCATACCAGATGGCATTAGGGTACTAGGGTGTTGAAACACCTAAGAACTTAATTTGCTCAAGAGAGTTAGCCACAAGATAAAAACTTATCCCTGTAGTTTCTTTTCTGGCCGCATTTTCTCGCTCTTGCCTTTTCTTTCATTCCCTTTGAGTTCCTCAAAATATATACTCCCAAACTTCATTTCTTTCTTCCTCTTTGAATTCCCGGGTAATCATAGGTTCTTTACTCAAGGATTGATGTCTTAGGATGAGCTGGGTTTCCATCAGGGTCTATTTCTTTTTGAAAAAATAAAGCTTTGCTCGCTCAATTTCGAACTACCGTGATATGCATCGCATAAGGAATAGGGATGGCTAGGAATGGCTCAAACTATCCAAGAATGGCCTGCATCATCTCTTTGCTCACCGTATCACCTAGGATTTCGCTCAATCAATAAATCTAACAAATTCCTCCTAGAACTGATTTCACCAACCGTGACTAACTATAAGGAGCATTCGACTCATTTTATTTAAGGAGTAGTTAAGCACTGGATATTCAACAGGTTCCTTGACTTACTGTTCATACCACAAACTCAAAAGTATGTTTGTTCCATCTGTTGTATTACCTTCCTCTAATATGGACTTATCAGTTAAATATAAGTAATTTTTGCACCTTGTGTTTCAATTAAACTATATGCATTTTGTCCTTATTCTGCAATTTTTTCCTCATTTCAGCTTACCCCTACTCTAACTGCTTCATTCAATTAAGATAATGTCCTCTCAGCAGTTTTTATTCTTGAACTATTTCCTACCTTGATTTCCTAATCATGCAACCACAAAGCAACATAACATTTAATAATCAAATGCAAAATAGCACACAACAACTCAATTAAAAATTTTTATTTTATTTCTGATTCATTTGCAACTGTTGGATACACAGTATGGGATAAGGATGGTAAGAATGGTTAGGCAAGGAGAAGGTCTATTTTTTCTTTTTGGAAGAGGTGGCAAAAATATCAGGGGGATCCAGGTCTAAAGTGTTCAAATGAGCTGGGAATGAAGGAAATTTCATTTCCCTTCTTTCCTTTCTCTTCTTGGTTTCCCTCTCAAGCTGTTCTTCAATGACAATCTCATTAGAGAGATCAACTTTCTTGTTCAGTTCATCCTGCCTCTTCCCCAAGCCATTCATTGTGCTCTCCATTTCAGTCATGACTTCCAAGAATTTAGAAAGATTGTTGTTAATCAAATCTAAATTCTTCCAACCTATTCCTTCCGCCTCGTAGGCTTCACCTCCCATTGCTTTTTTTGTCTCTATCGCTCAATCCTGTTTTCCAAATTCTCCTCTCAGAGATTTGTATAGTAACTTGAAACCCTTTTATCTCGCTCTCCAAATGGTGTCATGCTCTTTATCTCTTTTCTCTAACAATGCTAGGAGCTGAAAGCATCTCGGACAACCGCTTTTGTTATTATAGAAAAGCTTCATTATGACTCGCTTTGAGTTTCCAGTAACAAATCTTGATCTCTTCCTTCATTTCTTTCTTGAACTCTTCCTTACGTTTCAACATTTTCCCATCCGTTCCTCTTCTGCCTCGCCTTCTTTCCACCGTTGTTCTCTTCTTTGGATCTCCACCTCATGCTCCCTTTCTTTCTCGTTTAACTCTTCCCACTGGGTTTGGCCCTTCTTTCAATTTTTTTTCATACATTCCTTCTCTCGAATTCCTATTTTAAGTTCCACTCTTCTCTCTTTCCTATTCTCTTCCCGATACTGAGAGCTCTGCACTGAGTTGTTCTCTTTGTGCTCCTCTTGAGCTTTCTCCTGTTGGAAATTTCGCTTTGTACAGAGGAGAACTCCGCCAAGGGGATGGAGTAGTCTATCAATGCCTCATCCCCGGCCTTTCATTATCTCGGCAAACATGTAATCATTGTGGTCGTGGATGTCACCCGGGTGCTCATTCCTTGATCGGGCCCTCCGGGTCTCCTTTCTTCTCGTCCTTCAAATTGGGCTTCACTTCGCTCTTACCGCACTCTTTTCCTCCGTTTCGCCCCGCTAACTCCCCCCGTCGGCTGCGTGGAAGCTCGGGGGGATTTCTTCTTCCGACCCCAAATCTCTCTTCACCCACCCTTCAAGCATAGAAACCGTGATTGTTGCCGGGTGGGGAAGGCACTTTGTTCCCTTCATGATACTTCATGATAGTTCCCTGCTTATAACTCCTATATTGGACTTAGGCTCCTTGAGTATGCTAGCATATGTTGAAGATACCTTCTTGTTCTCTCACTGCATAAATGTTTTGTTGGAAACTAAACAGACGCAAGTGAAGTAAAACCATACCTTTCGCTTCCTCATGAGTTTCTGTCAGAGTTCTCGCTTCTTCTCCTTGGTCTAATTGCCCCCTTCCATCACACACAGCTTCTCGCAATCTTTTCTAAATTCGGTTTTTCCAAAATTTTCTTTGAATTTGGAGCCATGCTTGTGTATTGTCATCCATAGGCCTCATTGATGGCCTTGGCTTCGTATGAGACCCGCACTCTAACATAAACGGCTCCATCCTTCCTTCCTACCAGCTGAATAACCCTCTCACGTATGAAGTAAATTCAGGCTTTTTTGATGTGCCAGAGACTCTCCCATCCTCTCGGCTTCTATCATCTCCTTGAAAGGAGTCACAGGTTTTTGAATCTCCCTCTCTCAGAATAAAACCTTGAATAGTATAGTACTTCTTCCACTGAATAAGCTTCATCGGATATGAAATCTTCTACTTCTTCTTCTTCCTCTCCTCTTTCCCCTTCCCTTCTCGCCTCCGTCTCGAGAAGTTGCCTGGAGCTTCCGGTGTTTTTGATGGCATCTCTCCCCGCTGTTTCTCTCCCGACGACCTCATCTAACTGCTCTCCTTGGCAAAGTTTCTTCTTCTTCGATTGTTCGTGTTCCCCATAATCCTTCGCCCAGGCTAGGGACCAATGGGAATTCTCACCATCGGAGACAAGAGGAAAGCTTTCGTAGTGCCTGAATGCTGTGGTTTTCGAGGTCGAGATCCAGAGGAAGACGAAGGTGAATGGTTATGTGGGTTGGAGTGAATGAAATAGTTTCCAACTGTTGAAATTCAATCAATGTTTGTGGGCTAATTAATGCTTCACTTAAGAATTGTCGCGACTTCAATTCCGCCACTTTTTATTTGAGGTCATTAAATTTAGGGCTTTGAAGTGAGTGGTTAGCACATGTCACACTTTTATGTCGCGGCATGTATCTCCTTCTCCATACTCACTAATTGTTCTTTCTTACCGGTCACGATTATCAATGTTTTCTAGAGATTAAATGTACTTTGTCACGACATAACCTTGCTGTCGTGACCGAGCCCTTAATTCAATGATTTCAAAAAAACTTTGAATTCTCTTATTGTTCCTAACCCGTTTAGACATCTCTTCAGGCATATTTTAAGCAAAGATTTAACAATTAATTCAAATATATCTACGTGTATCGGGTTAGGAGAAAGTTACTCCCTTTTCCAAGGTCACTCTCGCAGTTGCCGGAATTACCCCTCGTAGTTGCCTTGCTATTCATGTCTTTAACCCGTTCTAAGATCACCGCACATTCAAGAAAATTTAATTAAACTACAATTTATTTCTTAAAAATTAAATCTTATCCTTCTAGAAAACAAATCTGACCTAATTTATTAGCAACTAAAAGAAAAGAAATATTTCAAAATTTTAAATTCAGACTTAATCCTCATGGCCTCCCATTAGCCGCCGCTTTGAGTCTTTACTGACTTGTCATAGGTTCTTCTTCTTTTTCCTCAAGAACCAGCTTGAGTTCTTCACTTTCCTCTCTCCCCGTGAGATAATGCTTTAACCTTTGTCCATTGACCTTTAAATTCTTCCCCATTATCGCCTTAAGTGTTAATGCCCAAATGTAGTACTTGATACCACCGTGTACGGCTCCACTCCAATGGATTTTAATTTCGAAACAACTTCGCCTAGAATTAAAAGCATCTCGTTTCGCCTCGTTCGAACCTTTCAGATTTTCCGATCATGCCATTTCTTTGTCTTGTCTTTTGTATATTCTGATTATCATAGGCTTCATCGCCTCTTCCAATTCGCATGCTTGGAGCAATCTTTCTTCCCTTGCACTTTGAAATCGAAGTTTAACTTTTTAATGGCCCACATTGCCTTTGGGCTCTAATTCAAGAGGTAGGATGACATGGTTTGCCAAAACAACTCTCTGCATGGGACATTCCAACGGGGGTTTTCAGAGGCACCCGTGAAGCCCAAAGTGCATCATCAAGTTTGGAAGACCAACCCTTCCCGCTTGAGCCTGGGCAGCCTTTTCAAGTATTCTTTGATCTCTCTGCTGGAAATTTCGTCATTCCACTGTCCGGGATGATAGGCTAAACTCATTACATGCCGATCCTTATACCTCGCCATGAGTTTTGCAAATATTTTGTTTGCAAATGGGTTCCCCATCACTAATGATGGTTCTCGGGGTTCCAAACCCGTCTCAAACATTCTTTTTGCAAGAAACCCACAACCGTATTAGTATCATTCCTCTGACAAGACACTGCCTCCACCCATTTGAGACGCACCATCGCTAGCAAGATGTATAGGTTTCCAAATGATGGTGGGAAAGGTCCCATAAAATCTATTCCCCAAACATCAAAAATTTGTATCACCATAATACCTTTTAAGGGAATTTCATTCCTGCTGCTGATATTTCCAATCCTTTGGCATCGATCACACAATTTAACCCACTGGAAGACAATCTCTCAAGATAGTGGCCAATAAAACCCCGATTGGAGTATCTTGTGAGTCGTTTTTCACCGTAAAAATGTCCTCCATATGGTGATGCATGGAATTCATTTTAAAATGTTGCCTTGTTCACCTTCCTCGCACACATCTTCTTATTATCATGTCAGCACCTCTTCAATAATAAGTATCCCAAATATAATATCTCCGCCGTCGCCTGAGTTTCCTCTTCTCAGAGCCAGTTCAAGGCATTACCCACAGTTTCGATAATTCAAGAATATCACCATACCATGGAAGTTGGAAGGAAACCTTGAATAATTGCTCATCTGGGAAGTTCTCTGTTAACTGCCCATTTTCTTCTTCATCACTGCTTCTTTCTACTCTTGACAAGTGGTCGGCTATCACATTGTCACATCCCTTTTTGTCCTTTATTTCCAAATCAAACTCTTGCAAATGAAGAAGACCCACCTTATCAATCTTGGCTTAGCTTCCTTGACATCAGTACTTGATTGCTGTACGATCAAGCAGAATTACCACATGGGATCCTAAAATGTATTGTCTAAATTTTCACAAGCAAATACTATGGCTAGCATCCTTTCAGCTTGTTGAGCAGTTCCCTTGTGCTTCATTGAAGGTCTTACTAGCATAGTATATGGCCCCGAATACTTTCTTTCGGGCCTAACACAAATCCCATAGCAAAATCACTCGGGCATCACACATTATTTCAAATCCTTGATCCCATTCTCCTGGTAAAGAATTATAGGTGCCTCCGTACCTCAATTTGAGCTTGATTTCGTCAAAAGCATTCTCAGGAGTCATCAAAATTGAACCTTGTATCTTTTCCAAGAATCTGCATAGTGTCCTGCTATTTTTGAAAAATCTTGATAAATCTCCCGTAAACCCAAAGATGCCCCAAGAAGCTTCTACCCTTAACCGTAGTAGGTGGTGCAAGAGTTTTGATAATGGATACTTTGACCGATCAACTTCTAGTCCAAGAGCGTAAATTTTATGCCCAAGAACAATACCTTCTCAAGTACTATAAATGGCATTTTTCCCAATTCGCGCTAGCCGCTTGTCTTGGCATCTTTGAAGCACTGCTTTCCGCATTGTTTAAACATTGATCGTGCCGGATCCATACGCAAAATCATCCATGAATATTTCCATCACTTCTTCAACCAAATCCGAGAATATAGACATCATGCACCTCTGAATGTAGCCGGAGCATTACATAACCCAAACGGCATCCTTCGAAGGCAAAGGTACTATAAGGGCATGTGAACGGGTCTTCTCTTGATCCTCCGTGCAATAGCAATATGATTATATCCCGAGTACCCATCCGTAAAACAAAAGTGAGGGGTGTCCTACACCCATCCAACATCCGATCAATGAAAAGGCAAAAGGAAAATGATCTTTTTCCGTTGTCGTATTCACTTCCCCGTGAATCAATACATACCCTCCATCCCGTCACTGCTCTTGTTGAATCAATTCATTTTTTTTCATTTCTTATCACAAAGAACCCCTCTTCGGAACCATATTAACTGGCTCACCCAAGGACCGTCCCTGGAGATATCATAGATAAAAACCAAGATTTAACAATTTTAAGACTTCCTTCCCGACTATCACTTCCTTCATCACCGGATTCAGCCTCCTCGTGTTCTGGCAGATGGTTTTGAAGTGTTCTCTTCTAGCGTAATCTGGTGCATGCAAATTGATGGACCCGATACCCTTCTTCGAAATTCTTCAATGGACCAAGCTTAGCGATTCCTTATGCTTCCTTAATATTTCCAAAGAATCTTGTTCCTCATTCTCACTTAACTGGCCGAAATGATCACTGGGTTTTTCTTTGGTAATTCTAAGTAGGCATACTTTAAATGACATGGCAAATCCCCTTTTCAAAACTAGACCTTCAGATCGGGTCTCTCGATGAATTTCCTCTTTTCACTATCTTCCCCATTATCTTTTCTGCTTTGCTTCAAGCTCAATACAGCTTTCTATAGCATGAAAACTGGCCGCGATGGAAATTCGTATCAGACATCTTCGCATACTGGGAATTCATCTCTTTTTCATTGGATAAAAACTCGAGTGTTACATTCATTGTTAACACATCGTGTCGAATAGAGACAAAATCATCACATCAGAGCCTTCCTTTTCCTCGGCCTATATTTTGCATACTTTAATCAAGCACACGCTGTAGCCTTTCTCCAACCCTTAAGATGAGAACTCCTTTTTGTAGCGGTCAATCAAGGTCGTCAAGAAGGGAATGGTCTTCCTAATAGTAGGGTACTTGTGAATCTTCTTCCATGTCCGTAATGATGAAGTCTACCGGAATACAAACTTCCCAATGCTGACCAACACATCTTCAATGACCCCGTGTTTCACCATCGATCCTGCTCGCCATTTGAAGAGTAACCGCTGCTGTGGGAACAAGCTCCCAAACTTAATTTCTTGGCAACAGAAGAGGCATCGATTGATACTGGCCTCCCGAGTCAACAGAGAGCTCATGGAATTCCATTCTCCTAACAATACAAGGAATTGTGAAACTTCCCCGGGTCCTTCATCTTTACCGGTAGTTCTTTCTGATTACTCGCACCGCAAGTGGCAAAGGAGATTCACTATTCCTTCCTTTCTACTATTTTCCTTTCTTGCTCAAGATGTCCTTCGTAAATTTTGCATACTGGCATCCGAGTCACCACTTCAAGAAAAGGCATACTGATCTCCAGCTTTTGGAAAGTTTTAAGAACCTTGCAAACTGCTCCTCCATCTTTGATTTCTGCAGTCTTTGTGGAAATGGGACTGCAGGCTTGTTTCTTGGATGTTCTTCTTTTCTACTCCTTCTTTGTCATCTCTCGTTGTCTCTTCCCTTTCTCTCGGGTTCATACTTTGTCAAGGTCACCTTTTTCTTTCCTCTCTTCTAACTCCTTCCCACTCCTCAGCTGTACAGCCATGCAGTCTTTTGGGTTCTTCCTTGTGTCACTTGGGAAGGTATCTTTCCTCTGACTTTGCAAGGTGGTTAGGGCCACCGCCCCACTTGTGTCTCCTGTGTTCTTCAAAGATGCACAGGTAGTACTCAAATTTGAGAATCGGGTAGAGCAAACTGCTTCCAATTCTCCAAACTTTTGTTCATGGAGGTTCAACAGCTCTTTATTATCCCCCATAAACTAAAGCATCTGTTCCTCAAAAGATGGGGCTCTCCTCCGACCCCGGTATTCAAGCCAGGCTCATTTCCTCACTGGGCCGCCGGGCCGCTGGAACCTTGGTGGTCGCGATACCCTTGTTGAGGGTTCGTCCCGCCTTTCGCTCGAGAAGTTCTCCACCATACGAGAAATTCTCATGGTTCCCGAGTGTCAAGTAGATAATGTGCCGAAGGTTAGATTGGGTTTGAAACAAGCTCTTTGGCTCACCCAAATAATTAACCTTCAGCATCATAAAGTCCTTCAATATCACTCTTTCAAGACTCTTCATTAACTCCCTTTCAATCGCTCCTATTTCACGAGCTGGTGTGTGTCTTCTTTCGCTTGTCTAACTGCGGCATAATGGCATCCAACTTGGCTTCCATGGTCAGCCATCTGCCTCGCCTCCATGATTCCTTCCTCCATTGCTTCCTCTTGAAAGCTCGAAGGAGTTTTCTATGTTACATTACGTATCTTCAATCGCCCTTGCCCTTCAGCACTTTTTCGCTTCAATGTCTACTAAACATGAAGCATCAATGATCCCTTTTGATATATCATTCATGGCATGATATACAATGTCCATCCGAGTCTTCGATCTATCCCATGCATTGACATCTTCTCGAAGAACTCGGCTTGAATCTTTCCCAAGCTACATACAAAGCTTTCATCTTCCCTCTCATTGGAACACGATTTCCCTCCTTCTTTCTCAGTGGTGAGGGTCAGGGGAAAGAATCTACCTAAGTGTGGCCTCTACTAATTCCTCCCAAGTATCAACAACCATATTGTAAAGATTCATACCATGTAGCCGCCAGATTCTTAGAACGGGAATAGATGCAGCTTTATGACTCTCCGGTCTCACCCCATTCAACTTAATAAAGATTGGCCATCCTGAGGAATCTTCCCTGTGTGCTCGTTTGGATCTTCAAAGTGGGATGACCGCAACCGATGTGCCGCTCGGACCATTGTAACGTGGCCGGCTTTAATTCAAAATTATTAGCATCTACTCGCAGTCGTCTCGATCGCCGAGTATTCTTCCCGTATAATCGGGTCTCCGTAAATCCCCTCCATTGTATCGCTGGCCGGAGGCCTCTAGCTTTTTCTATATGTATTTCAACCCGATCCCGCCTTCATCCGCCATGGTTGAGTTTTCTTTCGCCTCTGGTCTCTTCTCAAGCTTCGAGCGCCCTTCTATTTCCGTGTCACCGGAATCGGACGTTGTTCGTTTGCATCAAAGTTTTTCAGCAAAACATACTCCATTAATGTGATTAGTCAAATCATAAACATATTCAATATGGTTGTTAAAGGTGGGTGGCTACGAGTCACTACTTGAAACGCCGTTTTGTTCTTTTCTTAAAATGTCCAAATTAGTATTTCTTTCTTTCATCTTGTGGGTTTATTGATTTACTTGAATTCTTTCTGATCTCTCCAAGAACGGCGCCATAAAAACTTGTCGATTGCACTAAAACATGTTTGCACATTTATGCTTTAGTTATGCATAAGACATGATCATATTACTAAAGCGACTATTGTCTAACTTCAAGAACGCGCCTACAAAACTTGTTAACCGAACCAAAACACACATACAAATCTATGTCGGCTACTAAAGGACTATCGTTCTAACTCAGAACTGCGCTATAAAACTTGTTGTCATTATACTATATAAATCACAATCTCTTAGAGTAAATCATTTTTTTCAAGTTTGGTTTCGTCTACTATTCTCGCAGTGCAATAGTCGACAAGTAATAAAATGGATTTATCCAGATATCGATCCTACGAGATTTGCATTTAAATCAACTACCCCGACTACTAATTTCCATACCATATTCGGGACCACAAATGATAGTAGGATCCAGCATTAAGGTGTTGGAAAATTAAACGAACAAAAGAAAAATAACTGAACTATCCAACATACTGAAAGATAAAGAATAAAGAATAAAGAATTTCTAATAAAAGAACTGAATACTGAATAGTTATCCTCAGAGGACACATCAATAGAAACAGTGATAGTGAACTATCGATTCCTGTAGTTACTCCCGATAAAATTCTTGATTAACTCCAAGCTTCAAAATCATTCATATGCCAGAGCGCAAATTGATCTCTCCACACCTACACATTTCATTATCTAATTTATGACCCGATTCTCTTAATACAGGGAATTAGATAACTACTTAAAAAGGGACATCCTTAATCCGATATTTTTCTTTTCAGAATACTTCATACTCCATTTTATGGATCACCAGAACCTTAGCTCTAAGTTATCTACAAGCAAGGATATACAACTTCCAGATTGCTTCCTCCGAATAAATTAGAATAGATCAACCTTTCCTTTGATTAGATCCTCAAATAACACTTGATTTGGTCACTATCCTAATCGAGGTGAACTCTTCGCTTTGTTTAAATAGATAACTCATTCAACCCTGCTCTTGATTTCCAAGTGAGAAGAGGATTTATCTAAGTGAATCATAAAGCTCAAAAGATCCCTAATAGCAAAAGTTAAGATACCTTCAAAGAAATGTAAGGCTTACTTCTCGTGAATGTCTTCCCGTGTCACCGAGGACCTCTCCTTGAAATCAGAGCAATGACGTTAAATCTTAATCTGCATAAGAAACTGATATTCGATCCCAAGACAATAAACCCAAAACCGTAAGTAAATTCATTAACCAAATTAACAACAAGTCGTCAGAACAATCTACGCAGAGCAAATTCTCGACTATCATGTTCACTTAATGGAAGCCGGATTCTCATCATCGAATTACACGCATACAAAGATTCCTCCGATCATGGCAGAATAACTCGCACTTGAACCGAACAATCAATTCCGTAAATTTATTCAACTTCAAACATTTTTCTGTGTAGTAATTTGAAAATAAATGAATTCGTGATTCAAATTTTCAAATAAACGATAACATCCATTTTAAAAAATACAACTAAAAATAAAATACGAGAGCATAATCCGCTCAAAACGACTTTAATGAAAAATTAAGAAAAATAAAAGAAAGAAAGAAAAAATAAAGAAAGAAAATGAGCTTTCTCACTTATCCTGCATCTTCGCCTCGTGGGCGCCAAGCTCGCTTAAGGAACTGGATAGGGCTGCAGATTTATGTGGTTTCAATTGGGCCTCAATCCCAATGTAGTCTCGTGGATTTAAAGTATCCAGGCCCAAGTCATCGCTCAAGTCGCGACTTCAGCTTTGTCGTGACATATCATCGATGTCGCGATATCAATCTCACGGTCGCGACATCAACTTACTCTATGTAGCTCGATTTGTCATTTTGGCGTCGCGACATCACTATCTGGTCAGCGACATCTTCTCACGCCTTAAGTGTGTTTCCAATTGTTCTTCCCTGATGTCAATGACGTCGATGAGTCTTGGCGACCAGCTCAAGTCATTCGCATTTTCAATCGGCGTTCGGATGTCGCGACATCAATCTCTGTCGCGACCGCCATCTTAAAGAACCGTAGTTTAATCGGTTGCTTATATTGCCGCTAATTTCACATTTTGTCGCTACATCTCTTCATGGTCGCGCATCATTGATTCAGTCGCTCCTCGATGTCGCGCACTGGTCCACGCCGCGACATCGACTTAAGTCATTTGCGCTTTCATCCGTTTTCTCGCATGTCGCGACTGGAAGCCATTGCCGCGGACCTCACTTCATGAATCTCACCCTTCAATCGCGACGTGTCCGTGTCGCTGACTTCGATTCATGTCGCTACATCGCCGGCGGCTTGCGCCTTCATGGTTTTTACGTCGCGGATTTCAAATTCTCTTGTCGCGGACATCATCGATGACGCGACATCAATCTCGGGCCTTCGCTTTAACCGTCAGCTTCGATGCCACGACTTCACTCACGTCGCACAAACTAGTTCTCTCGTGGTTTAATCGGTTATTTCGATGTCGCTGACCGATCCCACGCCGCTGACATCAACTTAAGGCTTCAACCTTCAATCGAAGCGGTGTCTTGTGTCGCGCGACTTCGATCCACGCCAGTCACGACATCACCTTGAGTCTCGGCAATTTTCCACACCAAACCTCTCATACTTTAAAGGTGTTTCGTTTGTCACGTAATCTTCTTATCCTAGTCAATGGTATCAACTCTTGTCGCGACTTCAGAAATAGCCGTCATGACGCCGCTCTCTTAGCCCCGTTACCCTTCAGCTGTTTATCTGGTACTTACTGTCGCGACCTGCATCAAATTCCTTCATCTCTTTTGGTTTCGCGACCTCAGAATTTGACTGTGCAAACCCCAAAACTGCATCAATGAATCAGCGAATTGTTTCGCTTTCTCGTCAGCTTATTCCACCCTACTCTTCCCTCCACTTATTGTCAGGATGTTTTAATTTCTTCTCTCTTCCGCTAATAACACTGAGAGTTTCTTCATATTTTTATATTGACTATTCATTTCTAGATGAAAATCAAACAGGAAAATGGATCTAAAAATAGATGATCTTGCTTCATCACTCAACCTTCCCGAATGAGAGTCACCTTCCCCTTTACCTTTATGGGAAGAAATCGTCCACTCTCCATGGAAGATCCCATTCTCCTCCATAAAATAGAAGAAAAGAATCACAATTAAATGAGGGTACTCATATTCTCAATTGAGATAACTACGCTGACGTCGCCTTCAAAAAAGCTAACTTTGCCATCTGGAGGGATGAGACTTTAACACCACCGTCGTCTCTTATTTTTTCAGAGGTTGCAATTCGACTAGTGATAGGTGAATGCCCCGACGATCCACGACTCTATGACTCCACGTAGACTATAATTGGCGCCATCTGTGGGAAACGCCGAGCAAGAAATCTCGGAGGCGACACATGAGAGCTCAAGTACACTGGCTCCCGTGGATCTCCGACTCAAGCCTTCGCTTATTCGAACATCCCACCGGACCGAGAACTCACTGTCATGTCCAAAGAACCGAGCAAACCTTCCCCCTGAAGACCGTCCTCCGGCGCCAAGAAATGGAGGCAAGACAAGAGGAGCATGCCAGTGGTCGAAGCCAAGGCTGAACACGCCGAACCGATTGCAGGATAATGAGCGCCCGCAACCTCGGTTAGAGGCCAACCAGCCGAAATCACGGACCTCCCCTCGCCCACTTCTCCATCACACAACTCCGATAAAGGCAAGGAGGCCATTGTACTCAATGACATTGACCTACTGGCGGATGACGAGTTATCTTCCGACAGCTCTCCGCTCCCACGACGCTCTCACCATCCCCGTAACGCTGGAAACTCCAACTTAAAAGGCCCCCTTGTCGACCCACCGATCCATCATCACCGTGCACGCGGTGGCGAGAGTGCTCAGAGGGACTCACCGCTAGAGCAAGCTCATGAATATTTGTCAACAACCCGGGTGTCGCCCAACGGCATTCATCATCCATGTACCCTCCCTTCGGGGTGGCTACCGCCCCACACATGTTTTTCTCCTCCACCCTCCGAGGACCACCGCACATACTCTCCTCGCCCCTCGGTCAACATATTCTGGATTATGATCCTCCCCGCGGCTTCTCTATGCCGTCCTTCACCATGTACGAGGATTCTTCCAATCCGTATGATCACATGTTGCATTTCAACCAAGCGATGATCCTCAACGCCGAGGACGATCGACTTCTGTGTAAAGTGTTCTCGGCCAGCCTCAAGGGCCCTGGGCCAGCCTAACGACAAGCTTCCAAGAGGTCAATAAACCTATCTCTAAGTGAGTCAGGCCGTGTTCGCCTCCCAGATCTCCGCCTCAGTCGCGTAAAGGAAACACGCCCTCTAGGCTATCCTCAAACGGAAGACTAATCCATCCTGGATTTCACACCAGTTCTGGACAAGTCATTCCAGCCAAATCGATATTTACGTATGGATACCAGAAAACTCTCCGAAGAAGCTTTGGGCCTACCACCCCGTTCTTCCAGTCTTTATCCCTAGATCCGCCCGCAACTATGGAAGAATTGTATCGGCGGGTAGATAAGTTCTCCACGCTGGAAGACAACATTCGGGCCGCCTCGCAGACTGTAATGATAACCACCCAGAGTGGCAAGCCGACCACCAAAAGCTCATCCGAACAGAAGAGCAGCCAGCAGACACAAAGCGCCTACAAACCGAAAAGAGAAAGGAGCCCCCCCCTCCCTAGTTCACTCCTTCCCCACACGCTCATGACCTGGCCCCTACCTTTAATGCACTCTCGATTTCCAAGTGGCCCCCACCTATGAGGGCGCTCCTAATCGCCGCAACAGATCCCTAAGGTGTGATTATCACAGTGGACCATAGCCACGAAACCAACCACTCCGGCCAAAGCTTGAAATTCCTGAAGGAAAACTGATCACGGGCACTTAAGATTTATTCTAGTAGCCAATCGCCAGGCAAATGCGGCCGCCCACAACCGACAGTTTGCCGAGACCGAGCATGCCTCGCCCCCACAGCCACCAACTCTTTATACCGGGGACCGGCTCATAGCCATATCCAAAAGCAAAGGAGAAAACGCCCCGGACGGCTCGATCGTAGTCGTTAAACACCGTCGCACTGAGAACACCCTACGCCTCAAATTAATCGACCGCCTCACATCTTTTCCCCCTCATTAACCCACCCGGTCATTACCCCCCACACGATGCACTCGCACTCACCGTTTATATTATCGCCGATGCACAGGTCCCTGTCGACCAGCAAAGGCAACCGATTTACTACACCCTCCTGCACCCTTTAAGCATACGAGTCCCGCCGACGTCCCAAATTTCGCTAGCAGAGCCTCATTCAGTTTAATCGGGCTACCATATTTGACAATGGGACACGCCTCTCAACCATGGCGGTCCTAACTCAAGAAGTACTATTCTCTATGGGTAGAGGACTTAGGCCATACAATGCCATCCTCGGGCTCTGGCCCTCCAAGATGACTCTATGAAAGCCAGACTCCACATACCACCAACGACACGCACCGATCGCGTCCCGGCAAGTCGACCTTCAGAAGCCGCACACGCACGACAATGCTATCGCTCTCAACGTGTGGGACGCGAAATAAAGTGAGATGCTCCAAGGAACCATCCCCGAGGATCAACCCCAGCTAATAGCAACATACCATTCGCCTGTACCGCTTCTTTGACAGAGTCACTGGCAATTGATCCTCATGTTCACGCCCTTAGCGGGTCGGACAGATGCATCTATGTTAGTACCCTCCTGTCCAAGGAGGAGAAGGCCCAATTATGCCATGTGCTGCAGTTGAACACTGATGTATTTGCTTGGACCCATGCAGATATGACTGAAATAAGCCCCACACACGCATCACACAGACTAAATGTGTGACCCACCCTGGGTCCGCTGACAACTCAGAACCCGTGAATATTTGTAAATGTCGGTGCAACCCGACACCACTCACGAAAACGGCAAAGTCCCTTCGCTCGAGCTCCCACCAGCACAACATGTCCCAACAATTTAAAACGACCACACCGGGTCCATGTGCGAGTAAAAATGGCCACTGGGCTCATGCGATCAATACTCACAAATATATATCATCCATATAACAATAACCAAGAGTTATTACAATACTCTAATTCAAAACATATATCAAAATTTGTTTTAATATATACCTCATAACTAACACTACAAAGCCACAAACTGGGCTTAAAATCACTAGTGAGCTCGTCCTCCCGTACACACTCCCGCACCGAAATAGTGATCCTCATTGCTGCGAGTAAAGCCCAATAGTGATAATTTCCTACGGTTAATCCTCAATCAAGTGCACATTTCATGGCAAACAATCACACTCAAGTAAATACGTGATCCTACTCACAATGTCTACATGCCCAATCCCATGTCTCGAGTCCCCACCACCCCCAAACACATGCCTAAGCCAAATGCAGTAAAAATAATAGCTTTCAAAATAAAAGCTGTTTGCTCGAAACTTACTAATAGTTTCAAGAAATTTATCGACAACCCTCCGAGACAAATCTGTTGGATAATCCTCCGAAACAATTCATGGGCCCCTCCGACGTGAATTGTTGGACAATCTCCCAACACAATTCTTCGAAAAATCTTCCGTCGAAATTCCTTTCACAAACATTTTCGTTTTTGTTTTCTTTCATGTAATGCACTCACACCTAATATTCTAGGGTGCCCAAGTGCATATAGAATGCATTATGTCAATTCCAAAATATTCATGCTAATATATTTTTCATGCATATATTAATATAATTAATTCACATAATTCATGTTATTCAATTCACAATCAATAATCACCAAAATTAGCCTTCACATACACTAACCAATCAACTAATTCATTTTGAATCACCCAAACCACACAAATTCACACAACCACGTGAACAAGAAAAACCCTGCCCAAGACTGCTCACGATTCTCACACAATAAGATTTTCCACTTCTATTTAAATGTTTCGAGACCGAAATTACGCCAATTCAAGCCTCAATAATCTTAACCATTCACATGGTTTTTAGCCAAAGAATAACACAAGTAGGAGAAGACCCTACCTGAGTTGCCTGAACTCCACAAAATCTGTCCATGCATAGCCCTCACCGCGCGATCGACTCAGCTTGTTCGTCGAGAACCGATGGTTCGAACGACGAGAACCAGAGGGTAGTCATCCTTCTTCTAAAATCTGAAACACCAACCCACTTCTAACAATTCCAACCCTTCATCGCACGTTTTCTTCAAACTGGAAGAAGAAAACTATTCATCTTTGGTTTTTATTCATTTAATTTTCTGTAATTCATTTAGGTCTTAGTTTTGTGATTTTAATACATGGCTAATCTAAGCCTATTCATCTCCATCCTTCACTAATCACAACATGTCACATGGCATAAGGTAGTAGGTGACTTTTATCATAACATATCTTTCATGTCGCTTTACTACACTAGTCACAAGGTACTCAAAATGTGAAATTCCTACCGTCTCAATTTTACCAGAAGGCAGATTTCCATAGACTTATCTCCAATCTGAAGTCCGTTTCGCCATATCCGAGATCTAGAAAATTTTTTGGATTTTGACCAAATTACTATTTTACCTTTTCTTAAAAATTTGAATTTTCCATTTTACATTCTCCCTCTAAAAAGAATTTCATTCCGAAATTGCACAATCACAACAAATCACATACATATGCATCAATATATCACAGACAAACTAGTCATTTAAGTATTGAACGACTAAACCACACCTTCATCCCTAACAAGAAGGGGATTGGTGGCCCGCATCATGTCCTTGCGCTCCCACGTTGACTCCTCCACCCACCTGTCGCGATGCACCTCACCAAATCCCTCACGGTGTCTTAATACGTCAGCAAACCCCGATCCCGACTATCCATAATGCACATTGGTCCCTCCTCGAAGGTCCCATCCGTGTCAACCTCAATCTCTCCCCAATCCACTACATGAGCTGGATCTGGAGTATACCTCCGGAGCATGGAGACGTGAAATACCTCGTGGACACCTAACATGCTGGGCGGTAAAGCCAAATGGTATGCTACAGTGCCTACCTTCCAGCATTTCACGTCCACAACCACGATAGCTTCCCCGCCGTTTCGAACCATCACCCTTCAGCACACCAGAATATAAGATCTCCAACTCAACTATACCACGTCGGCATCGATATTTCACCGCTCGCCTTGCGTATCGCGGCAGATCGCCCACCTTCCAAAGCCCTTAATTTAACGCACGCGCGGAGTTCTCCCATCCCGCCTTCGTGGTAATATACCGGATCCGCATGGCTCATGTTAACAAAGCTTCATATGCCAATCTCGATACCGCCTTGATGAATCGTTATCGTGGCGATCCACTGTATAGAATGTTTTCAACATTCAGGATCATTATTTGATGTCACAAGATCTTCGAACCAGCAGGTCATCTAATTCACCATCATTCAGAATTTGGTTTCATCGCCACGGTAAATATTAATTTAACTTCCAAAATCTTAACCTTATTCTTGGTCCACTTATGGATATCAAAATTCGCCACCAATTATCCCCCTTAACACAACAATCTCCTCCGTCAGGCTCATCCAGACGGCTAGAAAATGTGTTTGACTTCGTGAGCCGGCTTCACTATCACCCATATCGCATCATGTCCCTCGCGGTCCGTGGGCAAGCTGGTCACAAAATCTATCGACGCGCTCCCACTTCCACTACCACCTCCAATATCGGTACCAGTTATTTCCTGCTCGTACCAACTCCGCCGACACACGTGAGACATCACACAAACAAGTTCCTTACGGTTTCATCCGCTCTAGTAGTACTTGCGACGAAGATCCTAATACATTTTCATGCCAATTGATACGTACACGCCAAATCGAGCAAGAAACCCCCTGCGATCTCCTTCTCAAATCGACCAACTCGGGGAACCACTACCCGTCCTTATACCGTGACTACTATCCGAAAGTGGATGGTCCAAATTTCGCCACCTATACCCGACCGTACACACGAGCACCCGGCGGACACCATCTCGCGCCCCGCCCCCGGACCCAATCATTCGCTTCAACATGCTCTGGGCAGTACCGGGCGACGAAGATCCCGCATACCTTCGGCTACCTGATTCATGCAGCCGAAATCGAGAGCCAGTTGAAACTCCCGAGGATCTCTCCCTCTCTCAAATCGGTCAACTGGGGAACCACTATCCGTCCTCTATACCGAAGACTACTATCTACGCGAATGATCCAGCCCTCTACCTATATCCGATCGCACTGTCTCCCCTGTCCGGACTATCAAGATAGAGCAAGAGTAAGCCCCATCTTCAACTCCTAGAATGCCTCTCGCACGGTACATTATCCTAATCAAACTTGACCTCCTTCCTGGGTCAACCTCATAGGTGCCGCTAATCTGAGAAATCCTCAATGAATCTCCCCAGAGTACTCCAAACACTGTCCCCAAGAAACCGCGATCTCGAAGACCCACTTCATTTCTCCCAACTCATCAAGGCCTCAACCTTTCTCGTTTATCGACACGCCGACACACACCATCGCGGTCCTAAAAATCTCACCTCGCAAGCCAAACCGCGACTTAACAACTTAACGTATAACCGATGATCTCTCATAACCAGAACATAATCCTCAAATGATACTCATGTCAGACTCGATCAGAGGGATCAAAAAGGTCACCCAATAAGACTACTAAAAATCGGATTCGTATAGTTGGAATAACGGCGCATGAGGTCCATGAATGTCGCCGGGCGCATTCACAATCCAAAGGGCATCACCATAAACTCAAAGTGCCCATAACGCGTCCTGAACGCTGTCTTAGGGATATTTATCTCCCTAACATTCAGCTGATGGTAACCAAGCATAAGGTCTATCTGAGTAGATCAGCGCTCCTTCCTTAACCGCATCAAACAAATCATCAATCCTCGCAATGGGTACCGACTTGATCGTAACCCGCTCAACCGCTTGTAGTCAATGCACGCCGGCGGGTCTTATCCTTTTCTTCGCAAATAACCGAGCGCTCTATGCGAAATGTTTGCCTAATGAACCTCATTCAATAGCTTTGCATTAATTTGTGCTCTTAATTCAATCACCTGGCACATCCAAAAGTGAGTCATAGAGATGCGGGCTAAGTACCAGTGGTGTAACTCGATACCGGTCTATAACCCTCTCGCGAGGCAATCCCGCAGCTCATCCGTAAAAACATCCTCGTACTCGCGCATCACTCGAGGTAGATCTAAGTCCTGGCCTCACCGTCCCTGTGGTAAGGCTTGCTAGCCAACCCGCCAACCTGCTCATGACACCCTCGGATTCTATTACTGTCCTGGGCAAAACATCATGTCATTCCCTAGAATACAACATGAGTATTTGCCCCGCGTAGCGCAGAACCTCCTACGCTCACAATCGTTGACGACTCTATATGCCGTCAACCAATCCATCCCAAAGATGACGTCGAACTCTGACATGTCCATGACCCTCAAGTCCATTATGAGTAGAACCCCCGAGATCTCTAACTCGCAACCATGACATATCACTCCAGCACTCGCCTAATCCTTAGGGGAGAACTCACATACAAGGGCTTTCCTCCAAGGCCTCTGTAACCCTGCTTCAACTTTTCACAACCGATTTAACATTCTGCGCCAGAAAGACAGCCTCAGAGACACTATTTACATACTAAAAAATATTTCATACACAATGTCCATGCATTTATAGGTAATGTAAGACAATAATTTCATATATTAAATAATATTTAACAAAATTTTTTTTTATTTCATTTAATTTATTATTATTCTTTTTTTCACATCATTTTTTTTCATTTTTTCACTCAACTGTTACTCATAAAAAATACAAATAAATAAATAAATAATATATATATATATATATATATATATATATATATATATATATATATATATATATATATATATATATATATATATATCATTTTCCAAAAAAGAGAACAAAAATAAATTGGTAAAATTTTTTTAATTTTTTTTTTTCGCTTACACACCGTAAAACCTCAAAAAACATTTCTCTCAACATTTTTTTTTTCCTATGTGCTATCTACAATTGGGCACACAATTTACACAACATACAACACAAATCAAATCACACATCACATTTCATTCACCAAAATGCATAAGGATGCATGATCTAACCCGTGCCCATCAAGTCTTAGGTAAATCACATACCTAACTTACCGATACTAAACTATACTCTAGTATCCAACATCGAGCTATACTAAGCTGTGATGTTCTTACTCCTTAATGACCATGGCCTAAGCCCATGTCCCTCAAGCCCTAGGTATTCATATACCTAAGCTTTGATAAATGTCGTTGCTGGGTGATCGTGATCCAAACTTATGGATACACCCATCGAGCCCTGCTGGGTAATCACTACCTTAGCTCCCAAGGTAATCGTTTACCTTAGCTCCCAAGGTAATCGTTTACCTTAGCTCCCAAGGTAATCGTTTACCTTAGCTCCCAAGGTAATTGTTTACCTTAGCTCTGATACCAAGCTGTGACGCCCCATTTCTCAGGGGTCCGTTGACAACCCGAGCACCCAGAATATTCGGTGGGATGTCGAGTAACCCGACACCACCACGAAAATTCCAGCAGAGTCTCCTTGCTCGGGGGAGCTATACCCAAAGTACAACCTGTCCTGCACAATTTACAAATCGACCAATAATCACGTCCATGTGCGAGTAAAAATGGCCACTTGGGCCCATGCATCAATACTCACAAAATATATATCAACTATATAACAATAGTTCAAGAGTTATTACATTACTCTTAACCAAAACATATAATGTAATTTAAAGTTTTTAATACATGTTATACAAAACGAATACCAAAGCTACAAATCCCAGCTCTAGTGAGCTCGTCCCCTTTACAACTCCCGCACCAAATAGTGATCCCTCGACAGGTGAGCAGTTCAGTGAGTGACACTCTCACGTGGGCTACTCCTCACCTAAGTTCACATGTCATGACAAACAATCACACTCAAGTAAATACGTGATCCTACTTGAATGTCTACATACCCAATCTCATGTCTCGAGTTCTCATCGACTCCCTCACACATGCCTAAACCAAATGCGACAAATCAAAACAAAAGTTTTTTGTTCTCGAAAACTTACTGCGAGTTTCGGTAAAATTTATTGGACAACCCTCGGCGAATTATGTTGGATAATCCTCGAAACAATTCATAATTTCAAGCGTGAATTGTTGGACAATCTCCAGCATAATTCTCTGAAAAATCTTTCGTCGAAATTCCTTTCACAAACATTTTCGTTTTTGTTTTCTTTCATGTAATGCACTCACACCTAATATTCTAGGGTGCCCCAGTGCATATGGAATGCATTATGTCAATTCCAAAATATTCATGCTAATATATTTTTCATGCTAACATATTTTTCATGCTAATATATTTTTCATGCATATATTAACATAATTAATTCACATAATTCATGTTATTCAATTCATAATCAATAACACCAAAATTAGCTCGCATGGGGTACAGTGACGATCAAGCAATTCATTTTGAATCACCCCGAACCACACAACAAATCACGTGAACAGTGAAACCCTCGAGTCGGAACTGTTCATGGCCACGTAATAGGGATTTCCTCCACTCAGTGTAAATGTTTTGAGGCCAAGAGTGCAGTACAAATCAAGCCTCGAGAATATCCCAACCATTCACATGGCTCTTAGCGAAGAATAACACAAGTAGGAAGACCCTACCTCTTGGAGTTGTTGGAACTCCTGAAAATTAGTGTCCGCAGCGTGACCCTCATCAATAGATCGACTTTGCTTCTTGCTCGTCGAATAGATGGTCGACTGACGGAAATCTGAAGAAAGTCACTCCTTCTCTCTCTAAAATCTGAAACACCAACCTACTGCACGAATTCCAGCCCTCTATTGCATGTTTTCTTCTTCAAATTCCATTTGTGTCCTTAGTTTGGATTTTTGACACATGACTTCATCTAAGCCATTCATCTCCATCATCTCACTAATCATGCAACATGTGTCCTGTAGGTACATGTATTAGATTACTTTTGTCGCGTCACATGTCTTTCACAAGCCATTTATGACACTTGTCACGGTGCCTCGAAAAGCGTGAAATTATTGTCTCGGGTGGAAGCGTAGCTAGATTTCGCGAGGCAATTCAATGATAAATCCGTTTGTCATCCAGATATCCCTAAAAAAAATATCGGATTTTGAGTGAAATTACCATTTTACAATTTTTCAGAAAATTTGAATTTTCCCGGGTTTTATAAAATGTCGCCCCATCCTGGCTAATTCGAAAAAGTGAGGCGCTTTCATCGGGCCAGGTCGATAATCTTACTCTTGACAGTTTATCGGAAAGCGATTAAATTACGGAATGGGCGCGACGTAATTCGTTGTCCCAAAGTGAACAAATGGAAGTATGTGTGGATTACGGGACCTGATGCGCCTTTCCAAAAGGCACGACTTCCTCTGCTCATAGATCAGATTGTGGATGCCAGTAGGGCGCAAATGGTATCTTTTCTTAATGCCTTCTCGGGATATCACGGATCCCATGGGATGCGGAAAAACATGCTATCTCATGGACTCTATTGTTATAATGTGATGCCTTTTCGGCTTAAAGAATGCGAGGGGCCACATGAGGAGGTTGGTGACAAAGATGTTTTATTGAATTTACTCGGTAACTTACAATGGAAGTACATATTGATGATATGCTAGTAAAATCGAATGGCGCTTGGATCACGCTGCAGCATCTCAGCCGGACATTCGGCCTCCTGAAGTATGGTATGGCGGAGCCCTTTAAAATGTGCCTTGGGTTAGCGGCCAGGCGATTCCTTGGTGTATGGTAGCGAGGGAATAGAAGGTTAATCACACGGCTTAAGGCCATCTTGTAATCAGGCCCCCGGCTCAAAGAGGATCAATGGCTTGGCCGATGTCGGTTGAAAGTGGCTCTTGGGTGTTATTTCAGTTCACGGACCGTTGAAACCGCTTCTTCGTTACCACGAGATCGGGCCGAGATGGAATGAGGAATGCGGCCCAGGGCATTCATAGCGACCAGCGATACAGCCAGGCCGGTTCTTGTGAGCCTTAGACGAGCTGACCTGCTCTACCTCTGCCTGGCAGCTACGATATAGCGATAGCCCATGCTGTTCTTAAAGAATGTGGGGATCACGAAGTTGGGGCTGTGTTCTTGTCGACAAATCCTTAGCAAGCGTGGAATAGGATATGGCCACAGCAGGCAATTTGCCTTAGCCACCGGACGCGGCGAAAAACTCCTCCCATCTTCCATGCTCATCGGGTTGTGGTCTTAGCGATCTTCCACTCCGGGCCACAATTCATAGACCTGATATTTCCAGAAGGATGGCCCGTTGGGCAATGGAGTTAAGCGAGTATGGCATCCAGTATAAGCTGAGACTTTCGAAGAAGGGGCAAGTCTTGGCTGACTTCATCCACGAAATCCGCTGGCGGACACCTTGGATGAAGCGAGTACGGTGGACACTTCAGCGTAGATAGGGCTTCGGACAAAGCGCAGGCGGGCATTGATGCGCAGTGTACCGACCGGGGAGGATTGAACCACGGTCGCGGTTGGCTTCAAACGCCACCAACAGCGAATGTCAGTATGAGGCCATGATGGCGGACTCGAGCTCACACTGCGCCGTAGGTGCGGCTTGATCTTTGGGTTGAGTGATTCACGGCTAGTTGTCAGACAGGTTAACGCGGAATTTGAGTCCAGGGATCCCTGAATGGCGAAGTATGCTTCCACTAATGTTAAAGCCGAGAAATTAAAATACCCTCTCGGCCTTGAAACTTGAACATGTCCACAGGCCCATAATGAGAGTAGATGCCTTAGCCGTAGTGGCTGGTTCATTCTTAGATGGGAAGCCAGTATTTCTCCCATCTCTTATCAATCGGACTCTTGTCTGGCATGCCCAAATGCGGCTGAGATGGGGAAGTTCCCCCATCCTAGATGGACCCCATACGACTATACATAGCCACGGGGGAACTACCTAATAGCGGAGACAAAGCCATGAGTTGAGGTCGGTGTTTAGATTCTCCATGATCGCGGGCGTTTATCTGACGATCCTTGGGCGGGCCATACATGATGTGTCTAACCCCCGAGCAAGGCCATTATGTATTAGTTGAATTGCATGAAGGCATATCAAGAGATCACCGGAGGGAAGAACTACAGCACAGGGCTCGCTCGAGGGTGTGTGTGAAGTATGAAGTCAGTTATTCACAGATTCGTGATGTGACCCTTGCTGTGAATGTCCTATCTTGAAATCCAGATGCAGACTTGGTCTCCGTCTCTGGCCCACATGGCCATTCGCTCAATGGGGATTGATGGTCGATTAAACTGCACTTTTGACTCGAAAAACTATTGTGGTTACCGTCGATTATTTGATAAATGGATAAAAGTGACGGCTTTCTCGTCAATCAAGATAAGAGTCCTTACTCGGTTTTATCACGGAAAATCATTGTTTGCCGAGTTCGGCATCTCAAGATGTCGGTGTCCGATAATGGGTAAATAGTTTGTGATCCCATTCAAGGGACTTTTGCTAAAGAGTGAAAGATAAAAAAATTTATCACTCTGCCCTCACATTATCCTGGCAATGTAAGCGACCATCGACTTAAAACCTTGTTGAGTGCCTTGAAAAACCTGTTAGACTCCGTTAAAGGGAAATGGGTAGAAGAACTCCCCGAGGTGCTGCGGGCTATCAGAACCTTTGCCGTAGTGGCATCTCTCCTTATGCTCCCTTACGGAATGGGGCGGGTTATCCCCATCGAGTGGTGCGCCTGTCAAGTCATTTGCGCGGAGTCAGAAAATGCGGAATCAATAGCCAGGGAGTTAGACGTGAGTGATGAAGGTCGCGCAGGCGATCTGGCCTTAGCTGGCGGAGCTCTTATGTGGGACGAGAGGCGAAGCCTCGGGTGTGTTTCGTCGGGAGATACGGTCTTGAGGAAAGTTTTTCGAGAATCTTGCAAAGCCCCATTGTAAGGAAATTCCAAGCTGCAGGAAGGACCTTATGTCGTGTATGAGCGAGGTGGCCGGGTCTACACTATAGATAAAACAGATGGAACCCCTGTACCTAGAATGTGGAATGCCATGCACCTGAGAAGGTATTATCAATAAAATCATATCTTTATTTTTGCCTACTCACATGTCTTCGCATATTTTTCATTATACAAGGTCAAATATAAAGCGGATGAAGCTAGTAAAATGACTATCAGATGACATAGATAACATCTAGATTAGTCAAAGCTTGGGATGGCGTAGTCAGATGACTATCAGGCGGCGTGAATAACATCTGGTTAGTCAAATCTAAAAGCTCGGATAAGCCTGATCAAATAACCTACTCGAGGCCCGGCGCAGATAACATCTAGTGGTCAAATCCTAAAATCTGGGATGGCGCGGTAAAATGACCCCTGCTCCCATAGGCCCGGCGTAGATAACATAGGCGGGTCGAATCTAAAAGCACGGATGTCGCGGTAAAATGACTGTCCGTGACATAGATAACATCTAGCTGGTCCAATCTAAAAGCCGGATGGCGCAGTCAAATGACCTATCCGACCCATCATAGATAACATCTAGCTGGTCAAATCTAAAAGCCCGGATGGCATAGTAAAATGACTTTATCGCATTGGCGTAGATAACATCTAGTTAGTCCGATCTAAAAGCGGATGAAGCCCGATAAGACTATCTGGCCCAGCATATATAACATCTAGCTGGTCTAATTTAAAAGCAGGATAGAGCGCGATAAAACAACACATCGGCTCAGCGTAGATAACATCTACAGTCGAGTCTAAAAGCTTGGATGGCACGAGTAAAATATTGCTATTCGGAGCAGCACAATAGAAATTTGCCATCCGACTCCCGCGTCTGAATGATTTCTACACACTACATGCCACGCTGAATGGTGAGCTTAACAAAATCGATACAAACCGGGGCTGGCCTTGATATCAAGCAATGCGAAGAAGAAAGGGATGTAAATTTTTTGGTGCAAAAACATTGAAACGGTACAAATCTCACCTCCGCAAGCACTCGAATTTTAGTTAGCGGCGGCATCGCCCAGCCTCGTCGTCAGGCCGAGGCGGAAGATCGGAAGGAGTTGCCTCCTCGGAGCGGTGGTCAAACTATTCCCGAGGTGTTCCTCCACACTGCCATGATAGTGGATGCGGGGCTGGGCGTGACGAGGTATAGGGGGCGGGGGTTGTGAGAACTGCAGGTTAACGGAATTGGGGATTCGACATTCCATTTGGGATATGAGGCTTGCTCCGCGCCCATGTTGTGTAAAAACACGTGACCATATCCATAGTTGAATAGCAGCGTCCCATTTGCATCCATTTCGGCCTCATCGCCTCTCTATCGGCAAGCGGCTTTCGGGAGGGTGGCGAAATCATCCTTTATGGTCCCACGAGCTCAAAAATCAAGGAAGCGCCTGGTAGTCAAGCAGATTGTTTCTTATACGCGCCCCGTACAAGCCTCCCCCCAGGGACAATGCCTTCTAAACAACTTCACGCTCGGACTCCGCCTTTAGGCAAGCGCTTTCCGCAACCGCTAAGGCACGTTGAACCCGGGTAAGCTCAGACTCCATCTATGCTCGGGTATTAATGGCCCCTTCAATCTCGACTTGGCCCATCGCTACGATGGGCGTCGCGGCGTCCTGCCGGCCTGCGCGCGGGTGGCTCTTTCGGTGAGATTCCTTAGCCTCGACTCGGGCTGACGGCATGCCGACTTGGCCTCCTTTAATGAAGCACTCTGCATCTCCTGCTCGGCCATTCCCGACTGGACATATAATCGCGTGGATTGGCGTCCATGGCGGAGCTCGGGCTCGTGATACTAAAGTGCCGTATTTAGGAATAGCAGCGACGACTGCGAAAGCCCATTAGAGTACATAAATCAAGCATTGTGGCCCAATGTCACATAGTGAAACGCTATCTTACCGGTTCGGTCGTGAGCGTGATTACGATGCCAGGAACTTGTATCCGTCATCGATAATGCTAGATGTCTTCCTCGGTCCCTGCGAGGCAGCTCGCGCATTAGTCCTGCAGACCCATGCCTCGAGCAACTACCAGCATCCGAAGCATGTGCGGATACAAATTGTTCAGCCGGTCGGCCGCGGACTCCCCACGATGGAAAGGCTCCTAGCGGCGCATGATATACTTCACCTCGTCCGCCCCGGGAGCCGATACTTCCACTCTCGGAGGCTCCGGCCCACACAAAGGAACATAACTGTTGGTTATAATCCTCTCCGGCAATGTGGGCCTTATGGCTTGGACTATAAACTTAGCACCTTCGTTGACCCTCATCCGTCGGAAGGGGATTACAGATTGCACCCGAAGCGAATCGGCCTCCTTAGAGAACTCTATCGGGCGACCCCACGGCTCGGGCGATCTGTGGGCCCAGGTCGGGAAAGCGGGGATGATAATGGCTTGCACCTCAGATCCTCCCTCGGTAGTGAGGTGACCCCAGGATCCGCGGCTGGGCGGGGTGATGTCGGACTCCTTTGTCAGCTCAATTTGCCTCTTCCTCTTGCGGGTAGCGTAATGGTCTAGCAGCCCCGTCATCCTTTACTCCCATTCCTCCTGCATCAGTCACGGGAAATCCTTGTGTTCGGCGCTAACCAGGCAATCCTCCCCACTTGGACTGGGGCGCGTTCCATCGCCGGAAATTTTGCCACTAGTTTAATCTTTATCACTTTCTGAAGTGAGATCTGGCCTTCCTTTCGAGCAAGGGATCGGATTCGAGACGGCTACTCGGGTTCTCACGAATGGGAGCGAGATAGGAATAACTAGAATCCTCGGCTAGGGAAGTCGACCGAACCGGATGGGCACCCATGCGCCTGCACCCCGGGCTGCTTGATGCCTCGACCTACTTGGGCCGTCGGAAGGGATGGTATTTGCTCGAAATCGGGCCAAGTGGAGTCGGCAATGACAAAATGCTCCCCCTTCCCTAATGTCGAATGAGTCGGCGAATGGTAGGAATATGAAATGGGTGCGCCTCCACCAGCCAGATATATTATCTGATCGAGAGAACCTTGTAGTGAAGCTCTGCTTTCGAGGAATCGATAATGGGTGAATTTTTCGAAGCTCGACTTCTCCACCCAGTTCACCAGCCTGCCTAGCCAAGCCTTCCCTGCATGAGCAACCCAAGGTTAGTCCATCACAGCACACTAAATATTTGGTTAAATGCTATCGAGGCCGGAGTCTGTCCAGGCCACACTGGAAGGCGGGGCCAGGTTGATATTAAATGGGCTTGGGGCAGCGGACGTCGGTCACCTCGCTCAGCTAATCATGCCTTTAGCCTCCGTCTTAGGTGGTCGGGGGCCATTAACAACTGAAGTCGGGGTTGAGCAGGCATAGACGTTCGATCGCCACATACATTCTCGGAAAATAAATTATACATGGCTCGACTAATGAAGTCGAGTTAGTATAGGTGGTTCGACCACTGTGACACCAGATCAAAATCTGAGATGAAATTATGGTGGATAAGAGCTAGGGGCGCCCGGGTGAAATGAGAAAATTGCTTAACTAGGGGTGGCACGGGAGGCGAGCGGAAGCTGCGAGGTCTTAGGGTAAAAAACACACCATTATGTTCTCCACCCAAGGTAGACTCATTCGTCCTGTCCATCAACTGGAGGTCAATGTTATCGGGCACCTCGCAGTAAGCCATTAACTCCTCCATTGTTAGGGACGAGATGATGCTACTTGTAGAAGGCGATGCTTAGAAGGCGCCCTCGGCGATCTTTCGTGGAGGTTTCTTCTAAGGCCCTACGCCCGTTCTACAAGCATATCAAATGAAGAGAAAACGAGATATTAGACTCTGGCCGTATGCCCACAGGTGGTGCGAAGGCGCCCTTTGGCAGGGGCGAGGGCGCGGGGCGAGGCATAAGATCCCCAAGCCATGTCTCCTCCTTTTCGAGGTCTTTACAGTGAAACAGGTCACTACCGCAGTCCAACATTACTAAGGGGCGATGATGGTTACCTGCGAAAAGTGCGCGAGTGCTTGCAACAATTGCCTTGGCGAATCACGAGGTTACACCGACTGTTGCGTGGATGGTCGCGAGAGAGGGAAAGCGGATAAACCAAATAACAAAGAAAGGGGAAGAGTGCGACTTAATGGTACCTATCTATATATCTTTGGCCTTTTTGAGGCTGCGATCGCATTTAATGTATCGATGACTAATCGTTTGTCCGGGGATTTCAACCATCGCGACGCTTAGCACTAGGGCCTGTTGCTACTAAGGTATGAGCGAGGCCGGGGGAGCCCTTCACTACGCGATTAAGTTAGCGGCCGGCTTGGATTAACAAAGTTATATAATATTCAATAGGCCTCGATTAGGTGGGATAATCAGAATTACTTCATACGAGTGCGATAAAGACAACTGGCGAGTCGAAGAGCGCCAATTTCATTAATTGCGCAAAAGGTGTTGACATTACATAGCGATGCTTGTTACCAAGCAATCATATTCTGATACGTCGAACTAACATTCGGAACTTGCAAGACACATCTGAGAAAAGCGAGTGAAGCATCATCGTAAAAAACGAGAAAGAAGGTCTTTGCGGTAGAAGGAGGAAAAGATGGAGATGGGGCTGAAGAAGTGGAAGCTTGAGAGATCCACAGCGAGGATTTGTAAAGCAGAAAATTCGAATTACACTGCAAAGGGTAGAATGGTAATTTGGTCAAAATCTAGATTTTTCTAGATCTCGGTCAATAAAGCGGACTTCACGGGTTGGAGTCGTCTTCTTGAAAATCTGGACCACGTCGACTTTTCGTCGAATTTCGAGCGATCACGAATTTCACGTTTTTCGAGGCACTTAGGGTGTTAGTGCTAGTAAAACGGCTTGTGTGATGAGTGGCTGAAATATTCAGGTCATACCTGCGTCTGTCTTACGTTTTTGGCATTATTTTATATTTAAATACGTATTTTTTGTAGCCCGATATCTGATTTGTGTGATTGGTGTGTTTTGCGGGCGAGGCGGGTTTGGAAGCATTTTGCGGAGCGGGAGCGGTGCATAAAGATGGGTGAGATGTCGTGACCAGCCCGTCCCGCGGCGTTGATGACATATATAGAAAGTGTCGAGCAATGGAGCGTCGCGTCAGGCGCGAGTTATTCCCTCTCGATCATTAAAGTAAAATGGGACCATGAATTGAGGGGATCGGAGATCGAGGGACGTCACGAACTAGGGCCGCAGTCACGGCGAGCGGGACTTTGACTTTGGAAGAGCCGACATTTTGTATCTTCTTCTTGCCCCCGAGGATGAAAGACTGATGTTTATAGATTAACTATTTGTCATTTCTCGTTCGGTATGTTACAGATTTATCCACAGGGTGTTGTTGAACCTGTCACATTTTCATGGATTAAAGATTAGAATATATTATTGATTGTTTTATAATTTGTTAGCATGCTTTATATCGTGAATCATTTTACATGAGTGATATCACGCCCGACATTAAGCGTGACTATCTTTGGAGATCAGAGATTCGAGAGATGAGGATACCCGGGGGATACGAGTAGACGACCTTCGGTTGATTCGGTAAATAGAGATATTACGATCCAGAAGGTGGCGATTAAAGGTTAGACGATTAAGCATTCGGATATCGAGGTTGGCGGGGTAGAGATGCACTTTCGGCTACTGCCCTAGCGAAGATGAGGCGGATACACACCTCGAGAGAGAGGGTATTTTTGTAAGCAAGATCACCTAGCCATCAATAAATCATAAATAAAGCCTGAATAATATCATCTTTAGAAGTAATCCATCGAAAGTGACGGGAGACCATAGCTAGTCTCCATTACGTAGTAATTCATTCGAATCAGTTAGTTTTAGTTTTAAGTCGGGACAGTACTCTTTCACACAACGGTTATAACGGATAATATTCAAGCTAATCTCTGTAGTCAACAACACTTACATCCCAGTGGATCGATATCAGGTACCATGGAGTGTTATATTCTTGAGGCGACGGTGCCTTGCGCACGTAGGCGTGCGTATATACACACCACGCTTGTACTGTCAGTTTTGGCGCCGTTCTTGGTGGATAAGGTTTAGAATGATATAGAGATTAAAGCCATTGAATACTATAGAATTTTGTTTTAATTTGTTTCTGATCTTTGATAAGTTGGTCTTCCTTGTTTCGTGTGTGATTGCGGTCGAGGTTTGGTGAGAGCATGCGACGGTGGTCCCAGTTTGATCTACCTCAGTTTGATCCTGGGCAGAAGGACTTTACCTGAGAACCGCGCCCGAAACCGAGAGGGCATAACAGGACTAAATCTAACAATCATGGAGAGCAATGAAGAAGCGGGATCGAGCATTGAAGCCAAAGCGAACCACATAAGGGTGAAATGGGAATAACGGAAGGAATCGAGCACCCGGGCCATTTTATACAGCCGGATGATCCATTCGTATTTCTTTGGGGAGTTTGCGCTAAAAGCTGCGGTTTAGTGCGGGACAATTTATCAGAAGACCGCCTATTCGGTGACAACCCATTTTGGAAGTCGGTAACACTACAGTGCTTGAACATCTTATTTCACGGTACCCCATGAGAATCAAATATGCATCGACTGACTTCCTCGAAGGAAGTCTGCGACACGATCAAGTACAATGGGGTTACTGAAGAGGCACTTAGGTTGAGATTATTCCTACTCTCACTAGGTGATAGAGCCAAGCATTAGGATTAAATTTTTTTTTTTTTTTTTTTTTTTTTTTTTTTTTACCAAAAAAAAAAAAGAAAAAGAGTCATTATAAATTCCATTACTTCATGGAGATTTAGTGTAGAAATTTGACGAGTTTTCCACCCTCGAAAATTGCCTGACTTGTCTGCGAATCGACTTTTTTAGACTGACTAGAGGAGAGGGAGCACAGCCGGAGGCATGGGATAGATTTCACGAACTATTGAGGAAGTGCCCACATCCGCAGGCCGACGGATGGATGCGAATCCATCGTTCTATAATGGTGCGAGGAATGCGACTTCGACAGTGATTGATGCCTCGGTACGGAGAACCTTAATGAAGAAAACCACGGACCAGAAGCTTATGAAATTACGGAAGATCTTGCGACCTAATCTGAATCAGTGGCACAGAGAGAGACTACATAAGTAAAAGAAGCCATGGGTGGCCGCGGATAATGAGGTTCTCAACAATGCGGTTAATCATGTTGCCTGGTGACTAAACATTTAACTGAGCTGACAAGGAGCTTTACGGATGCCATGCGGACTAACCCGTAGGAGTTGTGTGAATTTTGTGGAGAATGTGCTTGATAGCACATAATGTCGGTCGAGGAAACCAAGAGTAGAGCGAGGCCCGGTATGTGCAATCGAGATTCAATCAGAACAGCTAGCAACAAGGGCCAGTATGAAATAACTATCAGAACCAAAATCAAGGCCAAGGGTGGCGTAACAATCAGAATCAGAACAATCAGAACAGTCAAGGGTATGGATGGAGGAATAATCAGAACAACTTGCCATCACCACAGTGGCGAATCACCTCTGAGAAAAGTGGACTTAGAACAAGCCCTTGCACGGATGCTCACATCACCTGCACCTTTATGGATGAGACAAGGAGAATATGCGACAGGCCACCCGATTAAACGTCAAGCGGCACGGTTGAGAAGCTTGGAGTACCGGATGGGTGAATGGCGATCTGGTGGCGAGAAGAGCGGCGAGGTTCCTTCTGTGAAGCAATTCGAGTAAGCTACAGGAGAAGGGAAGAGTGCGTAAGGCTATCACTCTAGGAGTGGAAAAGAGTTGGAAATCCCGGAGCCGAAACTAGTGGTAAGAGGCGAAAATTAAGGAAGCGAGACGAAGCATCACGAAAGACCGGATCTGAAGATGAAGTAACCCGAGTTATGAGAAGCGACCCGGATAATAAAAGCGAGGAAGAAGCGAAGAAGCAGGACAAAACGGATGAACTTTTGTCATACCAATCCGTATCCTCCCGGAGGTTGAAGAAAGAGGTAAGTTAGAGAGCGGAGTTTGCAAGTTTCTTGACATCTTGAAAAAACTACATATTAATATACCCTTTTTGGAGGCCTTTGGAACATGCCTAGTTACGTGAATTCATAGAAAAGATCTTGGCGAGTAAAAGAAGTTGGAGAGATAATAGGACCATCGCCTTAAGCGAGAATGCGGTGCCATCCTCACGCAGAAGCTTCCCCGAAACTTGGTCAAGATGGCTTTGCTATCTTAGTTCTCTATAGGGAATCGGGTATCTGGAAAAGCCCTGTGTGACTTGGAGCCCGACATCAACTTGATGTCAGCTTTCGATGTTTAAAGGCTAAAGTTGGGAACCAAAATCGAGGCCACAATCAACACAGCTTGCAGATAGGTCATACCGACATCCTCGGAGATATGTCAATGTCTGTTAAAATTTAGTAAATTCGTCGGCAGCGCCTTGCGTCGTTACGGGCGTGGAGGAAGGCATTTCGATTCGTCATACTTGGTAGGCGGATTTCTACGGCCCGCAGGGAAAAGCTCAAATCAATGTGCAAGAAGGTGAGCTCAAATTGCGAGTCCAAGGAGACGAGATCACTTTTCATGTATTCCAGCTTTACATAAGCATCCAGGATAACTGATCGAATGAAGAAATCTCATAACTTCACTACACAGAGATTTTGCAAGGCGATGCGAAAAACTTCAAGGATAAGCCTGTGCGCACGAGGAAAGACGAGGAAGGGGCAAGGGCATGAACAGAAGAATATTTCATCCACCTTTGAGCATGGGGTGTGAGCATAGGGAGATCTGTCAGCATTCCAGTTCTTCTAAGCATATCGCACATTGAGATTTAGGGCGTCGAGGCTACGACGGTAAACCTGCGCTTCTTGGGAGGCAACCCAAGTTTTTCTTCTGAATTTTCCTTTCTATGGTTCAATTTTTTTTTTTATTATCTGTTTTAAGTTATATTGGTTTGTTGTTACAGCGTCAGTAATGCGAATCCATTTTTGGATGTATCACAGCCAGGAACCCGCGATCGGCACGATGCTTGGGAGAATCGCGTTCATGCGAGCCTTCACAAAGAAAGTCGGGCGTCGCATTTACCTGAGGAGTTTTCTCTTATCTTAGACCATGGTTACATAATAAGCATTTTGGGCCTTCTACGTAGCGTCCGCGGCGTTGGCTCACCGACATCGCGCGTCGCGGCGTCTCAGCGTCGCGACGTCGATAACCCTTCTGGCGCGTCCGCGACATTGGATTTCAGCGTGTGACATTGGTTTCCAGCGTCGCGACGTTGGATTGAGCCCCTCTGCGGGCGTCGCGGCGATGAGATCTCAGCGTCGCGGCGTTGGTTTTGACCTACGGAATGTTCGGCGTTGGTTTGCACCTCTCTGGGTCGCGGCGTTGGATATGCGTCCGCGACGTTGACCATTGTTTAAGGCCCGAAAACCCTAATTTTGCTCCTACCCTTTCTCCTCCTTTGGCAGACCCTAATTGCCTGTGTCGCGAACCTGCACCAACCCTTACCGGAGTCCACCCCCACACCCATCGGAGGCCATTGTTTGCCTTCGACCGCCCTTTATTCCCGCCACCTTAGGTCTCGGCGTCACAATCCTTTGTCCGGTCTACGCCCTTATTCCCACCCAGCCCACACGTAGGTGTCCTTGCATCAGTCTCGTCCTCCTCCTTAGGTCTAGGCCTCCACATTAGGTCTAGTTGGGTTGGTCGGGTCTGTCGAGTGCCCTAGGGTTTGTTTCTACTTCCCTATTGCCCCTTTGGTTTTCATTTTCCTAGTGCACTTTAGGTGTTTGACACATTGCCTAGCCCATTAAGGTGTGATCCTGTTGGTGCTACTTAGCTACCTTATCCATGTAGGCTCCTCAATTGTCTCATTTGTCCTGACTTCACCAATGTCTAGAAAAGAAGTTGCACAAAGCGGGAGTTGGGCCGAGTGAGGACCCGGAGCCGGCTCGATGTCACGCGGTTCGTTAACGAGGGTGCTGTAGATCGATTTAGCAAATCTGTGGCTTGTTCTTTATTAAGGAAAAGGGTTTTTCCACCACCTGATGATTTTCCATGAGAGCGATTGCGCGGCTGGGATGGCGAGCACTTTGCCAGCCACACTCATCCGGCTGCTATGGTGTGGTCTGCGAATTTACGCCCGATCTGGCCTCCCGCGTCGTCGAAGGTCGCAGTGCGAGTGTGTTGGTAGACTTATTGAGTCATCAAGCCACTTTATAATCTTGATCATGTCCCTCGGAGCCTTTTGATCGACTTCTGGCTGACCCGACTACCCGAAGTCATTGAGGTCTTGACAAGCGGGGCGAGTGGTGGAAACTCAACTTGATAAAGACCCCGCGTAGATCCAGTAGCCACGAACGAGCTTGACTTCTTGCCCACCACCCGGTAGCCATGCAGCCACCACCCCGTGACTGCCGATCCCGGGGAGTTCCCTCCACCTTCTTCTGTTATTTCATTGCCAGTGGGGACACTGCCCATTTTTGTTTGGGGGAGGGGGGTGTGGGTGGTTCTCGGGTTTTTCTTAGACTAGTTTTGTGTTTATTTGTGCTGTAGTTTATTTTCGTTTATGCATGTTAGTTTACATTTCTGTTTAGTTTCATTTACGCTTGCTCATCTTAGGATGTTGAGTTTTGTGTTTAGTCATGTTTGTGTTTTAGGTGGTCGTAGCATGTGTAGTGGTGTCGTGTTTAAGGTAGTTTGTGTGAGTGATGCCATGCGCTGAGAGTGGGGATCACTTTTAGATCGAATCATCTATTGTCATGGAAGAAAGGATTCATTGGATGTTCGAATGCTCGAGTAGGTCGAATAGGTGGGGAGGGCATAGTGAATCACCTCCAGTTATTCAAAAACTATTTCTCAAGAGAATACATCTGCTCACACAAATGATCTCTGAGGTATGACTAGGTCAGAGCTTGACACCTAGGTTCAACAAACCTTAGGAGTCTAAACACCAAAGAGATGGGACAGATGGTCAAAGAGGATTGCCTTCGAGCCCCAAAATATAAAAAAAAAAAAAAAAAAAAAAAAAAACAATAGAAAAAGTGAAAAAAAAAAAAAAAAAGAAGAAAAGAAAAACAAAAAAATATAGAGATAGAATAAGTGGGATCTTCGATCGGAATCCAGACGCGGTCAGGGCCTTTCAAAGCCCGATGCCTGAGCGGTAGTGGGAAGTCATTAACTCCTTGCCAGATTACGAGGGGGACAGAAGATGGGATTTCCAGCGACTTAGGACCCTTGGGTTTAGTTGAGGTGTTCGGGTGACGTTCGAGGGGGGCGAATGCCGGTGCCCATAACGGCGGTGGGGAGTCTAACTAAATCCATTACATGAACACTTAGCATAAACTTATGGGCACTAGTTTTGTTCTATGTTGTAGTAGGTGTATTAAAAATTCTGAAGCGGGTGTGTTCCCGTCATTTTGTAGTTAGATTTTCCCAATTAGGTGAGTTGAACTCCAAGTTTGGGGCGTCGGAACCTAAGTGTACACTAGAAGTCATTTATTTAACGCACATGGTCCTTAGGAAAGGTTATTGAATGCTCGGAAGTGAGGCACTAGTCGACTTCCAGAGTTGATCTAGTTCTTTGAAGTCGAACACCTTTGCGAATCTGTGAACTTCAAATAAAGCGGCATTGGTGTGAGTCGGTCGATTTGATCCTCCTTTGCTCGGCATGTATTACTATCTTCGTGTTAGACTTATAGTATGTAGGGTGTGTGTTCGAGTTTAAGTCGGTTCTTGTAGGAATGTGAAGCTAAGACTGGGGGTGTGATGAGTGGTTGAAATATTCGAGTCATACCTGCGTACGTCTTCGTTTTAAGCGAGTTATTTTATATTTAAATACGTATTTTTTGTAACCCGATATCTGATTTGTGTGATTGGTGTGTTTGCAGGCGAAAAGGGCAGTTTTTGGAAGCATTTTGGAGCAGAGGGAGGCAGTGCATAAAGATGGCTGGAATGTCGTGACGTCAAGCGTATGATGTCCCCTGGCCGTGGCAGCCCGGCGTCGCGACGTTGAGGTCGACACATATATAGAAGTCGGCCAATGGCCCGACAGCGTCGCGACGTCTCAACGTCGTGACGTCTTAACGTTGCGACGTTGCAATGTCGCGACGTCAGCGCGAGTTAGTCCTCTCAATCATTAAAAGCAAAATGGGGACCCGGAGGTGAGGGGACGGAGATCAAGGCGTCACGAACTAGGGCACGGAAGTCCGCGGCCGGGACTTTGACTTTGGAGAAGAGCGGCATTTTTGCCTTATCTTCTTTTACAGGTGGAAAGTGATGTTTTTATAAGATTAACTATTTGTGTTTTCTCGTTCAGTATGTTCTGGGTGTATCCCACTAGGGTGTTGTTGAACCTGTCACATTTTCATGGATTAAAGATTTAGTATTTTATATTATTAGTTGTTTATAATTTGTTAGCATACGCACTTTATATCGTGAATCATTTACATGGTGATGTCGGCTGACATTAGCGTGACTATCTTGGAATCGAGATTCGAGATGAGATACCCGAGGGGATGCGAGTGAAGCGGCCAGCCGGTTGATTCGGTAAATAGAATATTCGATCCAGAAGGTGGCAATTAAGGTTAGAACATTTAAGCATTTCGGATGTCGAGTTAAGAGTGAGATACACTCGGCTGCACTAGCGAGATAGGCGGATACACCTCGAGAGAGGGTATTTCGTAAGCAAGATCACCTAGCCATCAATAAATCATAAATAAATTGAATAATATCATCTTTAAGAAATAATCCATCGAAAGTGGCAGGGGGAGACATAGCCTAGTCTCATTACAGATGAATTCATTCGGATCGATTAATTTAGTTTAAATTTAGGCAGTTAGTACTCTTTCACACAGTTATAACCGGATAATATTCAAAGCCAATCTACGTGATCCATGACACTTATCCCCATGGATCGATATCATTACCATAGAATTTTACTATATTACCAGGCGACGCGTGCTGGCACATGGCGTACATATATACACACCACGCTTTATGCCTATCATTATGAGAGACATGTGATGTGACAAAAGTTACCTACTACATGTACTCATATGACACATGTTGCATGATTAGTGAGATGATGGAGATGAATGGCCTAGATTAAGCCATGTGTCAAAAATCAAGACAAAAGGACAAGATAGGAATTATTGGAAAAGATTAAATGAGTATAAGACAAAATAGAGGAATAGTTTTCTTCTCCAAAGAAAAGAAGAAATCATGCAGGAGGTGGGATTTTCAAGTTTTAGAGAGAGAGAGAGCTACTTCTCTCTAGATTTCCCGCCGTTCGGACCGTCGGTTCAAGCCGGGCAAGTAAATTTGTTCTGCGTGGACCAGGTTGGTGGAGTTAGACAACTCCAAGAGGTAAGGGTCTTCTCCTACTTGTGTTATTCTTTGGCCAAGAGCCATGTGTATGGTTAGGAATATTCTTAGGCTTGAATTAGCCATGTTTTCGGTCTCAAAATACTTGAACCGAGTGAGAAGATCCCTAGTGTGGCCGTGAACAGTGCTGACCCTAGGGTTTCACTGTTCACGTGTATTGATGTGTGATTTTTGTGTGTTTTGGGTGATTCAAAATGAATTACTTGATTAGATAATTAGCCCATGTGAGCTAATTTTGGTGTTATTGATTGCAAATTAAATAACGACACGCTGGCGGCGTATGACTAGAGCTGGGTTGCGATACAATATTTGCATCGTGACCGAGGGGCGCGACACAGCGTGCGACGGCGCATCTTGTATAACGATACGGCCGTCGCCTTACGGCCGGGCGTCTTGACTGCGGGCATACGGCGGGCCAAGCTTGTGACACGGCGAAGTGCACGCGCAATGTGCATGCAGGTTGGGCCAAGGGTGGGTGCATTGTGCACTTTCGACTCGGTTGACTCGGTGCGTGAGTCTTGTTTTGGGACAACGTTCATGAACAACATTCCGCGAGCAGCATTCACGAGTTTTAAAAATAAAAAAATAAATAAATAAAATAAAATAAAATGAGAGCGAAAATAAAATAATTTTTTAAAATATGATTTAATATGAACTTATTGTCTTGTACCTATGAATGCATGGAACAATATGAAATGTTTTCGAGTGTGTGAATAGTATCTCGGGTTGTGTTTACACCTCGAGGAGATGCGCGTGAAATGTTAACACCATTTGACATGTGTAGATGGCTAGTCGAGGGCGGGACGTAAGGGGTCGTCCACGAAGTGCTGGTCGAGGCCTGCCGGTATTTGACTGTGAGGCCTTTGCTAAGGCTATAGATTGCGACTCTTCGCTATTGCACGAGGCTAGGTACGTAATTAGCGAGGGGTCGAGTTACCTCTAGAGGACCCAGGGCACATCATCCTCGACATTCATAGGGAGAGAGGAGATTCGATGAGGTAGCGGGCCATGTGGTTCATCTGATTAAGAAAGTGTTGGAGGCTATGGAAATCGCCTCGATACATTCGAGGATCGAGACTAATTTGCATTCCAGCTAGAGGGTGAGGCCTAAGTATGGTGGAACTAGGCGAAGACCTCTAGAGATCTAGAGGCAATGACATGGACAGAGTTCTAGGAGCTGTTCATGGGCAAGTATTTTTCGGACACCGCTCGTCACGAGGCTGAAATTCTAGAGCTGACGGGGCGATGCGATGATAGATATGTGGCTATATTCTGGAGCTGGCCCGTTTGCGATGACTACGTGGCCACGGACATGGCCAAGGTTAGGAGGTTCGAGAATGGGCTAAAGTTGTCCATTCGGGCGAGTGTAGGACTTCGCCTACAGGACATGGACTGCCCGGGTTGGGATGCCACCCCAACCATAGAGAGGGAGATCAGGATGCTCGGGCACTGAGTTCGGTGTTAGTAGCAAGAGGAAGGAGAGTCGGTCTTCTTCTAGTTCGGGGGAAGAAGCCTAGGGCCCGAGTTCACGCGTGGGAGTTCAAAGGCTGCGACCATGGGTCGAGGGACGGATCGAGTTGCTAGTCGAGTGGGCGAGATGGTGTCTTTACCATTTGCCCGTGACGGACATATAAAGTGCCCTAGAGCGATCCTAGGGTTTTGGGGCCGACCTGATCGGTCGGTGGTAGGACATGAGAGGATACAATATATTCCTCCACAACCCAGTATAGGCTAGAGGAATTTGGTTCCCCCGATCTCGGGGGTGCACGAGGCACCTCTGGGTTGAGAGCGAGGCCGAGAGGGACGGGTTATGGGCGGCGGAGGGAGCCAGGCCACGGTAAGGACATCGGGGGAGTTCGAGGGCGTGTCTACGCCATCCCACCACCAAGCTGGGTCAACAAATCGGCCCGATTATCACGAGTGCGTTCTTGTATCTACTTTATGGGCGAGAGTGTTGTTGATTCTGGTGCGTCCTCATTCGACCATTCTTTGCATCGGTTGTGATAGAGTTGGGCTTAGAGGTTGAGGCCTTAGGAGCCCTTGTATGTGTGGAAGGTTCTCCTGCAGGGATTAGGGTGAGGATAGGGATGATATCGTGGTTATGAGTTAAAGATCTGGGTTACACTTGTGGTGGACTTGAGGATTATGGACATGTCAGAGTTCGACGTCATCCTTGGGATGGATTGGCTGACAGCTTACAGAGTCGTTATCGATTGTGAGCGTAGGAGGATTACCGCCTACACGCAGGACGGTACTCGTGTTGTATTCCAGGGGGAAAAGCATGATATTTTGCCTCAGACAGTGTACGAGTCCAGATGTCATGGACAGTTGGCGGGTTGGCTTCTAAGCGAAGCCTTAACTAGAAGGACGAGTGAAATGGGACTTAGATCTACCTCGAGTGATCACACTAGGAAATGAGGATGTTTTTTCTGATGAGCCTCACAAGGGATTGCCTCGTAGAGGTTGGGCACCCGATTATCGAGGACACAGTACTTAGCCCATCTCACATGACTCGCATAGGATGGCACGGTTGAGTGCGAGGCTTCGAGTCGGCTACGGGAGCTACTAGACAAGAGGGTTCATTAAATGAGCACTTCACCATGGGGCGCTCAGTCCTATTTCGCGAAGAAAAGGACCGCCGACTATGCATTGGCCATAGATAGTTGAGCGAGGGTTACGGTGAATCGGTACCATTGCGGGATTGATGATTTGTTTGATCGATTGAGAGGAGCACGAGTCTACTTTCCAAGATAGACCTTGCGCGCTGGTTACCATCAGCGGGGTTGAGGAGACGGATATCCTAAGACAGCGTTCAGGACACGTTATGGGCACTTTGAGTTTACAATGATGCCTTTTGGATTAACGAATGCACCAACGACATTCATGGACCTCATGCATAGGGTATTCCAACCCTATCTAGATCAGTTTGTCGTAGTCTTCATGGATGACATTTTGATCTACTCCCAGTCAAAGTGGGAGCATGAGGATCACTTGAGGATCGTTTCTGATTCTTTGAGAGATCATCGGCTATACGCGAGTTGATGGGTGCGAGTTTTGGCTTGCGAGGTGAGATTTTTGGGACACGTGGTGTCGGCATCGGGCGTGTCGGTGGGCCTTGAGGAAGGTCGGCCGTGATGAGTTGGGAGGCCAAAGTCGGTCTTGAGATCGTGGTTTTCTTGGGATTTAGTTTGGGTACTCTGGAGAAAGATTCATTAAGGATTTCTCGGTCATGACACACATGGCCGAGATTGACCACAGGAAGGAGGTCGAGTTTGATTGGGATGCCGTACGGCATTCTAGGAGTTGAAGGAGAACACTTCAGCTCCCATCTTGATAGTCCCGGACAGGGGACAGGGGTACACAGTGTGTTGTGATGCCTCGAGGGGCTGGGCCAGGATGTGTTTTGATCTTTGTCAGGAGGGTAGTAGATTATGGTTCTCGTCAGTTGAAGAATCATGAGCGAAATTAACCCACACACGACATGGAGTTGGCAGCCGTAGTCTCCGCCTTGAAGATTTGGCGCCACTACTTATATGGCGAACAGTTCGAGGTGTACTCGGACCTGGTCGAAGTATATTTTCACGTGGGACCTCGATATGAGGCAAGCCTTCGGATGGATGAGATTCCTAGAGGATTATGACTTCACTTTGCTGTACCACCTTGGTAAGGCAAATGTCTTGAATTAACTGATGCACTCAATCGTCCACGGGGGCATTAGTACAGTATAGCTTCGGGGAGTAGCGGATGCTTTCGAGAGCGTAAGGACGATTTGAAATTCTGATCTGTGGCTGCTATGTCCAGGGGAATACGTTAAGGGGAGTTTAGTGGCTGAGTCTGTTTAGTAGAGTGGTGAGTCCCAAGGGACGGGACGGAGATAGTGTCCATCAAGGATGAGATGCAGTCGAATACGAGTGGCGAAGGAATTTAGGCGAATCACGCGGATGGTAATATACATGGAAGAATGAAGCGAGTAGTTCCACTAGTTGGCCAGGATTTGAGAGAGGAGAGATTCTTAGGGTTCAGCTGCTCTCGGTTCTTGGAGTACATCCCCAGGTGGCATGAAGATGTAATAGGATCTTCTTCGTCGATTACCCTACGGCGGGATGAAAGACACGTGGGGACTTTGTTAAGCAATGTCTCACGTGTGTGAGGTTAAGTTTGAGCACGGGAGCGGCGGACCGCCGATACGTGAGTAGGCGGAGTGGAAGTGGGAACACGTCACGATGGATTTTGTGACCCACTTGCCACGGACACCGCAGGGACATGATGCGGTATGGGTGATAGTGGACCGGCTCACGAAGTTGGCACATTTTCTAGTCGTGCGGATGACCTTCACATTGGAGAGATTACAGGTTGGCACATTCGAGAGATGGTCCGTACATAGATACTAAGTATCCCATGGTGTCGGATAGAGACCCAGGAGTTTATGGCACATTGTTGGAGAAGTTTCCAAAGGCTATGAGCACCACTGGTGACCATGATGTGACTTTCCACCCACAAGCGGATGGTCGGTCGAGAGAGGACCATACAGGTGTTAGAGGGCGTCTTCGCGAGCATGCGCGTCCTGGATCGTAAGGGTAGTGGGAGAAGCGTTGCCACTTAGTTGGTCAGCTCGACCGTGAGTTGTCGGGCGAGTATGGATCATACCATATGAGGCATTGTATGGGAGGCCATGCAAATCCAGTTATGTTGGACCAGAAGTGGGAAGGCTCCATCAGTCTGATGCGATTATAGACACCTCTCCAGGAAGGTGAAGCGTCTGACGGCGTCTTCTCACGGCTCGGGCCGCGAAGAGTTATGTTGATGTACGGCAGTGAGCCCTTAGAGTTCGAGGTTGGAGATCCGTGCTATGAAGGTGATGCCTAAGAGAGGAGTGGTCGGGTTCGGCAGTGGGAAGGCGCCCAGAGGTTTATTGGGCCATTCGAGATACTCGAGAGGTAGGCCTGATGAGCGTGGGTTGGCCTTCTTGCGTGTCAGTGTCGCGAGGTATTTCATGTCTCCATGCTCCAGAGGTACACTCTAGATCTAGCTCATGTAGTGGATTGGGGAGACATTGAGGTTGACACAGATGGGACCTTCAAGGAGGGATCGGTGTGCATTTTGGATAATGGGATCGGGTTTTGCGCAGGCCAGGTGAGGGGTAGTGAGGGTGTATGGCGGCAGGTGGGTGGAGGTCAACGTGGAGCGCGAGAGGACGTGATGCGGGCCACCTATCCACTTCTTGTTTAGGGATGAAGGTGTGGTTTGGTCGTTCAATACTTAAATTGTGAGGACTGGGCCAGGATGCCCTTCCCGAGTACCCCGGGTGGTCAGCCTAGTGGAGTCCCATTGTCTGATCCCTAGGGAATGCATTAAGGGCCCTTTAAAAGAAATAAATACTGCAACCTTCTGATACCTCGAATATATAGAAAATCCTGATGACCTATCAAATGTAGGTCATAACCCTGATACTATACATAATAAGGACTCATATGAGTTTAATACTAATGTCAGAGCATTCTAAGAGTATTTGCGAAATTAGGGTTACAAAATAGAATAAATAGGTCCAACAACTCAAAGACAAATGGATGGGATAAAGAAATCTTTGCCAAGCTATTGTCGCGAAAGAAGCGATCTTGAATGCCTTGAGTAGGCCTACGGAAGCTGCCGGACCTAGGGAGCAGTTTTAAACAATAAACGTGAAATAAATGCAGTGAGTGGCGTAATTTATACAGGAAGATAATATTTTTGTTTTGAAATTTTCTTCTCTCAAGACTCACTTCCCTTTCTTTTGTAAGTTCCCGTTTTAGAAACATTTCACAAAACCCGACTTTACTGAGTCAAACATATACAATTCATGCTGACAATTTAAGCGGAGCATGAGATTCACGAAAACTCACATGAACTATACACAACATAAGCCAAGCATAAAGCATGTATAGTCGTCATGTGTAATAAAATAACCATAGTACACCATAACCACGAGTATCAAATAGTTGTACCATATTCAGAAAGATAAATCAATAACGTCCATACCACATACCCATCATAAACCATACCATATATATACCTACCATATACCATACCATATACTCATCATAACCCGTATCATATACCCATCATATACCGTCTTATACCTCACGGGTACCCACGATGTCTGCGTCTGTATATCCTTATAGCGGGTACCACATACCATCATAAATCATTACACCATATACGCATCGTATGCCATACCATATACTCAATAACGGTATCATATACCCATCATATCATAGGTACTATATACCCATCATATAAGTACCATATACTCATCATAAAACGTACCATATACACTTCATAAGCGAGTAGGACGTACCCATCACGACCTGACACGAAGGTGTCGTGGTAATAATAATAATGATGAGTAGTCGGTGACGAGCCTGTGGCCCGTGATAATATATAGTTGGTGTATGACCTCACGACAAGTGGCAGTCTCGATATACTAAACCATCGGGTAAACCCGACCTCACGGTCGTGGAAATGTAACCGTTGGATGGATCTGACCTCCACTGACCGTGGCAAACCCGAGTGCCAAGCGGGTAAGGGTCAGGCAGGCCTCACGTCAGTGGAAAAAGAGCCGAGGAATGCCCAGCCAGGTCGGGATCGAAGCCAGGCCTCACGGCAGGTGGTATTACCCAAAATACCCGGCGAGTCGAGGTCGGCCAGGCCTCACGTCGCTTGATGGTAAAAGCCGAAATACTTATTAGTTCGGGATCAAAGGCCGGCTCACGTCGACGTGGTAAAACCCGAGTGCCTTTGCAATATAATTCTTGAACCCGATCTAAAATTGCAATGCGGTACATCGCATATAACCTCTAACTCAAAAGTTCTTACTCACGTGCACCTTTTTCCAATGTCAGTATCTTAGGTTAGAACTTATGAACTTACTTTCCGCAAACTCGATCAACTACATTGAAGATCTTTAGTTCGCCGATTCATGTCGAAATTTGAGCAATGCCCGATGACCATATTCTTAACCATTTACTAAACACGTATATATTTCAAAATCCATTTCATACAGCAATAATTTCTAAGGGGTTTAAACCCGATCTCATTACCCAATATCAAATACCACATAATCATTCAAGAAACCTGATCTGACTTCCAAGCGGTGAAAATGTTGACCAAAATTCACATGAAATATTAACTTATTTTATATGTAACCAATAATCAAATTTGTATGCAACCAACCATTTTATCAAAAGCGGCATATATGTAAAATATTTAATCCGCGATAGATATACCAATATAAAACCCCGAAATCATTTTAAAACATATAAACCACTCATAGACTATAGGCCTTCCGGTCCTGGCTCCTCTGCTGAGGATCGTCTCGACCGTGAGTGCACAGTAATATAGATAAAGAGCTCCACTTAGGCTCCTAATGGCGGGCAATGACCTTAGGATGCCGGAGCCTTAGAATAAATGTTAGATTTTATGGAAACCATCCAAATTGGACTCAGAGCAAGTCCAGAGGTACACACAGAGTGTGCCCTATAGACCCGGAAATACCCCTAAAATTGGGGCTTTTCACGAGGAGGCGATTTCTCGAAATTGAGCGAATCCGATAATTCCTAAAAACATCGATTTCACTATAATACAACTTCAATTTTTCAAATTTGACCAATTGGTACTCTATTTCGATCCAGAGCTTCATTAGTACGAAGTAGCCTAAAATGGAAAACTAACCAAACGACGTCAAAAATTTACAAACCACATATCAATGGAAGCCCGAGACCGGGAACAGATCAGTAGCCTCACCTTGGTCCAAGGTTCTTTGTGGTGAAATAGGAAAAACTCGATCAAACGATCATTGATTTATTTTTATCGTATCTTTCAAGCGGTGAATCTGGAGAAAGGACCACGGAAATGAGTTCAGAGGGTCAAAAATGGTGGAAAGGAGCTATGGGGTGGCTGAACTGCAGAATGGCGGAGAATCGAAAGTGCAGGTGACACGGTGGCGCGCGTGTCGCGGCCCGATCGGCGCGTCAGGTGCGGTTGGCCGTGGGAGATTTCACGGCCGACCTGGATCTCGGCATGCTCACCTCCCACCTGTGGGCGCGTGTCTGGTGATGGTGCGGGAATCGGCTCCCACGAAATTTGAAACTTAGGTGATCGACTAAAATGGGTTAAGCGACCTTGGTCGGGGTTTCGGGTTTTTGGGATTTTCTCTTGGGTTTGAGTTTGGATCCTAAACACTTTTAAAGCTAGGCTTATATAGAGCCTAGGTTGTTTTTCAGTAAAAATCGGGCTGATTAGTGATAAAAAATCACTGGCCCATTTAAACTTACGGGACCGTAACTTAACATCGTAAGTCGGATTTTATGTTCCTACAATACGTAATCGTATTGAAGCGGGGCCCTCTGAGAAATAGGTGAAATATTAAGTCGAGCCCAAAATTATTCATCCATGAAAAAGTCAAGCATTTTCACTATTGGTTGGTCAACGGTCAAACTTGATTAAACCCAGGTCAAACTTGGTCAAACTTGGTCAAACTTATTTAAACATGTATTATTTGAGTAAGTTATTACATAAATGACTGGATTTACATGCGTAATTATAGTGCACGTGCATATGCATGTGATTCGTAGTAATTATGTAAAATTTCGGGATGAAATTCTTTTTTAAGAGGAGAATGTAAGGCAGAAAGGTACAAAATTTTCTAAAAATGGTAGAATGGTAATTCCGATCAAAATCTGGTACTCTAGATCTCGGATGTGAAACGGACTTGGTGATAGTCTCGCGGGAAAATAAATTGCCATAATCTCGAATTTGTGAATTAGAGATAGTTAGATTTACATTGTTTTTTGAGGCCTTAAGTTAATCGGGTCGTCAGCGACTTGAAGACATGTGATGTAATGAGTCACCTACTGCATGTGCTCATGTGATACATGTTGCATGATTAGTAAGATGATGGAGATGAATGACTTAGATTAAGCCATGTGTCAAAAATCAAGACAAAATGACAAGATAAGAATTATTGGAAAAGATTAAACGAGTATAAGACAAAATAGAGGAATAGTTTTCTTCTCCAAAGAAAAGAAGAAATCGTGCAGGAGGTGGGATTTTCAAGTTTTAGAGAGAGAGAGAGCTACTTCTCTCTAGATTTCCCATTTGTTCGGATATTCAGTTTCTTCGGGCGAGAAGTAAGAATTGTTCTATCGCGGCCAGAAACTAAGTGGACAGATTTGGGTGGAATTCAGACAGCTCGAGGTATGGGTATTCTCCTACTTGTGTTATTCTTTGGCTAAGAGTCATGTATAGTTAGGGATATTACGAGGCTTGAATTGGCCATGTTTCGGTCTCGAAATACTTGAGGCCGAGGTGAGAGATCTGGTGTAGTGAGCAGTCTGGAGCCCTGGGGTTTTCCTTGTTCGTGCATTTGTATGATTTTGTGTGTTTTTGGGTGATTCAAAATGAATTATGGATCAGATAATTAGCCCATGTGATCTAATTTTGGTGTTATTGGTTGCAATTAAATAACATGATTTATGTGAGTTAATTATGTTAGTATATACATGTTTTATATATTGGCATGAGTTGTTAGGTGGCGCTAATGCATTAATATCTTGGCTAGAAGCGTACTAGAATAGGAAGCTCTGTGCATGACATGAAAGAAAAAAAAGGAAAATGTTTGTGAAAGAATTTTGGCGGAAAGATTTTCAGAAAATTATGTTGGGAGGTGTCCGACAATTCTGTGTCGGAGAGACGTGATTGTTTTGGAAGGAACCATCGATGATTCTCCTCGGAGGAGGTAATCAATATATTCAAGTCTACGGTAAGTTTTGAGAACAAAATGCTTTTGTTTTTTGAATTGTGATTTTACTACGCATTTGGCTTAGGCATGTGTGAGAAGTCGGTGAGACTGAGACATGAGATTGGACATGTAGACTATTCCAGTAGGATCGTAGCATTTACTTGAGTGTGATTGTTTGCCATGACATGTGCACTTAGGTGGGGAGTAACCATGTAGGAGATTTTCACTGCTAGGCACCTTTTACTGTTGAGGGATCACTATTTAGTGCTGAGGAGTGTGGGAGGACGGCAGCTCACTGGTGTGTATTTAGAAGAAAGCGGGATTGTGGCTTTGGCATTATCATTTTATAATGTATTAAAACTTTAAATTTTGATATATGTTTGGTTCTGATATTGTAATAACTCTTGAACTATTGGTATATAGTTGATATATTTTGATGGTATTGATCATGTTTGGGCCCAAGTGGCCATTTTACTCATTTAGTGTACATGGACCGGTGTGGTCGTTGGTATTGGACGGAGTTTGTACCTTAGGTAGAAACTCCGATTAAAGGGACTTTGCTCGATTTTCTGTAGGTAGTGTCGGGTTACGAACATCACGAATATTCAGCTGATTAACGGGTTGTCAACGGACCCCCGGGTTTGGGGTGTCACAAGATTCGACAGGGGGTGGCCTCGGATTCCATTCAAGTTTTAGAACCACCCAAAGACCACCCAGAACAATTCCGACTCCGCTCGAGCCATGCATTTTATGGCGTCCATGCTTGCTTTGAGCGCTCAAATGTCGATCCTGATCATCCTTCGTCCCATGATCCCAGATTTAGTGCCCAAGACGCATTCAATTTATCCTTCTTTGTGAAGGGAGCATTGGATAACCAGTAGGGCAGCCCGAACCTCCTCACCCTCACAGCCTTTATAAGCGACCCTCTAGTCTCACGGGATTAACTCAACGATCGTATAGCATCTAATACAGGTTTCAAAAATTATAGAATTCACATTGTGAGAATTCTTAACATTGATGGTCTACTATTTCCATGATATGTGAGGTCAAGCTTGTTCCTTTTTTTCCGGCCAGGGATGTGATACCCTCCTAGTAAGAAAAAGGGGCATTGTGGAGTACCATGGGCAGGAGCTCGATTCCCAACCAGCCTAAAGCCCGAGGCCACAGATGGGACAAAGCCCCAAGCGACAAGCCAGGGCGGTGAATGACTGAGAACACACAGGCGACTCTCACTTGGTGCCGGGGACCCTCTGCCTGGGACGCCTCCTTTCCGTCTTACAGTGCTCGGATGCCTCTTCACTGGATGCTCTTTCACCAGTCGACTCTACCAAACAAAATTTTGCTTGGCTCTTCATGATATAAGTATATGTTCTCCCCCAAAGAGTCAGTATCACGCTCCATTTGAATAGGGAGGTACTCCCGACAGCGGCCCGTTAGAAAGCGATTATAAAAGAAGGCAGAGTGTAATTTTCAAAATGAGGCCACCTTCCTACCTTTATGAGAAGAAATCGTCCACTCTCCATGGAAGGTGGATTTCCGTTCTCCCTCCATAAAAAAGAAAAGAATCACATCAAGTGAGATGCATTGTTCTCGGTGAGATAAATACGAGTTCTAACACTCAGTCTTCCGAAAAAAAAAAAAGCTAACTTTGCCATCGGAGGGACGACGGAACACCACCATAAATCTTGCTTGTTTGTTTACGAGGTTGCGGCTAATAGTGGCTAGTGAATGCCCAAACGATCCACCGACTACGAATTAGGAGACTACACCATCAAGGCCCATTTATTTAGCATCGAGCCAACTCCACAAAGTTCCATTTTACTGCAAAAAAACCTATTTTTGTCCAAAACTCTTAAAGAAACATGAAAAACATAATTTCAGAAATAGGACATATCAAGAACTTTTTACATATGGAAATATATTCTAGAAAAAAAATTACGAACAATCAATATTCTGAAAACATTACAAAGTAATATAGATTATTGCGAAAATTGATCAGGTTTTGTCAATATCTATGTATCCTTAATTTAATTTTAGCAATTGTAAAAACTTGATTTCGTTTCTAAGATTTATTGAATTACAAATTGGTCATAACCTTATCATGTCTTTGTTTATTAGTTTATTTTTTCTATTTTGTTTGTTTTTGTGTTTTTTTTTTCAAAGATACGAGATCCGTTGCTGAGGGAAATTCAGACATTGCTCCAATAACTAAGCAACAGCCATCAAGAATCCCTTTAGTATATTTTTAAATATTCCTCTAACGAGAGATTCTCTTGCTTTGATGAGACTTTCAGACAAAAGCAATTGGCTGGTGCTGTTTGAATTTGTTGTATTACGTGTCTGAGTGGAAGGCTATGATACTCTAAAGCTCCAACTCCAATGTTCAGCCCCAGATGCCGCATAAAACTCCAAAATTAACTGGAAAAGTTTGATAACTTTTTATTATTTTTTTATAGCGAACATGTCCTACCATGGACTACTGTACTCACCAGTCAAGAAAGGCTTCACCTTCTCTCGTCTTCATTTTATCTTCCACTCTTTGTCATCATATTTATCCACCGATTTCTCTCTTTTTCCTTTTCTCTCTTCAGAGCCATGGGAGTGGGATTTGCAGTAACAAGCCATGGTGGGCACTACAATGGAAGAATAACCCTATTTGTTGTTCTATCTTGTACGATGGCTGCCATGGGAGGAGTCATTTTTGGATATGATATTGGAATTTCAGGTCTGGATTTAAAATCTGTTATTTCTTGTGCAAATTCGTTTGTTTAGTTTGTTTTTGTTTTTGTTCTATCGGCGGATTATAGCTGCACAATATTTTTCGAGAACTTTTTCATAAACCAAAGCATTGTCGAGGATTTATCAACTTAATCACTTAATTGTTAATCAAAATATAGACAATGTTTTTGGGTGTGATGAATTTCAATTTTCAGGCAAATTTTCTAATTGGAAGGCTGGTAGCTCCATTTGTATGTTAAAATACCTTTTCTCAGATCAAATATATGTCGTGCCCCCTTTCTGTATTCCTCTGGTACAAAGTAATGATGTGGTAGCTGGTAGATTCTCCAATAGAATAAACTAAGGAAGATTGATTCAATTAATTATATCAATTTGAAATGGTAATACGACAATCTGTTTGTTTTACTTGCTCCCCCTACGAATATGCTTATATCAGCATGCCATCTGGGATAGATGGGATGCCTCCAAAGGGGAACCAGTTCAATTGACTTTAATGAATGAAAAAAAAAAAAAAAAAAGGAGAAATGTAGATTTGCCAATTTCTCAATCCCATAAAGTTTATGATTCCATTTGGAACCCAGAAAGTATAAAGAAAAAAATCCTACAAAAAATAATTTTCTCATGCATGTGGATTTTACGGTGAAAAATATATAAAAAATATATATATAATCAATATTCTTTAAAATTTTACATATTTTTAAATTTCTTAGTTCTTATATACACTACAACAAATTGACAATTTACCTACGGAAAATTCTGTAGGTAATATAAAAAATTCCGTTGGTAATTAAATTTACCTACGAAATACCGACAACTATATTTCGTAGGTTGTTGTGGCGTAGGTAAATAAATTACAGACGGAAAATCAATCCGTAGGTAAATTACCTAAGGAAATTCCGTCGGTAAATTGTGGAAAAGTGGTAGGTAAAGTTGAGGGAAATCTACAAAATGGGGACGAAATACCAACAAAATTCTGTAGGTAATCTGTCAGTAATTTACCTACGGAAAGTCCGTTGGTATTTTGTTAAGTGAGTTGTGGTGTCCGTCAGTATCCATCGGTAATTTGTTACAAATATACTTTGTATGTATTTTGTAGGTGTTGATCGATGATTTTGTTGGTAATCAGGTCGGTGGTGATGGTTATTATCGATGTTTTTAAAAGCGGGCCAGGATTGTCCAGGCCGGTCGGAAGCCGTCGGCCATTGAACTTCGATCCGATTCCCCATAGAGCCGTGGACACCATAGCAGAATCAAGCGCCTAAGCGGCGGTTGAACCCATCAGTTTCCTTTCGACCAGCGGTCTTGTTGGAATCGGACGGTTTGGGGTCAGCACTTTTGGGTCACTAAATTGGGCCAATCCTAAATACTCAAAGTCCCTATTATTTTGAGTTGGGCCTCATTGGATCAATTTATGCATCCATATATGTGTGGATGTTGTTTATAAAGACCTTGGTTTTTTTGTAGCCAATCGATGTGGGATTGCTATTAGTGTACCAAAATCAAGAAAAATCTGCATTCAAGGGGTTTTGAACTCCAGACCTTGAACTTGGGAAAACATGGAGGATCCACTAGGCAATAATGACTAATGTTAGATAAATTGAAAATATTATATATATCATTCCTTAACTTGTTATATTAATTGCAAAATAAGCATATATATATATATATATATATTAGTTAGAATAAAATAATTAATTTTAATTCTTTTGGATATAATGAGTTTAAACATTAAAATTATTTCATTTTATAAAATTTAAAATATTATTATAATTACACTTATATTTAATAATATCAAGTATTAAAGATAAATATTTCAAAAAAAGTATCAAAGATAAATATTATATGATTTTAATTTATTTGCATATTATTATTATTATTAATTTTAATAATATACAAAATAATATATTTAAATCCATAGGTTCAATGGCCGGTCAGACCAGTGAGCAAAATGTAGAGTAACACTAGGTTCGGTCATCGATCCCGAGTTTTTAAAACATTAGTCATAATCATAGAAGTTTTATATATATATATATATATATATATATATATATATATATATATATATATACTCTATATACTATATATATATATATATATATAGAGATCTTTAATATCAAAATTTTTTTTTACCTCGATCGGTCTCTCGGAACACTTGAATTCGGTAAGCGCCAATTTTTATAGTGGTTACCTCTGAGGAAGACTATCAGTTGTGAATTCGTCCCGGTAATCCATAGGTAATTTATAGGTAAAATTTACCTACGAACACTTAGTCGGTAATGTTAAATGAAGTATTCATTGAGTAAATGGTACCTAAAGAAGAAAGTTGGCGCGAAAATTACCTACGGAACACTTGAGTGATATTTTCAGTAGGTGATACGTAGGTAAATGGTGCCTAAAGTTGGCGCCTACATACGGCGCTAAAGGTACCTCTGAGAACACTTAGAAATTAATTGTTTTAAAATAGGTATTACGTCGATGAAATGAATGCCTAAGGGTCCAGGCGCCTACATACGGCGCGAGAATTACCTCTGGAGTTCACTTTAAGTGGTAATTTTTTTATAGGTGTCCGTCGATAAATGGTAGCAAAATGTGGAAAAATAATATGCTTTGTTAAAGTCGATATTAAATTCAGTGAGTACCAACAAATTTAATCAGTCGGTAATTTTGACCGATAGCTGTGAATTTCTTGTAGTGATAACAGAGTAACAAATAAAATGAGTTTTAATAAATATATAAAATTAATTTAGTAAGTTTAAAAGCATTTTATATTTTTCCTTCAATTCCTTTTTCTTCTACTTTTCCACTTTTCTTCTATATTATTTCGTTACTACTTCCGGAGTTCGAAAAGGGGGCCGATGGTCTATGTCGTATAGCAAAAAGATCGTTTGAATGATATGATATAAAGAAATGTGAAGAAAACACCTCGTTTCTTTTGTTCTTTTGTTGTTTTTAACTCGAGCAAGTAAATTGTGAAGGTGGAGTGACCTCGTGGATTCCTTTCTAAGAGACTAGCTGGGATGTGTGCAAGAATATGAAAGAAGACAGATTAGCGACTATTGCAAGTTTGATAGTGAATTGTTGACCTCATTCACATCCTCCCTCTATGTTGCTGGCCTTTTTGCTTCCTTTGTTGCTTCTTGGATCACCCCTAAAAATTCGGCATGAAGCCCGAACATATCTTTGGAGAATTGCCTTTCTTAGCGGTGCGGTACTAGGTGGCGCATATCTATATGGTTATATTTGGGAGGTTTTGCTCGGCGTTGGCGTTAGTTTTGCAAACCCGGTACCTGAACTATCTCATAGCCATTTTCTTCAATTCGATCTTTTTGTTGGGTTTAGTACTTGAGTGTTAGAATGAATGGTGGTGATCGATCTTTAGAGATACCATCTAACAATTGACAAATGTTCGATATATCGAGGAGGTGAGAAAATAACCTCATTTTGCCCCCTTATTGTATTGGGGTCGACCCTGTTTGCATCCAAAAATTATTGGTGAAAATATGGTTCCATCTATAAATGGTTAAGGCACTTCCATTGTCACCTATTATCAGCAAAACTCTACTTATATATTTAGGTTTAGAGAAATTGGATTAAAATTGAAAATTCCTAAAAGGGAATTGCAAGAGTGACCTCTTGCAAAAGTTAAGTTGAAAATATCACATTTTCGAATAAAAAGGCTTGTAAAGATAAATCTCATAAGGCATTTTGTCATATGGTCCTCACATTATAACTATGTCCCTATGGTCATTTTTGTTTGAAAGAATGACATTTTAAAATTACTTTTTAAAGAAGGATATTTTATAGTATTTTTGGGATTCGTCCCTTTTTATTGAGTTATCCCTTAGGTATAAGTGTCTATAAAGGTTGATACAGTATTAGATATTTTATTAGTGTCATGAAATCTTAAAAGGTAAAATTTGAAAATTTTCTTATGAAACCCAAATGAAATTATACTGTATCCAAAATAAAGGCCTCTAGAATGAAGATAAAAGTTATTATCGTTTGTTAGAATATTGTCTCAAATTTCTAATAAGTATGAATTCCTTTTTGTAAAGAATATTGTATTGGATAAGGAAGTGAATCCTAGTATAAAGTAATGAGAGAGAAATGGACTTGTAAAGCTACACTACAAGAAAAGATGTCTTTCTCAACGAAAATTTAGGGACAAATTACAAATTCATCCCTAAAAATCATTTTTCCTGACAAAATTCCAAATTTTGTTATTTAAAATAGTTTATTGAAAACTTTTTTCCAATGAAATTGATAATTTCGTCACAGAAATTAATACTTTCGTCACCAAAAGTTATGCCGGGAAATTCTATACATTTTCTTGGGACCCCGAAAACTTAGACAAAAATAAACCCTTTTCAACAAAAACATGCATCAGTAAATATAATTTTTAACGAAATTTATTTCCTCTGCAAAAATAATAATGATTTTGTGGCCATCTCAGGGTCCAGGTTATTTCTGAATCAACCACTTTGAATACCGTGAATGTCGGTTTGACATTTTCACAAAAAATAGGTAGTCTCAGCTGTGCAGAATCTGCCCGATACAGCTCATATGAAAGCACGTCCCAAACGTAATATAACAATAACATGGTAAGCGACCCTTGGGCCCATAAGACAATACTGTAAAACATGTATATCTTCATATCCAATAAAGTTTCAAGAGTTCAAATTTTACTCTTATACAACATATATTAAATTAAAAAGTTATCATGTCATACATCACCTTAAAGCCACAGTGATGCTTTCTTTTAAAGCTCAGTCTCTGGATGATAGTCTCATATATAGCTCACTGACCCACATGTAAGTCATGTCTCTCGACGGGGTGAGCTAATGCTCGATGATGGAATCCACCACTAAGTGGGCTACTCATAACTTTAGTGCGCTGATGCTCAAAGTAAGCGCGTATACGATGGATCAAGCCCTCCATGAATATTTCAGTAGAATAATTCTCTTCTCTAATTACCGAAATGCCTCAGTAGCAAATTGGCCATCATAGGGATAGTTGGCTTACCACTTAGGTGAATACGAATAGTCCACTATGATTATTATTAATTTTTTTCCAGATATGGTGTTTGTGGAATCTAAGTTAATGATGAGATTAAGATGGGTGTATTGGATTATGATTTTAATGATTTTTATAAATTATAAAGTCACATATAATCATAGTATATTGTTTTTGTTTGAATCATTATATAAGTATGAATAAAAATAATTTTTACATGGTTAATGTTAATGTTAAATCATCATAGTTAATGTAAGCAGAGTGTAAGTGAACATATATTTTATACTTAAAGAGTAAAATATGGTTTAACCTTTAAGTCATACCACACTCGAACTAATCTTCATTCAGTCGAGGATGGATTACAAAAGTACATGAAACTACACCACATAAGCACCTTTGCATTATTAAATATCAAAATCGAGGACCTCTAGTTAGCTAAGAGAGACTCTAATCATCTCATCTATATATTTAATGGTCTAGAGCGGAGTAATTTGTTGATCAATAATAATTATATATAAAAAATAGATTATATAGAAATGAAACTAATATTTTGTATCTCGATGATGTAGATCTACTCCACTAAGTACAAACAAATGTCACATGATCATTTTGGCCTTGGTGTTAAGGCTTTAAATAATAAGATGTCCCACAGACTGGTGGAACATGTAGGTGGGTCCTAACCTGCTTGTAACGGTCAGGTCTCTCATAGCAATCAGTAGTTTCGAGTTCGAGCCATGTGAATACAAATCCTCGTCGTTTCTACAATTAGCGCTCATTTTTCATCTAAGAAGAGGGCTGCCACGAAAGAAGGTTTTCCCTTCAATCGAGACCTACCACGCCTCGACTGCTTCGTTGGTGCATTTGGGGCTTGAAGCTCTTCGAGTTCTTCCCAATCCAGGGAGTCTCGAAAAACTAACACCTTTGAAGGTGTGTTGTATGCGAAATGCGACTTCCTCGCCCTTATCGTCTGTTGATTGCAAACAGAAATTGGATTCAAATAATGATCAAAACAAAAATAATCCGACAATTTGATTTCAAAATATGGCGGAACTTACCGCATCTCTGATTGTGCTTGATACGTGGAAGAGTTGCTTCAGATCGTCATGATCTACACGGCACAATATCTTAATCTGCAGAAAGGAAAATCATTTAGTCAATAAATCAGTACCAAAAAAAAAAAAATCATCCAATCAAACATAAAAAATCATCCAACCAAATCTAAAACCTTAGAAGAAGTTTAATTTATATGATCAATTAAAGAAATCATTCAATCAAATCTTAAAAATCAATTTCACTTAAATTCATAAATCTGCTACCTACCAAAATTTCCTGAGGCATCAATTCAAGAATCGATTTCTTTGCGTCCTCCTCCACCATTTTGCCGCACCTCCTCTTCAATGGAGTCCTGAAAACAAAACTCGGAGATAAAGTTTACACCCATACCAATTGCATATTGTTCAGATGATTTTCTCAATAATAATAATAATAAAATTGATAAATATGGAAAAAAGAGAAACATGCATGAAATAGAATTTGACGTGTTTACTTAGGAAGGAAATAAACTAAAATATCGAAACAAGGAATCAAAATTTCAGTTGAAATATATTTTAGAAAATGACTTAAAATAATAAGAAACTTATTCATATCCATTTGCAGTGGGTTAGTCGGCCTCCAAGCTAGGGGTGCTAATGAGACGAGACAACTCGCGAGCTACTCGAACTCGACTCGATCAAAACTTTTTCATCTTATGTTGTAACAACACGTACTTTAGTTAAAGTTTGAAGACGTGCCATATATTTGACATAAATAGCAGCATGTTCATCTTTATTCTTGGTACATGTGAATTTTGGGCCCCACAAATATATTTTTTTTGTAGTAAAAATTTAATTATTGTTAATGTTCTTGGGGGCCACTCATAGCTGGTAAAGCGATTTAATTGACTTTTTGCAAAATGTGTTTCACACTTGCGCTTGGACTTTTACCTATAATGCCAATCCAAAATTTACTTAGGATAATTTTTATTTTTTGTTGGAAAAGAGATAAATTTGTTGATTCATGAGACATTCGGTGGAAAGATTAAATCAATAATGTTTAAAGGATGTAGCAAAATGATCGATTCAAGGTCTATATATTTAATAATAAAAAAATACCTAAAATACCTAAGATTCTAAATTTATAGCATATTGAACATGATTTGATCTGATGATTATGTCGGATCGAGATTTTGTTATCACCCATGAATAAACTAGCTACATTGTGATATAATTACAGTAAAAAATTGACAACAAAACACGTTACAAAATCGATAGTAAAAATAACAGAAAAATAAAAAAAATTCAGGTCGATGTGGAATAAATTTATTTTATTAGAAATAAAAACATAAATTTGAGGAAAAAAAAATGATCGAATAGGTGATTTCAAGTTAAGAATGACAACAAAATTGCCAATTGTCTCTAACGAACAAGGTTTGAAAGAAATTACAAAGGGAGAGGCGAATAGGGTTTTAGAGATAAGTTATGAGTGTTAAGAATATCTTAAAACTTTGCTTAGTTAATTTTTATAATTACATTTTGTTACGATATAGTAAAGCATCCTACGCTTTCGAACTAAGACCCTTTATGGATGTCCTATATTTTAAAACTTTGAATGTTTTACCAACTCAGTTAGATATGTGAAGTAAATTATTTTTTTTTTAACATTAAAGAAAGGAAAATATTATATATATAGTAAGATTTTGTGAAAAATCTTAAAATATATAGTAATAAATAAAACGTGCGGTAAAGCTGGAATTAAAAAACGTTAACCAACAAGAGACGGAGGTTGAAAAAGAGGCGGCCCAATATATATAATATGAACATAAAGGGAGGAGTGGAGGAGTGAGGAGTGAAGAGGCATATGAAAATAAATGCAAAAATCCCTTTCCAACCCTCAAATAAAATGACATCTGTTTGGAGAATCAAAGTGCAATTAAAGGCGTAAACGGAGTCTCCAAAAATAAAGATGAGCGTCACTATTTATGTCAAATTGAACCTAGAAAATGACACACCCCTTCGATCTCTTCTAATATTCTGTCCACAAGTAGAATGGAAAGAATATTGGTTATTGAAGAAGTTTCATGACTTGAAGAAGTTCACATTATAAAGAGTGTTAAGTCTGCATAGACTTCTCTTGAAGAGAAAATTGCCAAGAGCAATAGGCAACCTTGTACACTTGAAGTTCTGCCGAGTTTCAAGGAGCTAGACTCTTACGCTTCCAGTCATCTATAAGAAATTTAGTTTGAGAATAAATGAAGCAATTGGTAGGATGAAATGGCTAAGACAACCTAAGCAGTGGAGACGTTAAAGAACTTTGATGTAGAAGAAGAATGGGATATAAAAGATCTGGCACACTTTGACTAAGCTTCAAAAATTGGTGGTGATGAAAGGCAAAAGCTTTAAAGAGTTAATGGAGGTAATTCTCACCCCATTTCTAGCAATCTTCGTTCCTTGGTTGTACGTGGTATTGGTATCAAAGTGATAGAGCAATCTTCGTTTACTTGGTTATGCATTAATTTATTGGTATCTGGTGATAGAAACGGTCGTAAGCAGTGTCATATAAATAGAGAGGGAAGATCCTATTAGCAAAATAGGAAAGAACAGTATGGAGGCAAAGACCTTTTTTTTTGTTTAATTTTAAAAGACTTCATTTGTCAATAGGGTTTCCATAATTAATGAGGCGGTGAATGTCCAAGTGTGAGTGGAGTTTTCCATATATGTTCACTTACACCTATTTACATTAACCATGATGATTTAACATTAACATTAACCATGTAAAAAAATTATTTTTATTCACATACTTATATAATGATTCAAACAAAAAACAATACATATGTGATTTTAGTAACAATCAAAAACTATAATTTAAATAAAAAAATCATATTTTATTTCATCACCTGTAATATGCATACATGATTTTAAAAATTATAATAGATTTTTCAAATCAGAACCACTTGGGGAAGAGTAGGCCAAATTAAAGCCATTTGGGCAAGAGCTTGGATTATATTTGTTATAGTTATATGGATAAGGAATGGGTACGGAGAATCAGTGATGAGGATTGATTATTTGAAATTTATTATAGGTTTGATCCTGACCAATAATAATAAAAGATAAGGGATTTTTTTTAAAGAAACAGAAAAAAATCCCTTGGATCTTTCAAATTAGGAAGGGTTTTTTTCCTATTTTAATCATATTGAAGGAATTTTTTCTAAGTTTGCATCTTATTTAGATTTGTAAGACTTTATAGTATTTCCAATTTGCATCTTATTTTTGAAGAGAAAACAGCTCATCGCTGATTTTAATTTTGGTATGGGGAACTGAGATTCACCGCCTTATTAATTATGGAAAACCCATTAGACAGCTGCCTTAAAATTAAAATTAAAAAAAAAAGTCTTTTTCAGCCTCCGGCATTGCTCATTTTCCTATTTTATAATAGGATCTTCCTCTCTATTTATATGGATAATTGCTCACGATCTGTTTCTATCACTTTGATACCAATACCACGTACAACCAAGGAACGAAGATTGCTAGAAATGGGGTGAGAATTACCTCCATTAACTCTTTAAAGCTTTTGCCTTTCGTCACCACCAATTTTTGAAGCTTAGTTAAAGTGTGCCAGATCTTTTATATCCCATTCTTCTTCTACATCAAAGTTCTTTAACGTCTCCACTGCTTAGGTTGTCTTAGCCATTTCATCCTACCAATTGCTTCATTTATTCTCAAACTACCCTTACAATAATAATCAAACCATAGATCTTGTGTCTCGATGCAAACTAAATTTCTTATAGATGATGGAGCGTAGAGTCTAGCTCGCTGAAACTTCAAGGGAACTTGAGAGTGTACAAAGGTTGCCTATTGCTCTTGGCAATTTTCTCTTCAAGAGAAGTCTATGCAGACTTAACACTCTTTATAATGTGAACTTCTTCAAGTCATGAAACTTCCTCAATAACCAGTATTCTTTCCATTCTACTTGTGGACAAAATATTAGAAGAGATGAAGGGTGTATTTTCTGGTTGATTTGACATAAATCGCGGCATGTTCATCTTTATTTTAGGCGCTCTAGGCGCACAGCGCAATTTTTGATATCTCTAGGGTGATGCATACCTAAGGAAGGAAATTGATCATCTAAATATATGGCACGTCTTCAAACTTTAACTAAAGTACGTGTTGTTACAACAGAAGATGAAAAAGTTTTGACCGAGTCGAGTTCGAGTAGCTCGCGAGTTGTCTCGTCTCATTAGCACCCCCTAGCTTGGAGGCAGAGCCCCAACCTTTGCAAAATGGATATGAATAAGTTTCCTTATTATTTTTAAGTCATTTCTAAAATATATTTCAGCTGAAATTTTGATTCCTTGTTCGATATTTTAGTTTATTTCCTTCCCTAAAAATGAACGTCAACTTCTATTTCATGCATGTTTCTCTTTTTTTCCATATTTATCAATTTTATTATTATTATTATTGAGAAAATCATCTGAACAATATTCAATTGGTATGGGTGTAAACTTTATCTCCGAGTTTTGTTTTCAGGACTCCATCGAAGAGGGTGCGGCGAAATGGTGGAGGAGGGGCCTTGAATCGATTCTTGAATCGGTGCCTCGAGGAGGTATTTTGGTAGTGCTTGGTTGTAATTTAAGTGGGGAATTGATTTTTAAGATTTGATTGGTGATTTCTTTAATTGATCATATAAATTAAACTTCTACTAAGGTTTTAGATTTGGTTGGATGATTTTTTATGTTTGGTTGGATGATTTTTTTTTTTTTTTGGTACTGATTTATTGACTAAATGATTTTCCTTTCTGCAGATTAGGATATTGTGCGGTGTGGATCATGACGATCTGAAGCAACTCTTCCATGTATCAAGCACAATCAGAGATGCGGTAAGTTCCGCCATATTTTGAAATCAAATTGTCGGATTATTTTTGTTTTGATCATTATTTGAATCCATTCTGTTTCTGATCAGCAGACTGATAAGGGGCGAGAAGTCGCATTTTCGCATACAATACACCTTCAAAGGTGTTGGTTTTTCGAGACTCCCTGGATTGGGAAGAACCCAGTAATTTCGAAGAGCTTCAAGCCCCAAATGCACCTAAGTAGTCGAGGCGTGGTAGGTCTCGATTGAAGGGAAAACCTTCTTTCGCGGTAGCCCTCTTCTTAGATGAAAAATGAGCGCGGAACAGAGAAAAACTCAGTTGAAGAGCACCTTAATTTATAGGAAAATAAAGTTGTAACAGTTTGGTTTGAAATAAAAAAAATATAGTTGTTTTGAATTTGACCTAAACCGTTTTGATTGGTTTTTATATAGGCAAACAAAATAATAAATGATTTGGAGTAAAACCAAATGTGTCATGTGGTATTCACGGGGATTGTAAGACCAGAAATTCCAATTTCTAGAAGGGCAAAATCGTAATTTAAATTACAAGTGTAATTTCGGTTAAAAATCCGAATTTATTCTCTAGATCTCGGATGATGAAGCGGATTGCACTGTTATGTCGTCTCGTGAAATCTAGCTATGCGTAAATTTCGTAATTAGAGGCGGTCGGAATTTACACGTTTCGAGGGCATCGCGGTTCGGGTGCCGTAAAGATTTTGATCTCGACAGAAGTCACGCTATAACAAGTACACATGTGCCATAAGTGGTGTAATTGAAATGATGAAAAGGGCCCGGTAGGGATAGTCTTGGGAATGTCAAAGCGGTAAAGGGCGTAATGGTCATTTTGGAATTTGTTTTAAATGAGCTAAATGCCAAAATACCGAATAGTGTCATCTTCTCAAATAGAAAAGAGACCAAAACATGGGAGAAGGGGGGAAATCGACAGTGAGCTTCAGATTTTATTTTTAGTGAGAGAGAGTCTTCCTTCTCTCTAGAAATACGGGCGATCAGACCGTCAGCAGTCTTCGGAACAAGAAGGAGAACTACTCTACGCGGAGAGGGCTTCGCGTGGGTACCGGATTTAGGGAGTTTCTTCAAACTCCTTGAGGAGTGAGGTTTACCACTGCTTGGGTTTTGTGCTTCGTTTAAGAAATCACGATGTTAATGTTTAGGTTAGTTTGAGGCATAAGCGGTAGTTTGATCGATTCAAACCTTGGAGCAGAAATGTTTGAATTTGAGACCCACGAAGCGATTCGTATTACATTCTCACGAGACTGTTTAGGTCAAGTGTGTGATGAATGGTTGATAAATCATGTATTGAGTTTTGAATAGTAGGAAATAGTGAAATACGGGTTCCTAAAGTGAGCAGAATAATTGTGTTTGATAAGGCAGTAAGCGAGGTTTCTTGTTCCCGAAAGCGATGATTTCACCTAATAAGCGTGAAAATATGTGTTTGGTCAAGTGATTCAAATTGAATTGCTTGTGTTTGATCGTGTCGCCACGTGAGCTAATTTTGATATGATGAATGAGAAATTACATAACATGATTGTGTGATTTAATTTTATGTGAATATATTCATGTTTATATATTTGCATGTGAATTAAAATTTGTATTGGAATTAGCATATGCATTCCATATCCTTTGGAAGCAATACTAGGGTATAGGGTGAGTGCGTATGAGGATAGTCTAGAAAGCGGTTTCGGAGGGTTGTCTAAAAATATTAATTATCGGAGGGTAGTCCAAATTAAAAATATCAATCGTCGGAGATGACCCAATTGATATTCATCGGAGGGTAGTCCACAAACAAATAATATATCAATCGTCGGAGACGGCCCAATTGATATATATACACATCGGAGGGTTGTCCACAAACTAACAAAACTATAATTCTCATACGAGGAGTGAAAGTGAAGTGTGAGAGAGTGGAAGTGAGGACTCGGGATCGGAGTTGAGTCATGTAGACATTCAAGTAGGATGTGCATTTGCTTGAATGTATGTTTATTTTGGAACATTGCCTTTGCACTTAGGTGGAGTAGCCCACTTAGGGCAATTCCACTGCGAGCATTAGCTCACCACAATCGGGGATATTATTTTACGGTCTGAGAAGGGCGTGCGAGATGGCTCGTCTAGAGGCAGGAAATTGTGAAGAAAGTCGGGTGTGGCTTTTGATGATTTTTTCACATGTATTGTTAAATTCTCTATTTTTATATATGTTGTATAAGAATGAATTTACTAACTCTTAGAACTATTGGATATAGTTGGATTCATAGTTGGTATATTGTGATGAGTATTGTTTATGGACCCCGAGTGGCGTTTTACTCATGTTGGGATTATATTGGTGTTTGGGACGTATGCAGTGCGTATTTGGGTGACTCTCAGGCACAAAAGGAGACTCTGCTCGATTTTCTGAAGTGGTGTCGGGTAACCTGACATCCACTTGTATTCAGCAGTTGGTGAGTCAGGACCCGGGTTTGGGCGTCACGGCTTGGTATCGAGCTTGGGTATCACGAATGCAGGAGCTCGGGTTTGGTGTCATCACCACTTGGGTGGTTTGATGTGATATAGTATGTGAGCCTGAGATTTAGGGCTTGGGCTTAGGCCATAGTCTTTGAGGTGTAAGAACATCGCCACTAGGTGTGGTTCGATGTTAAGTGTAGGTATGAGATTACCTAGGAAAATCACGGGAGAAAACTAGGACACTACATGCACGTGTTTTGTGTGTTTTGTGTGATTTGATGAATTATTGTGTGAATGGTATGCTTACCATGTTGTGTGATGAGATCGTTTATGTGTGCTTGGTGATTACTTACATGGATGGGATTAGGAAATATTTTAGAAAAATGTTGGGTACCAGATATACAAAAGCGGAAAAGAAAAAGAAAGAAAAATAAATTTTAATAAATTTATGGGATGAGAATTGAAGAAAATGATTTTTTTTTCTAAGGTTTCTAAGTTGAAAAATTGAAGAAAATGGGAAAGAAAATGAATTTTATACATTTATTTGAGTGTGGAAAATGAGAAAAAAAAAAAAAAAAAAAAATATATATATATATATATATATATATATATATATATATATATATATATATATATATATATATATATATATATATATATATATATTTATATGTATGTATATAAGGTGGAGAAAATTATTCGGTGAAAAGGAAAGAAAATAAATTTATAAATTTATTTGGTTATGAGGAGAGAGAAAATAATTTTCTAAGGTTTTTATATAGTGTAAAGCGAAAAAAAAAGTGAAGAAAATAAATTTTAGAAATTTATTTGTGTATTCTGGAAAAAATAGAGAGAATAAATTTTAGAAATTTATTTGAGTATTATAGAAAATGAAAAAAAAAATTTGAGTGCGAGCCGTTTGGAGCTGCGCCCAACTTATATTGTGAAAAAAATTGTATTACAATGGTCCGATTGTATTGTGATATAAAGAGGGGGTGGTAGCTAGGAAGAGTGGGGCTTGTATTTTCAATACAAGTATTTTTGTATTGCAGAGAAAGAGATTTGAGGGTTGTTTGTATTGCAATACAATATTTTGTATTGTGACTGAGGCTTGTGTAGGCTAGGATTGTATTGCAGGATTTGTATTGCAAAGTGACTTGACTGCATGAAATTGTATTGCAATACAATGTCTTGTACTGTGGCTGGAAGGGGCTGCAGGAGGCAAGGTTGTATTGCAATACAACCTGGAGTATTGTAGCAGGAGACGGGGCTGCTGTGTCCTGGCTGGAGGCAATTTGTGTCGCGTCTGACAAGGGCTGGGCGACGGGCGTGTTGTAGCGAGAGCAGCTGGCCTTGGCCCTGCTTGCGGCCTTGTGAGCCTTGGCCGTCTTGGCCCAGGCATCTTGGCAAGCCTTGTGAGCGAGCCTTGACGGCGGGCCTTCGAAGCCTTGGCGTGGCCTGCAGCGAGGAGTCGCGCAGGCGCGGAGTAGAACGGCGTGCGCTGTGCTGCGTGAGAGCGACCTTAGTAGCGGCTGAGCGTGGCTGGCTTGGCCCGTGCATTTTGGTGCACTCGGCTGTTTTTGGCCCGGTTTGACTCGGTATTTTTCCTGAGTCAAATTTTTGGACATTGTTCGTGAACAGGTTCATAGTGCTTTATTCCTCCTAAAAATTTTTCAAAAAAAAAAAAATTTATTAAATTAAATAAAATCAAATAAAATCAAATAAATTGGCCAAAATTTTTCGAAAAATAAATTTTCAAAAATAAAATTTTGAAAATAAAATTTTCCGAAAAATAAAATTTTGTTGAAACAATATTTTTAAATGAAAAAATTGATTTAGCATGTACCTTTGAATTCATTGATTAGTGTCTGGCGGTGTTTATGCCTTGGAGATCCCGGTGAAATTGAACGTGCCATTGAGCGTGATGATGGCTGAACAGGACGGGGCGTGAGGCGTCCACGGGAGTCTTGTCGGGCACCGTCGGTGTTTGATCAACGGACTTTGTTTGAAATTTGTAGGTATTACGGCGAATGTTATCGCCTGAGGCTGGTACATGGAGGTAGACGGGAAGATCCTAGTGGCCTCGAGGTTTAGGATGCATCATCCTCCAGAACCATGCTGTGAGGGGAGGAGATCCAGGTAATTGGCCCGACCGTTGGTTCATGCGGTCGAGAAGAGTGTTGGGGGCTATGGGATTACCTCGGCCCGACCGGATAAGACTAGCTGCGTTCCAGCTAGAGGGTGAGGCCAAGGATGGTAGAAATGGGCGAGGACCTCTAGTGATCTAGAGGCGATGACATGGGCGAGTTTGAGAGTTGTTCATGGGTAAAGTAATTTCTGAGTTGCGAGGCTCGGGAGTTCCTGATTTGAAGTAGGGCGATGAAATTTGTGATGGATTATGTGACTGGGTTCCACCCAGTTGCTTGGGTGGTTGATGATTATGTGGCCACAGACTTGGCCAAAGTTAGGAGAGATTTGAGAATGAAATTTGAAGTTGTCCATCGGGCGGGATATGGGACTTAGCCTACGGACATGGATTTCATGGTTGGAATGACCACGACCTAGAGAGATATTTGGGCTTAGAGGTTGAGACCTTAGAGGAGCCTTTGTACGTGAGTTCTTCCCTAGGGATTAGGGCGAGAATAGGGATGATATGTCGAGGTTGCGAGCTGGAGATCTCGGGGACTCTACTTATAGTGGACCTGAGGATCATGGACATGTCAGAGTTCGATGTCATCCTGGGGATGGATTGGGTCGGCGGCTTCACGGGGTCGTTATCGATCGTGAGCGCAGGGGAGAGTTACTGCACACGCGGGGCCCGATTTTCGTGTGGTATTTCGGGGGGGACAAACGCGTGTTGCCCCGAACCTTGGAGTATACAAGTCCGGTGTCGGGACGGTTAGCGGGATGGCTAAGCGAGCCTTACTAGAGGACGGAGAGAGGCGGTTCGATCTACCTCGATTGGTAATGCAGTATGTGAATGTTTTTTCTAGATGAGCTACTTGGTACTTTTGCCTCCATAGGGTAGTAGACTTGATTATCGAGTTACCTGGTACTTATTCCCATCTCTATGACTCCATGGGGATGACACGAGTTGAGTTGCGGGACCGAGTCCGATTCACGAACTCTTGGACCAAAGGGGTTCGATAGACGAGCACTTCACCATGGGGCGCTCCAGCCCTGTTTGCGAAGAAGAAGGACAAGACCCTTCGACTTTGCATTGACTACAGACGGTTGAACAGGGTTACGGTCAAGAATCGGTATCTAATGGGGATTGGCCGATTTGTTTGTCCGGTTAAGGGAGGAGCGAGTCTACTCAAGATAGACCTTCGCGCGGTACCATCGGTGAGGGTGAGGGATCACGAATATCCTAAGACAGCGTTTAGGACGCGTTATGGGCACTATGAGTTTAGGTTGATGCCTTTCGGATTGACGAATGCGCCAGCAGCATTCATGGATCTCATGCATAGGGTATTCCAACCCTATTTAGATTAGTTTGTCGTAGTCTTCGTGGATGACATCTTGATCTACTCCCAGTCAGAGTGGGAGCATGAGTATCACTTGAGGATCATTATCACTTGAGGATCATTTTCTGATTTGTTGAGACATCAGTTGTACGCCCGATTCGATAAGTCTGAGTTAAACTACGATGTGAGATTTTTTGGGACAGTGGTGTCGACGCCGGAGTGTCGGTCGACTGAAGATCGAGCGGTGATGAGTTGAGTCTGTCAGTCTTGAATCGTGGTTTCTTAGGATTTGGCTTCGATGTCGGAAGATTCATTGAGGATTTCTCCAAAATAGCATTTTATGACTAAGTTTGACCGAAAGGTAGGTGATTGGGATGGCCGTCTGCGAGGAGGCATTCGGGGAGTTGAAGGAGACTTACGTGGCTCCCATCTTGATGGTCGGACGGGGGCCGAGTACACAGTGTATTGTGATACACCCGGTAGGATTGGGATGTGTTTGTGCGTCTGGGAGGTGTGGCTTATGGTTCTCGTCGGTTGAAGAATCACGACGAGTGCCCCACGCCACGACATGGGTTGGCGTAGTAGTCTTCGCCTTGAAGATTTGGGCGCCACTACTTATCTGTGTGAGTTCGAGGTGCCTCCATAAAAGTCACGAAGTATATATTTTCACGCATTGGGACCTCAATATGAAGCGACAACGAGATGGATGGAGTTCCTAGAGGATTATGACTTCACTTTGCATTACCATCCGGTAAAGCGAGATGTAGTGGTGATGCACTCGTCCCGGAGTAGAGGAAGCGTTGGCTGGTATAAAGCTTCGGGGAGTGGCGGATGCTCGAGGCATGGGGCCGGTTGGGCTACGGTATTGGTGAACTCAAGTACTAACAGGGAGTTTAATTTGTTCTAACGTCTCTGTTGAAGCGATGATTGAGTCGATGGCGGGACGGAGATGGTGTCCATCGGGGGTAGAAGTGACGATCAGTACGGGTGGCGAAATTTGGGCCGTTCACGCGAGATGGTAGTCTTGATGGGGGCGGGTAGTGGTTCCCGGTTGGCCGATTTGAGAGAGAGATTCTCGGGGAGTTTCCGCGCCTGATTCTTGTGCGTCGGGTGGCATGAAGATGTACCCGGGGATCTTCGTCTCGATCTTGTGGAGTGGGATGAAGGAACCGCATTAGGAGACTTGTGGCGATGTCTCACGTAATCGGCGGAGTTAAGGCGGGCTACGACCCGACGGGGCTACTTGGCCATTGGAGGTGGGGTGGAAGTGGGAACGCGTCACGATGGACTTTGTGGCCACTTGCCCGCAGACGCGGCAGAGGCATGGCGCGGTATGGGTGATGGTGGTGGCTCTTGAAGTCGGCATTTTCTGGCCGTGCGGATGAGCCATGGAGATGCGCGGTTATACATTGAGAGATAATTAAACCCGGGTACGGTATCCATAGTCGCCGGATAGGGACAGGGTTCATAGCACACTTTTGGAAGAGTTTCAAAGGCTATGGGCTGCGGTGTTATGAATCTGTTCCACCTCAGACGGATGGTAAGTCCCAGAGGACTATCAGTGTTAGGACATGCTACAAGCATGCGTCTGGATCATAGAGGCATTTGGGAGCATTTGCCCATGGTGGAGTCGCCCTCTGACAACGATTATCGGCAGTATACATATGTGCCAGAGTATGAGGCACTATATGGGGCCGTGTAGGTCACCATTATGTTGGGCCAGAGGTAGAAGGGAGTTCCGTCAACGGTCTACGATTTGATTGGACACCTCAGGAAGGTGGGCTTGATCTCTGGCGCGTCCTTCTCACGGCTCGGGGCGGCGAAGAGCTATCACGGATGTCGACATATCGACCCTTAGGATTCGAGGTTGAGGGATGATCTTCTTGAAGGTGATGCACAAGAGGGGAGAGGCCGAGGTTCGTGACGTGGGAAATTGTAGGGTTCATTGGACCTTTCGAGATGAAAGGGTAGGCAGATTGCATGCAGGTTAGCGTTACGCTGGCATGACAGGTGTCCACGAGGTGTTTCACGTCTCCTAATGCATGGGAGGCCTGCTCGGATCCGGCTCATGTGGTGGATTGGGAATGATTGAGGTTGACAGGATGGGACCTTTGAGGAGGGACTGAGTGTGTGCATTGTTGGATGGCCAGTGATCAGGTTTGCGGCGCCAGCGTGAGATAGTGTTAGTGCTATCGGCACTATGGGGTGGAGGTACGTGGGAGCGCAGGACACGATCACGGGCCACCTATCCGCTTCTTGTTTAAGGGATGAAGGTACGACGTAGTTTAGTCGTTTAAGATTTAAATGTTGTTTACATGCATGATTGATTACGCATTTGCATGCATGTGTGTGATTGTGATTATGAATTACAGGTGAGAGAATTCATACCCAAGGGAAGGAGAGAATGTAAGACCAGAGAAATTTCAGATTTGCGGAAAGAGAAGCCGAATCGTAATTTAAATTCTAATTAATTGGTTAAAATTCAAATTTATTCTCTAGATCTCGGATGATGACAGTTGCAGGTGTAATCGTCTTCTGAAATCCTATCTAGCACGTAAGAATTTCATCGAATTAGGGACGGTCGAATTACACGTTTTTCGAGGCATCGTAGTTCGGGTCTTGAGTAAAGATTTTCGATCGGCGAAGAGTCACATATAACAAGTACTCATGTGCCATAAGTGGTATGGTAGAGAAATGATGAAAATGGGCGGCGAGGATAGTGCTTTGAGATGTCAAAGCCCCAGTAAAGAGAGGGACATAATGGTCATTTGGAATTTGTTTAAATGAAATTCAAATCTTGAAATACCGAATAATTGGTCATCTTCTCAAATGAAAGAGACCAAGCGTGGGAGAAGGGAGATCGACGGTGAGGCCGGATTTGTTTTATTGAGAGAGAGTCTTATTATATACCAGGAGAAATACGGGCGTCAGGCCAGTGGCAGGTCTTCGGGACGAGAAGGGGCCCACTCTACGTGGAGAGGCTTAGCGTGGGTCTGGGATTTGGGGTTTCTTGAGCTCCTTGAGGTAGGGGTTTCTCCCTACTTGGGTTTTAGTCTTCGTTTAAGTACGATGTTAATGTTTCGGTTGGTTGAGGCCTTGAACGGCCGTTTGATCGGTTCCAAACCTTGGAACCGAAATGTTTGGATTTGAGACCCACGAGCAGTGCATGCAATTTCTCTGGAGTGCTGAATTGATGTGTGATGAATGGTTCCAATAAAATCATGTATTGGTTTGAATGAAGCTAGGAAATGGCCAGAAATACGAGTTCTAAAGTGAGCCCAGAGTAATTTAATGTTTGATAAGACCGGTAAAATAGGGTTTCTTGTTCTGGCTGGGATGATTTCACCTAATAAAAACTGTGAAAATATGTGTTTGGTCAAGTGATTCAAATTGAATTGCTTGTGTTTGATCATTAGCCCACGTGAGCTAATTTTGATGTGATGAATGAGAAATTACATAACATGTGAGACCCCGGAAAATCCAGATTTCCTAAGGAATGATAAAATGGTAATTTCGGTAAAAATTCGGAATTTTTCTAGATCTCGGATGTGTGGACTTCAGGATTGGAATCGTCTCATGAAATCTAGCTACGTCCGAGATTTCGTCGGGTCAGGAGCGGTCGAGATTTCACGTTTCGGCGCGTAGAAGTGCGGAGATGGCAGCGAGCACATGGAGTGTGGGCGCCACTTGTCAGAGTTATGGGAGAGTCAAACTTGAGCTTAAATTTTGGGTCATAATCGCGAGCATGGCATGATGCCATTAGAGGAAAATCTCAGTGGTTGGATAAGGATGAGGTGTAATCCCTTACAGTCCCGATGAGAAATGGACATGTGGCGACAGAGGACGAGTCCTCTTGACAAGTCTCGAAATGGATTGGGAGAGGGAAGAGAGGAGGGGAAAAGAGAGAGGAAAGCAGGAAGAGAGGGAGAAAGTGTGAGTTTTAGAGAGAAGGCCTGCGCCTGCTCTAGAATTTCGGCGATCGACAGTCAGTTCCGGCAGGCAGAGAGCAAAGTTGCTCCCCACCAATGGACACACGTGGGTACTGGTTTTGTGGAGTTTCGAAAAACTTCGAAAGATAGGGGTTTTCTCCTACTTGTTTTACTTTTTATAAGGGTTATGTAATGGATGGGGATTTGTTGAGGCTGGATGGTGAAGTAGGTTTGTTCCAGATTTGGGCCAGGAATTGAAGAAATCTAGAGTGTTTGGACAGTCCACGGACTGTTTGCGTGATTTGCTTGATTTGGGTGGTGTTGTGTTAGTGCCATGGGTGAATAACATGTTTGTGATTTAGTGGAGTTCGAGGCCAGGCCGTTGGATTGTGCCTTAGCCATGTGAGCTAAGTTTATGTTATTATTATGGCCCGAATAACATGATGTATGGAATTTAATTATGTTAATATATGCATGGTGATATATTAGCATGTGTTGTATGTTTGTTGCCTTATTTACATTACATAGGTGGGAAGTAACTCAAGTAGGGGGATTCTACTCTTTGGGCTTTGCTCACCCGGTCGTGGGAATATATTTTTAGGGCTAGAAGTGCTTGGGGATGGGACGCATCGGGGACCTTAGGCGAAGAACGGCCAAGATGGCCTTATCTTGTATTTTGTAAAGTGCAGGCAAGAGACCCATTTTTATTTTGTATAAGTTGTAATAGATCTGATTGTAAACAAATGTTTGTATAAAATATACATTTTATGAGTAGGATGTGTGGCCCAGTGGTCATTTTTACATGTCGTGCCTCACGACGTGAGACACGTGGATTTCATGAGGTTGACGGGTAGATCAGCGGACCCCGGGAGTTTTGGGCGTCACATAGCATGATTGTGTGATTTAATTTTTATGTGAATATATTCATGTTTATATATTTGCATGCAGACAGAGGCGTGTGGAATTGGCATACATGCATTCCGTATGCCTTTGGAACACCACTAGGACTATAGGAGTGAATGCATGAGATGAGTCTAGGAATAACGGTTCGGAGGTTGTCTAAAATATTAATTATCGGAGTAGTCCAAATTCACAAAAATATCAATCGTCGGGCGGCGATTGATATTCATCGGAGGGTAGTCCACACAAACAAATAATATATCAATCGTCAGATGACCCGATTGATATATATACACATCGGAGGAGTTGTCCATAAACTAACAAAACTATAATTCTCATACAAGGCTTGGCGGGGTGTGGGAGAGTCGGTGAGGACTCGGGATGCGAGGTTGGTCGTAGACATTCAAGTAGGATCATGCATTTGCTTGAATGTATGTTTCTTTGGAACATTACCTTTGCCGTTGGTAGCCCACTTAGGGCGATTCCACTGCGAGCGTGGCTCGCCTGTCGAGGATATTATTTCACAGTGCGGGGCGTGCGGGGGCGGCTCAGATCCTAAATTTGAGATTGTGAAGAATGTCGGGTGTGGCTTTTGATGATTTTTCCACATGTATTAGAATTCTCTATTTTTGATATATGTTGTATAAGAGTAATTTACTAAGGTTGCGTTTGTTTTTTTCACTTAATGCTGAATAGAACTTTTTTTAAGCTTAATACTGAATAGTACTTAATAGTATTAAGTATTAAGTTGTTTGTTTTAACGTTGGGTGAGTGGTGGGATATGACGGGGCCAATTATTTCGGGTTCCTTGATCAGTTCTTAATGGGACGGGTTTAGTTTAACTGTAATCGGGTTTTTAGCAAGTTTTGATTTATTTTCTCCATCCAAGGCGAGTTCGAATTATTATTACTCCTCAGCCTCGCCCCACCTCCCAAATTATATTTTAAAAATGTACATTATTATTTATTTTATATTTTAATATAATTAATAATAATAATTATTAGAATGTTTTTTAATAAATAATTTATAAAAATTCATAATATTTTTTTATGAAATATATTGATTTTAATATAATAAAAATAAAAAAGTAAATATAAAAAAATAAAAATAAAAAAAAAAATAAAAACAAAAAAATCAAATGTAAATGAGAAGGGTTTATAAATTTTTCCATCCTTACTTGTGATCCCATTTAATTTTTAAATGAGATATGTTTGAGAATTAGAAAAAAATAAGCAGTAGAGATTCGAGATGGTATGCATAGTCGAACCACTTCCGTTGTCATCCACACACATTAGTGAGTATTGCTAGCCCTTTTTCTTTTTGGGCAATAATGGAGTTTTTCTTATTTTGGTGGAAAATGACTTTTTCTGAATAGAAAAAGCCAAATATTTTCACTTTTTCTATTCAGAACTTTTTTAAAAAATTTCAGCAATAAGTCATGAAAATTTTAAAAAACAAGCATTATTCTTCAGCTATTCGACTTTCGGCATTAAGTCAAAAACAAACGCCACCCCAACTCTTAGAACTATTGGATATAGTTGGATTCGTAGTTGGTATATTGTGATGAGTATTGTTTATGAGCCCACAGTGGCGTTTACTCATGTTAGGATTATATTGGAATTTGTTTGGAGACGGTATGCAGTGCGTATTTGGGTGGAAGCTCTCCGTCTGAAAGGGACTCTTTGCCCAGATTTTCTGAGTGATGTCAGCATCTGACCTCCACTATGTCAGGTGATGACAAATCAACGATTGGGTTTGAGCGATCTTGAGGTTCTCTTGAAATAATTAAAATGGGATTTTGTTATTTCTGTATCCTGGACTCTATTTCTAATCTATCTAAATCATCAATAGTTTAATCTCTAAATAAAAGTTCTATCCTGTGTTGAATGAATCTTTTGAAAGCTATTATTTACTAACATCCATACCATACCCAAATACCTTGTTTCAATTTATGAAATATTGTTTTTAGAAAATCATAAATATTAAAGGTGACAGTTTATGTTTCTTTTTCAATAAGGGCTTCTTCCACATGTCTGAGTTTGTCTTTATTTTTTTCGCATTTTGTCGTCGGCTTATTGTATTTGGGTAGTTGTGTTGTCAACGGTTAGCTTCTCATGAGTTTTCGCATTAACAGTTCAGATAACAACTTTCGATCCGATATAGTCATCAGATCGAATCATATTTGTTAGTATGCTAGCTACAAATATGAAATATTAGATATTCTATATATTTTTTAAATTCATATGTTTGTATAAATTGTATTGTTAACTTCGTCGATAAATTTATCTTTTTTAAAATATATATTTTGAGAAGCAAATACAACATTGAACTATTTGAGCCACAAGATATTAATATTATACATTTAAAAATTTGACGTTAAAATTTTCCTAAAATATTACAAATGTTAACTTTAAAGATTATTACAAAATCTTTATCCAATATTATTAAAGAGTTGTATTATTTTCCTTTAATTAAAAAAAACATATTTTATGTTATATTTTGGTATAATTGACAGTTTGGGAGAAAGCAAGAGTGACAGCAGTTGGTGGTATTGAATACTAATAGTGTATTAACCATTCATTTTATATTTATTAAAATTTTTAGTTCACCAAACACCATTGAATACTAATTTCACCAGCTTTTTTTCCAAGGTCTTCTTATAGAAACAAAAATATATATATTTATAATAAATTTTAAAAGAAATGGTGTAGTACGTTAAAAATGAAGGTGAGTCAAATTTAAGTATTAATTAATATATAGCCCTTTCATTTATTTATCTATTTTAGGTTGTCTAGTTTTGTAAAGAGGACATCAAATTTATATATCTTTATCGATGGACCAATTTATAAATATCAATATTAGGAGTAAACTTATCGATTTTTATTGCTTTTCTTTTCAAATAAAATAGTTTCTTCCTATTGAATTAGGTTTTTTTTTATGTTTTTATCGATGCTGTTCTGACTTTTTGTCATCGATTTGTTGTAGTGGGTAGTTAAATCATCGATGATTGACTTTTTTTATAGGATTTTATGTTAGCAGTGTGGATGACAAAGTTTGATCCGACATAATCATCATATCAAATTTTGTTCCAGTATGATTAAGATCTCGAATCTTAAGTAATCTAGGTATTTTTTGATTATCAAACACGTAGATCTTAAGTTTATCATTTTTACTATTAACTTGGATGTTGTGACATCTTTTAAAGTTTTTTAACATTTTTGATTTTGTATTTTTATTGAATTGATAATTTATATATTTTAAAAAAAAAAATATTTTGAATACGTCTTTTAAGATAAAAGGATTTATAATTTTTTTGGAGGATTAGATTCAATAGTGGAAGAAATTGTTGAAATTTTGAAGCTTGATTTAACAATTTGGATCCTAATAGAACAATTAAATCAACCAATTTGTAATCATGGCATAATTCTGAAAATGAAAGAAAAACACTTGAAGAATCCATCACGATAATTGAATGTCCCAAATGTAATATATATGTTTTTCCTATGCGGATCAGTAACACTTAAAATTGCCCTTTGATGATATAAGGACTTGATTGATTCTTGACTTTTGAATCAAACCCCCCTTGGAAAAGTATGTGTTTTTCTATGCCGCATATATATATATATATATATATATATATATATATATAAAAGTAGGAAGAGGAAGAGTTATTAATATTAGATATTATTTATTAAGACATTTACTCATATACTTGATTACTAATATTAAATGTCTTTTATTAAGACATTTTACTCTAAATATAACGATTACTAATATTAAATATTATTTATTAAGACATTTACTCATACAACAAAACACACTAAAATACTTAAATTTTAACGAATCGGCACGGAGGGATTTACACCTGATAATTGTCTCTTAGATACTACACTAATCATCAGGTAATAACTGATAACAATTATCAATACTAAAATTATATGAATCAATTAGAAATTAAAATTTCTAACATTCTCCCACTTGATTCATATACGACTAGTATACAACATATTAACATAACTTGAGCTCATTTAAAATGTTATATATAAGTCACAACTTCATAAGAACTAAGCAGGCAGATCATGGTCGCGAGCACGACAAAGCGTCTCGATTCCTTCCATGTATCTGAAGTCAATTCAATTCAAGCAGTCACAATTTGATAAGGTAGACACATGCCTTATCCACAGTATATTAAATAAGACCTAATCATAATAAAATATATAAGCGAAATATGATTCATAGATAAGCAAAATCGAGCAAAACCTTCGATATAGGTATCAAATAAACATAAACGTGCTAAACATAAATTCATACTTGTATGACCAATCCTCCAAATATATAAAGGACTTGACTACTCCCATTTATAATATGGCAATAAATGTTTAGGAGCTAGTCCTTTAGTCAACCGGATCCGCAATCATATCATGGGTACTTGATGGCACTATTTGAACTCTTTAGTTTGCACCTACTTCTTCAATGAGATAGATACTTTAAATCCATATGCTTAGCACCCTTGGAATTATCTATCATTCATAGAAAGAATACATTCTTGCATTATCACAATAATAAATCCTCATTTGTTTAGCAATGGTACGATGATACTTAAACCATTAAAGAAGTGCAGACCATAACGATTAATTTGTAGCTTGAAGCATGCTATAAATTCGGCCTCCATAGTGGAAATGCTTGTGTGATTTGCCTGCTCTTCCATGAGATAGCTCCATCGGTAAGAAGGAACAAATAGCCAAATGGACTTTCGAGTATCCTTACATCAGGCATAGTGCGAGTCAGGAGTAACCAACAACCTGAGGTTCTTAGTTGCTTTACATGTGAGCATGTGATCCCTTGAGTACCTTACGAAGAGTACCTCCAGCTTTCTTTTGCAGCTCTCGTGGAAATAATCAGGAGTTTGATTGATAACGATGACCTCTGGGCCGCAGAAACATATCAGGCCTAGTGCGGGTCGAGGCATCAAACTCCGACTAAAGAGAGCATAGAGATGTATCAATTTCTTTATGCTCGAATCGTTACAGGACATTGGGATGGCCAAATTGTCTCCTTTACGGATGGAAGCTGGACTAGTGAACATGATTCCATCTTAAATCTTTCTAGAACTTTGTTGATGTAAGCCTTTGAGGTGTCCAAAATTCCTTGTGATCTATCCCAAAATATTTCTATTAGATCACATAAGGCCTCGCACACATATCAACCGTTTCAAAGTTACTAGAAAGGTAATTCTTAACATCATGCAATAACACGATCCTTATGACAAGAAGAATATCATCTACATACAACACAAGGATTATGAACACTTTAACCTTAATATGAATGCACCGGTCCAACGGTCATTCTCACAATCCATATGTCGTTGTCATTAAACTTAAATACCAATTTATGCAGGCTTATTTTAATCCATAGATTGATTTCTTCCCAACTTTACATACGAATTTCTTTTACTTGTGGTCTCAAATCAGCAGGAGTTGATCCATATATACCACTCTTCTTCAAATCTCCATTGAGAAAGGCAGTTTAACATCCGATTGGTGAAGCTTCGAGATCAAAATGACCACCAGAAAGCATTCTATGATCATAAAGAGTCCTTTACAGAAAGCTAGGAGAGAAAGTCTCTTTGTAGTCAATGCCATCCTTTTTGAGTGCCTTTGTGATGATGAAACTGTGCCTCTACGACATTTACCCTTAGAGTCAGCAGGTCTTAAAGACCCACTTCTGATAGACTCTTTTAGAATCCTTCGGTAATTAGTCATTTCCCGAACATTATTGTCATCCATGGATTCAACTCTTCCTTCATGGCCATTAACCCTTATCGAATTTTCAGCTCATGGCTTGGTCGAAAGAATGGGTCATTATCAATGCTCGAGTCACTTTCATGCTCGAGTGCATAAACTATATAGTCATTCGAAATAGTCGATCTTTCTCTGGTAGACTACTCCTTGATACTATTTCTTCTTGAGGTCGCACTTGCTTTCATTCTTGAGCATTTTCTCACTCTTCTTGAACAATGGCATCATTAATTGGGGCTTGGAGCATCCATTTTGTTGTTGTTCCATATTCATGCCTTGTGGGCATTACTTTCTGATAATAGGAACTAATTTGGAGGTGGTCGTTTGATGGGTTTGGTCCATCCATTGACTCTTATCTCACATCACGTGCTCCCACACTCCCGCGACCTTTGCCATTTCAATGAAGCCATTCCCGGACTCTACAATTCTCATTACTATGGTTAGAATAGTGAGATCTATACCCTTTTGACCTTCAGGATATCGATGAAATAACCACTAATGGTCACGGAATCGACTTCTTTTCATGTGGATTATAGATCCTCACTTCGGCTTGATAGCCCCACACGTGAAGATGTCTTAAACTGGAAGCTCTAAGTATCACAGTTCATAAGGTGTCTTAGGAGCCCCTTTGCTAGGTACCACATTTGTATGTATGCGGTATCACTTAATGCATACATCCATGATGAGCTTGAGTCTGAACTATCATTCACCATACTCCTTACCATTTCCATCAGTAGTAATAAATTCACGCCTTTCGGCTATGCCATTTGGTGTGGCGATAAGACTGTTATCTTGAGCAAAATGCCCTTGGACTCGAGGTTTCTTAAATGGGCACAGGTTGTCCAACTTAGATGTCTTTCCATAATAATCACCACCTCTATCGGACGTATTACATAACCTTTCTATTTAAATGTCTCTCAACCTACGAGAATGAATGTCTCAAGGACATCAGCGGAATTGAGTTCTCTCATGCGGCAAATAAAGGTAAATTTTGGTAATCATCGATGGTGATGAAATACCTCCTCTTGCCAGATGGTACATCGAAAGGACTACAAAATATCTGTATGTATTAAATCAAGTAATCACTTACTCCTTGTGGCGGCTTGTTTGATACATGTTTATTTAACACCCTTAATGCAATCCACATAGTATTATTCAAATGGTAAAATCTAATTGAGGTAGAAAACCGGCTTTTAATTGTCTCTCAAAATCCTTTCTTTGGATATATGTAGGAGCCTTTTATGCCCTGAGAGTCGAAGACTCATTAAGTGCACTCCTTTTCATACTGACATCATATTTAACATCAACATTAAGCAGGAATTAACAAAGTAGAATTGATTGAAACAATATAAAGTATCCAGACAACGAACTAGTACCCGCGAAAGGTTTGTTCCATGATCTGATAAAGAAGAAATAACCATGTCGATCCTAAAATCAAAACCTAAACATCAATCTAGAAGCGAAACAAGATTTCTAGGCGATCGAAGTTTATATAAACATACTCTAGATCAGGGCAATAGCAGTATCTATTTCTGGTCCTATATGTCACGCCAATTCTAGCTTTCATCCTTGTTTCCCATAAATGAAAACTTTCTTTAAATCATTTGGTGGAAGTTTAGGTAACCTGCGTAACATTAGAAACATGAGTGGTTGCACGGTGTCGACACGAGTATTAGAAAAACCTCAATCAAGTTGATTCAAAATACAGAGACAAAATGTATACCTCTCTTTTCAAACCATGCCTTCCTCTTTTGACGATCGACTGTACTTGAGTTTGTTGCGAAAGAAACATTTGAATCTTTTCATACTCTCCTTGCCCTTTGTACATTTTGCACCTTAAATGCATTTGTTTCCTTGTTCTTCCATTTCTTACTTGGAGCTTTGTCGCCACTAGAACTTGACATTTGATTTACCATAATAGGCAAAGTTGGCTTAGGAAGTTTGACTTAAGGTCTTCCACTTTGCCTTGCCTCCTCTTGCATGTGGCGAGCGCGAAGCAGAGAGATTCGGGTTGGCTGCAGGTCAACTGCGGAAAATCTATACATCTCGTATCCACGAGGCATACTGGTAAAAATGGCCTCTTAGGCCTCTAATTAATACTCATAATAAATATCCCAACTATATTCTCATAGTTTCCATGCACATTTCTAGATTTATACATATTTACAAAATATTTACTCAAAGCCACATTTTGGCTTTCTTCTCAAGAGCTACCTCCTACGCGTCATAGTCTCCACTGGATAGTCCACGTACACGAAGGGGTCCACGATGGGAGTGAAACAAAGCAGTAGAAAGTTTTCCCTCTGAGGGTTACTCCCCACAAATGCTATGCAATGGCATATATAAACAATCAATCACATTCCATACAATTATTTACTATTATATGGGAAATATACATGCTCGTACATGAGATGCAGCACTCTCCTCACGACACGAAGTCCCAATAGACTCCTCACAGGTGCAATGTGAATAAAACCGGTCACACACCATGACTAAACCATTGGATACCCTCGATTTTATTTATCAGCGATTTTGATTCTTTTCCTCTCTTTTCTTTGTAGGCTACAGTTTCCAGGTTTACACATGAGGCATACGCCTTTCCTTTTCACGAACTTATCGTAGGGATTCATGTCTAGTGAATAACATTTGGGACTTTCACCTGAGAGATCTACTGACTTACTTTCATGAAACATGTAATTTATCATTTGATCATCTTACACTTTCGTGAATCTACCTTGGACTACGTCTCATGTTTTCCGAGTTCACGACCCATTTACTAACAACTGGTAAATAAGCCATGCACCCACACCCAGACTTGATGCGTGCAATTGCATATGTAATGCATGATGCCCGATGCATTTTCCTCATATTACATGCATGGATGAGCCTTACATAAAACATTTACACACCATGGACAATTATAATTTATACATATAATCTACCTCCATGCAAAACCATATTAATACATCAAATAGCATGCATCGATGTCGCATTTCCCTTTACTTTGCATGTTATTGAGCAAGCAACACACAACTAGGTCACCAACTTGGGACCATTCAACGAGTACCTCGCGTATGCGAGCATGAACCATTTTGGTTCCAATCATAAATCAATCAGCTTAATATGACACCTAGAAACTTTTGGTTTCTGGGTTCCAAGAGCCACTAACTCCACGGTCGAGTGGCTTGTGTGAAAGCCGATCATAAATCCATACCCTTTAATTCCAAAACTGGAACTAGTTTACATTGGCCTCAGCCTTGACCCTACCATTATAAAGCCTTTAGAGCTAAGTAAACAAGTAGGAAAATATCCTACCTCTTGGAGGTTGGAAAAGCTCCCAAAGCCAGGAGTCACGCGTTGTCCTCTCCGTGTAGAACAACTTCCCTTCTTGTCTCGAAGGAATCCGACGGTCGGATTGCCTACAAATCTAGAGAGAAGGAAGACCCTCTCTCTCTAGGATTTCTCCATGTTTGGCCACTGCATCTCCATTCTTTCCTCTCTACGAATTCTTTTCTTTCTTGTTCCTTTTCTCCTTTCTTTTAACCGCACACAACTACATTCGCACTACCATTTTCTTTCTCATTTTCCTTTTTCATTTTCTCCTCAAGTTCTCTCTTCTCACTTTGGTCGTTTCTCTCCTTTTGGGCTGACCACTCATTCGGTCGAAAAGGAGGAGAATTATCACCTCTCTATCATTTGTGTGGCCGTCAAATTTCCCTCTTTATTGTATTTAACGTCGATCCAATACGTGGCTCGATGTGAGCCATGGGATCTACCTCACACACATGGCTCATTGTGACCATGGGATGCCCTTTTCCACACATGGCTCGTGTGAGCCATGCTTTTAAATGGTGCGCGTAAAGGCACACTTAAGTGTCACTCTCTTAGGATGGCCATGCTTTTAAGTGGACCACATGGCTTTGCCAAGTGTCACTCTCTTAGGATGACATGTGGCATCTCCTTACCTTGCCATGTGTCCTTCAAATGGCATATCTCAGCATTAGGAAATCAAACCACCTCGGAATCCAGCGGAAGTCGGCGTGGTAGCTAAATTTCGCGGGCGATTCAGCGAGTCAGTTTTAGTCATCGAGATTTAGAAAAATTAGGATTTACCGGTAAAGTACTATTTTACCCTTTAGTAAAATGCATGGATTTTTAAAGTTGTGACATGAGCATGGCCTTAGTATCAGAAAGGACCATTTTCCTTAGGATTGGTTGTAAGTTCTCCAGGGGTGCTTGAAATCATCACCCTTACATGATTTCAAACGAGCTCATTATTGCTAGCTCACCGAAGATCCACATCGAACTCTTAGTAGGTTCAGCGGTATTCACCATGTGAGTAATATGTTCCTCCATTGGTAGGCTATGGTGTACTCTCTATTAGATGATATTAACAGACAGCAGAATGTTAGATATCATGTTATATATGATAACTGTGTTTAATTACTGAATTATGTTTTTGGATCTGGTTTGGGAAGGCTTAACATTAGGCGCTATGCTAAGCTTAGAAAGCTCATCATAAGCTGTTTGACCTCTCCCAATTCTCTCACATTTCTTATGCGCCTCTCGAGCCTTAGTATCGATCCAGTTTAGTGGTCCATCCATAACTAGAGGCAGATGAGTCCCCAAAGGCCAGCATTTAGCTTGACATATTCGATCCAGTCATCATAGTTGTCCATTAAACTTGATACCATTGGCAGTCACATTAGAATCATTGCCGAACATTTACATCTCACATAATTACTGAATTTAAACCACAATTCGGACTATAATATATATACAAAACATTGCATTTAAATTCATCTTTGGGCTAAATCTAAACACAACCAACAATCACAAATATGCATCATTCATATAACATACCTTAAGATTCGATCACAAAATTTAATTTAACATATAAATTAATCTTTGGATGTACACTATATATTAATTAAATAAGCTTCATAACCTACTTCAATTATTGTAGCATGAGTAAGATCTACCTTTGGGCCAATCGTATAACTACATGTTAATAACTATAAATGTTTATTATTCTTAAATGTCATTTATGATGCTATATCAAATAAGCATTTATAAATATTATTTAAATCATTTAATGAAATCAGAGTGGGCACTTTGACATTCTTGCACTCACTAAAATAATAAAGATTTAAAATCATATAAACTTAGAGTATTAAGTTTAATAATATAAAGATTACTCTTTAATATCTTTTATTCTTAATTCATTAACTTATTTCTTAAAGCTCAAATAATAATATATAACATCTACATTATTAAATTGGTTTTATGTGAAAAGATTTGCATATACAATTCCTGAAATTTGCATAAATATATATACATACATATGAATTCTTTTACGAATGGCATCGTTAAATGGATTCTTCCATGGTAGTAGTCATGGACGGCAGAATGGAATTTCATCACAATTTGAATAAACCGATTGGTCGATTAAAGCACGCGTAGCATTTATATATAAAACTATCAAAATCCGCAATTCGAAACGGTGAATTCACACAATGAATCTTAGAACTATCAATTCAAATATTCAGCCAGAAATGTTAATTCAAAATTAAAACCCAAATTAATTATACCATAAATGATTAATTTAAACATCAATTAACTACAATTAGCCTTTAATTGAGAAAATACCCAAATTCTCATAAGCCCCTAGAATTGGTAATTGAATTTATTAAAAACACCGTCACAAAATTGTTGAAAATTTTGGAAACGATTTAACAATTTGGATCCTAATGAACAGTAAATCAGCGATTTTAACAATCATGACATAATTCTGACCAGAAAGAAAAACTTACTTGAAGAATCCATCACGATAATTAGATATCTGAAGTAATAATATATATATATTTTCACCTTTGAATCGTAACACTTAAATCGCCACTTTGATGATATAAGGACTTGATTGATTAACGGCTTTCTGAATCAAACCCATAGAGCTGTGTGTGTTTTTACATGCCTTTATATATATATATATATATATATATATATATATATATATATATATATATATATATATATATATAAAGGCAGGAAGAGGAAGAGTTATTAATATTGAATATTATTTATTAAGACATTTACTCATATAACGATTAATATTAAATATGCTTTTTATTAAGGCATTACTCATAAACAAAACACACTAAAATACTTAAATTTTGAATCGACACGGAGGGATTTTAGATAATTGTCTCTTAGATACTACACTAATCATCACCATGTGTGCAGCTGATAACAATTATAAATGCGAAATTATATGAATCAATTAGAAATTAAAATTTCCTTCTTGAAATAACACATATATATATATATATATATATATATATTAACAAAATTTAAGAAAAAGCATTAACAAAAAATAATGTTAAAAATGGAACACGTCGATTAAATATTTTTAAAAGTTTCAAAGGGTATTAATGATATTTATTTATAAAAATGAAAAAAAAAATAGACTTCAAATATTTTTTAAAATATACTTGTGAACCAATTTAAGAAATTCATTTTAATATAAAGTTTTGGCCGTTTCAAGATCATAATATAAGCATAAATGGTTAATTTATGACAATAGATTGATGGGATTAACTAGGAAAGATCATAATACAAACATAAATGATTAATTTATGATAATAGATTCATGTGATTATTGGATTATGTATTAATTTTCTTAAAAAATCTTATCACATAGATATTTATTTCGTGATATTGATATTGATTAGTGAGTTTTGATAATAAATTTAACATTTTTTGTTAATGTTTTTAAATAAATTTATTTAAATAAAAGAATTTTCACATTTTCAAAAGATCTTAATAGAAGCAAAGTAGTTTGATATGAAAAGGATCAAAATATCATTGGCTTACGGATATATCGGTAATTGGATTTTAAATATCGGAAATATCGGTAAAATATCGGTGAATATTTTTACAAAAATATCGGTTATTCAAAATTTCATATTTAATTATATAGATTATGAAATGATTCATATATTAATTAAGGTAGATTAAAATCAAATGGATTAGTAATTATTGAATTAAATATGTATATTTAATATATTATTCGAATATTATTATATTTAAAGAGATATATTCTTCATTTTATTATTATTATAAATATTATGTAGATAATAGGAGATTCAAAATATTATATATTATAATTTTAAATGATATTATTTTTGCTTAAGACTTAGATAAATTTCAATTTACGGAATAAAAGAGCCCGAAGGAAATCGTAAGTCGACAAAATTGTAATTTCGATTAAAATCAAGTAATTAATTACTCTGATCTCGGATGATGAAGCGGATTTCCATAGTTGGAATCGTCTCGAAAAATATAGTTAGCACGTAAAATTTGTAATATTCACGAGACGGTCGGGTCGGCTTAGCATTCCGACGTCGCGATTCGGGTCTTAAATAAACGATTTTTCGACATTGACTAAAGTCACATATAACAAATATCATGTACCATAAGTGGTATGAGTAGATAAAATTGTGAAAATGGACGATAGAGATAGGTAGATTTGGCGGGAAATGAAGGACAAAATTGTCATTTTGAATTTATTAAATGAGAATAAAACAGTACTAAATAGTGTTTGTCTTCTTCATAACAAGGAGAAAAACGTGCAGGACCAGTAGCAAGAAAATGGTGATTTGTAGTGAGAGAAGATCGAACTCTGCTGCAAAAATGCGGGCGTCCAGAGCGTCGGTCTTGAGACAAGAAGGATAAGCTGCTTCCTACTGCGCGGAGAGGGGCAGTGGAGTCTGGGATTTATGGAGTTTATCAAACTCAAAGGTGAGGTTCACCACTACTTGAGTTTATTCTTTATTTTAAGTGTTTTGTCGATGCTTGAGTCGAATGTGGCCGTGAGGGGCCGTCTGATCGATCCCAAACCTTAGGACCAATTGATATAAATTATGAAACAAAAATGGAGCAGCCGTATATGGGTACGGGCTGTTTGGGTGTGGTTTGTGTTAATTTTTGCATTAAATGTTTGCTTGGTATGCATTGGGTAGGGAATGGCCATGGATTAGGGTTCACTAAGTGAGCGGATTGAGTTGTGATTTTTCGGGAATAGTAGCAGAAGTTTTCACTATTCAGAAACGATCATTCTAAATATATTTTGTGTGAATATGTGTTTGGGTTGAGTGATTTAAATTAAATCGCTCGTGTTTAATCAATGCTTAGTGGTAATTTTGATGTTTAGGCAGTAATTACATAACATGTTTGTGTGATTTAATTTTTATGTGAATATATTCGTGTTTATATATTTGCATGTGATTAGGTATGTGGAATTGGCATACGCCATTTCATATGCATTGGAACATCCCTAGGAATGGAGTTAGTGCATGGATGAGTGCAAACAGGTTCGGAGGGTAGTCCTAAAATGTTAGTGTCGGAGTAATCAAACTAAAAATATAAATCGTCGAATATTTGAATTATTCATGGAGATGATCCACAAACAAATAATATATATATCCAATCGTCGGGCTATTGATTGATATATATTCATCGGAGGATACCCGCTAATAACCTGATAATTCTCATAAGGCTTGGCGAGTGTGAGAGAGTGGTGAGGACTGGGATACGAGTTGGTCATGTAGACATTCCATTAAGGATCATGCGTTTGCTTGAATGTATTATGAGATGGAACATTACTGCTTTGCCTTGGGTGGTGTTAGCCAGCCCAGGGCGATTCTCCTCTTGAGCTTTAGCTCACCCGGAGTCGATGGGACCCCCTTTATTTTGCAGTACGGGGGCGTGCGAGGGATGGCTAGTCCTAAATTTGAGATTAAGAAGAAGCGGGTTGTGGCTTTGTAACTGATATTTACATGTATTAAAGTTTGGGGGTACGATATATGTGTTGTATAAAAGTAAATGATTAACTCTTGAAACTATTGGATATAGTTGTTGTAGTATGATGAGTATTGTTTATAGGCCCAGTGGCCGATTTTATAAATGTTGCGAAAATATTGAATTTATTTAGGGACGGGTATTTGGTATTGTATTTGGGTAGAGCTCCAGTACAAAGGGAGACTCTGCTGGGTTACCTATAAAGTGACAGGTAACTTAGATATCCATGGATACGCGGGTTGTGGGTAGTCAACGGACCCTCGAGGTTTGGGGCGTCACAGCTTGGTATCAGAGCTTAGGTATACGAATACCTAGGGAGCTCGGGTTTGAGTATCCATCACCACTAGGTGGTTAGATGTGGAGTATAGGTATATGGAAACCTATAGATTGAAGAATTGGGGCTTAGGCCATGGTTGAGTGAGAACATCACCACTAGGTGTGGTTCGATGCGAGTTTAGGTATGGGATTACCTAAGAAAATCACGGGACAAAACTAGGACACTACGTGCACGTGTGTTGATGTGTTTTGTGTGATTTTGTGAATTATTTGATGATTGGTGTGTATGTCATGTCATGTTGTGTGTTTGGTGTGTGCTTGACTGTTTTAGGTGTTGAGATTATGTGTGTGTAGTGATTAGCACATGGAGTGTAGAAAATATTTTTAGAAAATATTTTGAGAGTACGATGTACAAAGCGGAAATGAAATAAATTGAGAAATCGTTATTTGGTTTATTGGATGACAAAATAGAATTTTTAATGAAATTTTAAAGGTGTGAGAACATTTTGGGTGTTTACAGTGTGTAAACTTGAACCAAAAGAAATCACGAAATAAATTCATGATTTATTTAGTTTTAGGGTGAAGAAATTTAATTTTTAAGGTTTCAGTGTAAAGGCGAGCGAAAATTAAATAAAATAGAATTTTCTAAATTTATTTGGGTTGTTGGAAAAGTGAGAAGAATTTTAAGCCAAGAAAAATAAATTTTACTAAATTTATTTGATGGGAGTGAAGAAAATAAATTTCTATGATTTTACAAATGTAGTAAGAGTGAAGAAAATGGAAGAAAATAAATTTTGTAAATTTATTGGAGTGGAGAAAATTTTAATTGAAAAGCTGGAAAAAAGAAAATAAATTTTAGTATTTGGTTATGAAGATAGAAAATAATTTTCTAAGGTTTTATATGGTACAGAATTTAAGAAAATGGAAAAATAAATTTTATGAATTTATTTTAGTGTCCAGAAAATGAAAAAAAAAATTATTTTAGTGATTTTAGAGATTTTCCAATTTACGGAAATAAATGAAAAATATATATATATATATTTTTAATGAAAAAACGAAAAATTTCTGAGCGAGAAGATTACATTAGATTTCTTGCCCATTTGTATTAATGGTAGCATTGCAATAGGCTAGATGGGTTAGCAATTGTATTCTGCAATACAATTATGGCTGAAACATGGAGCGAAATTATGTGCAGTATTAGGTGGCAGGAAATTTGGGTGTGTCATGTCTAAAAGCGTGTATTGAGCGAGGCAGTCTTTGTATTCTGTCTGATCAAACCATATTCTGTGGGCGAAGCCCAGCGCCTTGGTAGCGTGCGTAGAGGCTTGTATGACGAAGCTGAGCGGTAGAACCTGGCGAGACCTTCATGGTAGCGTGCCTTGCGCAGGCGGGCCCGGCGGAGTAAGCGCGGCAGGCGCGCGAGGAGGCGTACGGGCACGCGGTGTAGGCGCGCGGGCGCGTGGTTGGGGCGGCGGGGCGCGCGGGGCGGGCGTGCGACGAGGCCCAGGGCGCGGGGCGCGGGAGGAAGCACGGGACGGCGGGGGGCGCGCCGGGGCCGGGTGGCTGGGGCGCTCTGTGCGCACTGGGCGTGTTGGAACCGGTTGGGTGCTCAAGTGCACCGACTTGGACTGACCGGTTTTGACTCGAGTATTTTTCTAGTCACTAAATGGTTTTTCTTGTTCATTGTAAAACAAATTTTGAAAAAACAAATATTTATTAAATTAAATGAAAATAAAATAAAATCGAATAAAATTTGATAAAATTTTGAAAAATAAAATTTTCAAAAAATAAAATTTTTGAGAAAATAAAATTTAATTGAAAGCAAATATTTTAAATGCAAAAAATTGATTCTTTATACCTTTGGGTTATGTGTATGATTAGTGTCTCGAGAATTTGTGGTTATGCCTTAGAATGTATTAGTTTAGCTACCATTTGAAATCGGGTTACTTGCGGTAGTGCGTAGGGAAATTATATGCATGGTGAAATGCGTATAGGAAAAGGGTAAATGCTAAGGTTAGGAACTATGACTAGCCAGGAGATTTGGATAATGGAAATGAACAAGAAAACTTGGGGAATTTTATTGAACTAAATGAAACAGTGGTTGGAATTTAGCGCCATAGGAAATGAGCAGATTAGGTTCATGGTTGTTAAGTCTATTGGCATGTACATTGCTAGTTGAAATTTGATAGAAGTTAAATGATTCTTGTTGCCATGCTTAATGGTGTAAATGGCTAATAGAGGACGGAGACATAGAGGGACGTCCACGGGGGTCTTTGAGTCGAGCACCACTAGTGATTTGTCGTGAGACTTTTAGAAATTTGTAGGTATTACGGCCGAAATCTTTGTAAGCACGGTGGTATAGCAGGTAGACAGGAAGATCCTAGTAACCCCCAGAGGTTTAAGACGCATCATCCTCCGACATTCACAGGGGGAAAGGATCCGTTGGTGGTAGACCACTAGTTCATGCAGAACGAGAAAGTGTTAGAGGCTATGGAGATTACCTCTGACGCGACCCGGATTAGACTAGCTCGTTCTAAATTTAGAGAATGAGACGATATGGTGGAAATGGGCAAGGACCTCCCAAGACTTTAGAGAGCACTTTATATGTGAGTTCTCCCACTAGGGATTAGGGCGAGAATAGGGATGATATGTCGAGGTTCTCTATTTGGAGATCTCGGAGACTCTACTCACGAGTGGACTGAGGATCGGGCGTATCGAGTTCGATGTCATCAGGGATGGATTGGGCGACGGCTTACAAGGTCGTTTATGGAGTTGAGCGCGGGAGAGTTACCGCTACATGGATTATTTTCGGGTGGTATTGGGGAGAGCGAAGCATGACATTTGCCCCGGACGGTATACGAGTCAAGTGTCGGGGACGGTTGAGCGGGTTGGCTTCTTGAGCCTTACAAGACGAGTGAGACCGGACTTGAATCTACCTCGAGGTAGTTTGCTGGTTTGTGGATGTTTTCGGAGGAGCTACGGACTACTCAGCATAGGGATGTAGACTTCGATTATTGAGTTACACCTGGTACTTCACCCGTCTCTGACTCGCTAGGATGTGCCGGTTGAGTTAAGAACTCAAAAAGTCGAGTTCGCATGAGCTATTGGACAATGGGTTCGATCAAGAATCGGTACCTGTGCAGGATTGGTGATTTATTTGACCGGTTGAGAGGAGCGCGAGTCTACTTGAGAATGAACATACGCCTTTGGTTACCATCAGGCGAGGTTAGGGATGGATATTCCCTAAGGCAGGGCGTTTAGGACGTTATGGAGCACTATGAGTTCTGAATTGATGCCCTTGATTAATGAATCATGTTTGCATTCATGGATCTGCATCATAGGATATTCAAATTTATTTAGATTAGGTTTGTCGTGGTCGCCGTGGATGATCTTGATCTACTCCAGGTCGATGGGAGCATGAGTATCAGCGAGGATTATTTTACAATTTGTCGAGACGCCATCGTTTGTACACTAAGTTCGATGAGTCACGAGTTTGAAGCTTGCGAGAGGAGATTTTGGGATCGTGGTGTTAGCACAGTGTCGGTCGACTAGAAGGTTGAGCGTGGGTTGGGAGGACCGGAATGTCAATCTTCGAGATACGTGGTTTCTTGGGATTGTAGGCGGGGTGTCAGAAAATGAGAATGGGTTTGAAGTTGTCCATTCGGGGCGGGAGTGTGGGATTTCGCCTACGGGATATGGACTCCATGGTTGGGACGCCCTGACCCATAGAGAGAGAGATTGAGGAAACTTGGAACACTCGGGATGCGGGTGTTGGTATGAAGATCGGCTTCTTCTGGTTAGGGAAGGCGGAGACTTACGCTCACATTAGTTTCGGGACTAGGGCGAGTTCGAGCATGAGTGGCGGGATTGACCCGGAGACGGGGATCGAGACTTTGGGATAATGCGATCCCAGGTTAAGCGAAGTAGAGACGAGGGAGAGTATACGATTCATTCCTCCACTACCTGAATGCGGGTCGGAGGAACTAGTTTGATTGCGGTGCTATCTGAAGCACTCGGCGCCTGGTGTGAAAGGGGCGAGTGTGGAGTAGTCGAGGCGGTCAGGAGTTGCGCAGTGGAAGCGTAGTGGACCTTAGGGTGGTAGACATATTGGTTGTTGATGTCAAGCTAGACATGGATGAGTTATTGTGACCATCAGTCGTCGATGAATTGAGACCTTAAGCGGGTTGTATCATGCCCGAGCCACGGCATTGGATTTGATTTGGAGCTTAGAGGTTAAGGCCTTTACAGAGAAACGGTATAGATGTTCTTCACTAGGATGTAAGGGTGAGAGTTGACACGATAGGTCGAGATTATGAGTGAGATCTCGAGATTACGCTCATGTGGTGGAACCGAGTTGGATTTGTCCTGATATAGCATCATTGCGTTCATGTGCACGGTGACATCGCGTCGAGTCGGGTGTGGGATGGTCATTCACCACTCTTGGTGAGTGTGGGTTGAGTTTGTCTTTGAGGCTCGTTCCATGAGCTACGATTCGATTCAGTAGTGAAGAGTAATTAAAGTGTGTTGAAGCGAAAAAAAAAAAAAAAAAAGAGTAGATTAATCCCTAAGGTGAGAATCCTGGGAGTTGGTGTAAGAGACAGGAGATGTCGAGGAAATTTACATTGTGAATGTAAGAGGCGAAGTCATAAGCCGAAGAGCTATGTTGCACAATGAAAACACACGATCAGTATCACGTAAACAGAGTTGAGTGATGGGGGTGGGAGTGACTCGAAATGAAAACACAGAGGACATATTTATCCACTATGAGACTTAGAGTTGTTGATGGAGTGAGGGGTGACTCGAGTTTGGATACCCTTTTGGAAATTGCATTTGGGTGTTGTTGAAATTTGGCAAGGGCTCGGTGTATGGATTTCATTTATGACATGGACTAGGTTGACGATCCATTGGATTGTCGGTGGTGACAGGAGGTCGAGTTTACACGCCTTGAATAAGGGTTGTGTAGGGTTAGGTGTGTATGGATTATATACGGTGATAGAGGACGTACTTTCACGAGCATGCATCACGGATCATAAGAGCGGTGAGAAAGAACATTTGCCCCTTAGTGGAGTGCAACAATGGTTTGTCGGGCGGTATCACGAGATGGTGTCATGAGAGCTAGCGTATGGGAGGCCGTGCGGTCGTGGATTAGGGGTTGGACCAAAGGTGGAAGGCTCGTCGTTGGTCCTTATCACGATTAGAGACACCTCAGAGGTGAGCTTGATGCGACAAGCGTCTTCTTACGGCTTTCGAGCGGCGGAAGGCAATGCGGATGAGGCGTCGACCCTTAGAGTTCGAGGTTGGGGATCCGCGTCTTCTTGGTGATGCACAGAGAGGGGAGTGGTCGAGGTTTGGCGGTAGCCGGGAAGCTATCGTCGCGGTTCATTTGGACCTTTCGGGATCTTTCGAGGAGGGTAGAGCGCGGTTGCGTACCGGTTAGCATTACCGCCCAGCATGTCAGGTGTCCACGAGGTGTTTCGTCTCCATTACTCAGAAAGTGACACGGATCCATTTCGTGGTGGATTGGGGACAGATGGAGGTTGACACGGATGGGACTAACCGGAGGGACCGGTGTTCATTGTTAATGGCCGTGATCGAGGTTTGCGGCGGCAAGGCAGAGTGAGGCTAGTGAAGGTACTATGGAGACACTATGGAGTGGGAGTTCACGTGGGGCTGTGAGGACATGATCACGGGCCACCTGCCCTTTCTTGTTTAGGGATGAAGGTACGTGGTTGGTTGTTTGCGCATTTAAATGACTAGTTTACATGCAGCCAAGTACCGGTGCACGTTGCATATGCATGTGAGTGATAGTGATTGTCTGAGATTTCGGGACGGAAATTCCTTTAGGAGGAGAATGTGGGCAGAAATTTCAATTTACGGAATAAAGAACAAAATCGTAAATTGAATTTAAGATTGTAATTTAGGTTAAAATCCAGTAATTAATTCTCTAGATCTTAGATGATGAAGCAGTTCACTTGGATTGGAATCGATCTCCAAAAATATAGTTAGCAAATGGAATTTCGTAATATTCGGGACCGGTCGGATCGAAGGCCGCATTTTCGGCGTCGCGATTTGATGCAAAAGTAAAGCGATTTTAAGCGAGATAGTACTTTGTCTCATGAAATCTTCATTATGTAAATTGGTATGAGTAGATAAATTGTGAAAATGAACTGACAGAGATAGAGTAAATTTTAAAGCTGGGGAAATAAAGGACAAAATTGTCATTTGAGAATTTATTAAATGAGAATAAGACAAACACTAAATAGTGTTTGTCTTGGCTAAATAGCAAAAAAGGAGAAAAACGTGCAGGACTTCAGTGAAAATGGTGATTTGGATGAGAGGATCGAACTTCTCTAGAAATCTTTGGCGTCAAGTGTCGGCGGTCTTGAGAGACGAAGGAGAAGCTAACGCGGAGAGGGCTTGGCGAGTGAGTCTGAATTTATGAAGTTTCCTCAAACTCAGAGAGGAGTAGGGGTTTCTCCACTAGCAGGTTTTATTCTATTTTAAGTGTTTGTCGATGTTTGGAGTCGAATGAGGTAGTGAGGGGCCGTCGATCTAATCCCGAGCCTTGGGCCAGAGATTGATATAAATTATGAAACAAAAATGGAGACGGTAATTATGGAGTGCAGTACATTTGGAGTGTGATTTGTGTTAATTTGTGCATTAAATGTTTGCTTGGTATGCATTGGTAGGAATGGCGAGTGGATTTACTGGGTTATTTAAGTGAGCGGATTGAGTTAATGATTTTCGGGAATAATGTAGGGTTTCACTATTCCCGAAACAGTGTTCTACAAATATATTTTGTGTGAATATGTGTTAGGTTAGTGATTTAAATTAAATCGCTCGTGTTTAATCATTAGCCCAAGTGAACTAATTTTGATGTTTGAAATGATAATTACATAACATGTTTGTGTGATTTAATTTTTATGTGAATATATTCGTGTTTATATATTTGCATGTGATTAGACTGTATTGGAATTGGCATATCACATTGCATTCCATATGCCTTCCGGAACATCTAGGAATATAGGAGTTAAGTGCATGAGATGAGTCACAGAAGAAACAAGGTTCGGAGTAGTCTAAAATGTTAATTATCGGAGGAGTAGTCAAACTAAAAATATAAATCGTCGGATGATGATTGATATTCATCGGGGTAGTCCACGAACAAATAATATATATCAATCGTCGGACGGCTGATTGATATATATTCATCGGAGGTTGCCCACTAATAACCTGATAATTCTCGTACAAGGCTTAGAGTGTGAGAGTCGGTGAGACTGGGATGCGAGTTAGTCATGTAGACATTCAAGTAGGATCATGCATTTGCTTGAATGTGTGCTTAAGTGGAACATTACCTTTGCACTTAGGTGTTAGGTAGCCCACTTAGGGCGATTCTCCTCTTGACTTTAACTCACCCCATCGTCGGACCCCCTTTATTTCACAGTGCGGGGGTGCGAGGCGGTGATCTGAGGCGAGATTAGAGAAGAAAGAAGCTAGGGTTGTGGCTTTGAAGCAGCTTGATATTTACATGTATTAAAGTTGAGGAATTTTTGATATATGTAATTTGTATAAGAGTAAAATGATTAACTCTTTTGGAAACTATTGGATATAGTTGTTGTAGTATGATGAGTATTATTTATAGGCCCAGTGGTAGTTTTACTCGTGCGAAAATATTGGATTTGTTTGGGACCGGGGTGTTGCGGGTATTGTATTTGGGTAGAATCTAGGTACAAGGAACTCCTTGGGTTACTCTAAGTGGCCGGGTGGCAGGCATCCATAGTTCCTTGATTTGGCGGGTGATCAACGGACCCCCGGGTTTGGGGCGTCACAATTTATTTCTTTTCCTTTTCAAATTAATATTTGATTTAAAAATATTATAAGTTATAATATAAAATAAAAATAAAATAAAATATTATAAAGGGATTATGAACAAATAAATAATAAGAGAATATAAAAAAAGTTTGTACTATATATAATAGAATTGCAATCAATGGTAATTGGTTGAAGGGTGAAACTGGCGTTTTAGGTGGGTTAGAATCCGCACAAAGCAACTTTTTCATATTTTTTGGAGTCGAGGAAAACGAGGGAAAAATCGGATTTTCGAAAAATTAGAAAAATCGTGATTTTTCGCCCGATTTTACAAGCGATTTCCTTCCCCAAAATCATTTTCAAGCAGCCCAAGAAAGCCCAGATTTTTGGGGCGAAAATTGAAAAAAAAGTAAAAAAAACGATTTTAGTCATGAATATATGTACTACTCATGATAATAGATTGATGTGATTGACATGAAACATGTATTCATTTCTTTTATGTAGTCAACATCATAGTCTACTATTTATGGGCAACCTTATCTTCATTTAATCAATAAATTCAAAAACAAAATTTGAATTTAATAAAATCTTATCCTTTTACTTATCCTCTTTCTTATCGGTAGAACGTACGTTTCAAAGAGATAAGTGTTAACGATTTTTCACGAGCGTACGGATCGCATAAGTAATATAATGGACTAATAAGTCTAGATATCGATTTCACATAGAAGGTGTGGTTTTAGCGAAAATTGAGTACTTCGACTACTTCAGTCGTTCACTATTTAAGTGACTCGATGGTCGGTAGAAAAAGGTTTTACAAACAAAATAAAACAAAACAAAATATAGAGTATGGTCAATTCTCACTTACAAGGAATGAGTTGAATTTTGAGAAGAAGAACATAAGGAAGAGTATTTGGGTTGATTGCTTATATTTATGCATTTGATTTATATTTTTTGAAGTCTAATTAAGTAATGATGCTCTCGCGTAAAGACACGATATAGAGGTTTTACACTTTTCGTGTCTCCCCTTAATTTCTCACATTAACTCCCTATTCTTCTTTCGGTCCATCTAGGTCATTAAATGCGATACTTTTCTAAAGCAGTTCTTTCAAAGGAAATCCTATTGATCACCTCTCAATCCATACAATAGGACTATCTGGACTACTCTCGGATCGATCACCTCTCAGTCCATACGATCCTCATATAATGGATACATTTTCTCCTAATGAAAATCCATCTAGTACTAGGCATTCCTAATTCCTAGATTTATTTGATTAGGTTAATTAATATTTCAATTAACTAATTCATACCTTAAGAACTAGAGACCGGATTTTTAGGAGCGTAATCCGAGCATCACCAAGGATGCCTTAGTATGAGGTCGAAGACCAGACTCTTAGTATGAATTAAAATTAATTCAAAACCATAATAATCCTAAGCACTACATGACCAACATCGCTTCAAGCTGTTTCCCAAAATCATTCTAAAAAAGATATATAAATCAAACATCAATTTGGGCAATCAACCATAGAGAAAGTTTAGCTCTCATTCTGACCGCAGATATATCAAAATCCTTGTCTATTACATCATAATGAAGAAATGAGGAAAGAGAGTGAGGTTATCTGGCTTGAATATGAGATGAAATACTCAAAACTCGGCTCGAGGTTGAATGAGGTCCTCAGTTGATAGATTCTTCAATATTACACCAAATCAAAGTGAAATGAACAAAAAATAAACTCTAAAAGTAATTTAGAAAAAGAAGAGAGGAGAAACCTAAGAAGGTGTTTCTCCTCGAAAATAAGACCTTTGACAAGTCTAAAGAACCCCAAATTTATAGGCTTTAGGAAATGAGCCTTTAAAATGGCAAAAAATGGTCAAATTATAAAAAAATATTAATTTTTGCAAAGCGAAAAGGCTCATTCGCCCTCGGCCCGAACCAATAACTTCTTCTTTGCATGGCTTTGGTTCACCAAGACGAAGGCACCTTCGCCTCGGTGAAGGCCTTTACTACGGCGATCAATGGCTTCGTTGTGGTGAACACCTTCTCACTTCAAATGATCATAATTCTCTCATACGACCTCCAAATCAAATGATTTTGGTCTCTATAGAAAGCTAAAAAGTAAAATCTATACATATCAAGCTTGAAAATTGTCATTGGAAGTCCACTAGGTGAATTAAAAAAATTCACAAGCATTGAGGAGTCTTTGCATGTTGTTTTGGAAAATCCTGCTGAGACTACGAGGGTATCTTTTCATTCGAACTCACAGTGGTGATCTTGGACTCGTTGAAAACTGGAAGGTGCTTAGAATCATCCATATTATGCTTGAAAACCATGGGAGGTCATGGTACAACCCAAAAATTCATCTTTTGATCTTAATGAGAAGTTTAGATCGAGAGTAGATGAGTGACGTATTAGTTATGTTTAGTTTAGTGCTACACAAATTCCTATTCTAATTAAGTGGTTTATCTATACTCTTTTGTGGATAATATAGTACTTATAGGTCATCTAATGATGATTGATTAGTTGATATTAGAAGATGCGAGTTTATTTATTATCTTTTAATCTTGGGTGTTTTTTATAGATTTAGGGTGAATTATTTGGATTTATTAACACATGTTTTATGTGGATTAATATGAATTTTGACATACTTTCGACGAGGGTTTCATGGCTTCAAAGCATATACTAAGTTGAGAGGTCCATAATTATAGCGATAAAGGAACTTTCTCCCATGTCAGTGTAGGATGTGACAACACTCCCCGTATCGAAGCTAACTCTGGTCAAGCAGACAGAACTCACATCAAAGGTTAAGATTAAATAACCATTTGTAACTAAGTAGGCCCAACCATGTAAATATTATGCACTTTGGGTAAAGGATCTGTGACTTTAAAAATAAATCACACTAGGTTAAGTGAATCGAACTTATATAGTGCTAAAAAATTTCTCTCATAATTCTTTTTTTTTCCTTGGTATAATCTTCTACAGCACTATATGGCAATATAATAGTAAATTCTTGTCACCACCACCAAAATCAATTTTGTCATTTTTCTTAATCTCATTTCTTGAACGGTTAAACCATATTTTACTCTTTTTAAGCATAAAATATATGTTCACTTACACCTGTTTACATTAACCATGATGATTTAACAATAACATTAACCATGTAAAAAAATTATTTTATTCCATATATATAATGATTCAAACAAAAAACAATACATAGATTTTAATAACATTACAAAGCTATAGACAAATAAAAAAATCATATCTTATTTCACCTTGTAATATGCCCAGATTTTAAAAATTAGAATAAATTTTCATCAGAACCACTTAGGGAAGAGCGAGACAAATTCAAAGCCACATTTGGCGAGGGCTTGGATTATATTTGTTATAGTTATATGGATAAGGAATGGGTACGGAGAATCTGTGATGAGGATTGATTATCTTCTGACTACCTTATTGCAGTCTGACAATAGCAAACAAAGTAGATTTTTAAAAATGAGACCTCAGTCTTTAAATGGATTTTTTCTATTTTGTCTATATGGAAAGGATTTTTTCTAAGTTGCATCTTATTTAGATTTGTTAGACTTTATAGTGTTCCAATTTGATTCTGAGCTAAAAGTCAAATCAGAAAATAATGGAGTTTAGATACATTTTGAGGTAAAGTAGAAAAAAAAAGTTTACATTTACACCTAAATGAAAATATCTTTACATTTATATTGGAAGGGATCCTTTTTCTATTTGTTATATTGGAAGGACTTTTTCTATTTTTTTATATTGGAAGGGAATTTTTTATTAAGTTGCATCTTATTTAGATTTATTAATTTATAAAATTGTTTCCAATTTAATTCCTAAGCTAAAAATCAAATTAAATGAAGGAGTTTGAATACATTTTAAAGGTAAAGTAGAAAGAAAAAAAAGTTTACATTTTATTTTCACCCTAAATGAAAATACTAAGTAGATTTGCATTTAAAGATAAATTATTGTTTCAAAAAGGAAAGTTTTTTTTTTTTGAATACAAAAAGGAAGAAGTTGTTAAAATACAGGGAATTTTATTATTTTAGAAAGGAATATGGTAAGAAAATAGAATTTGAATTATTTCCAAATTGATTATTTAAGATAAAATTAAATATAATAATTTAAATTAAATATGTTTGAGATGGAAATAGAAAAGAAACTAACATTGCACTTAAATGGGAAAAACGGTTAAGTGAATAACTTTGTATTTTCGAAGAAAACGGATTTGTATTTGATTTTAATTTTGGTATTAAAAATAAAAATAAAATAAAAGTCTTTTTCAGCCTCTAGGCATTGATTCCTCATCTATTTATATGGATAATTTAACTACGATATGTTTCTATCACTTTGATACCAATGCACGTACAACCAAGGAACTGAATTGCTCTATCACTTGATACCAATACCACGTACAACCAGGCAGATCGCTAGAAATGGGGTGAGAATTACCTCCATTAACTTTTTAAAGCTTTTGCCTTTCATCACCACCAATTTTTGAAGCTTAGTTTGTAAGACCCGAGAAATTCCAATTTCTAGAAAAATGGTAAAATCGTAATTTCGATTACAAAATTGTTAATTTCTGCTAAAATCGTAATTTTATTCTCTGCATCTCTGATGACAAACAGACAGACCGTTGAATCGCCTCGCGAAATCTAGCTAAGACGTAAATTCTCACAAATTCGGTAGTCAATTTACACATTTTTCGAGGCATCACGACTGTAGCGCCGTAAAATCCATTTTCGATGCGACGAAAGTCACATATAACAAGTACTCATGTGCCATAAGTGGCATGAGTAGAGAAATGGGGAAAATGGACGGCCGAGGTAGAGCCGAATGTCAAAATTGGGAAAAGAGGGACAAAATTGGTATTATGGAAATTGTTTTAAGTCACTAAATGACAAAATGTTGTACAGTGCCTTCTTCTCCAATTAAAACAAGAAAAAACAGAGCTATAAATTACTTTAAAGGTTCCGTTTGGGAGAATTTAAGAGAGAGAGAGCACTTCTCTCTAGAAATACACGCGATCCGACCTGGGTCTGCTAGCCTTCGTGACAAGAAGAAGAACCGCCTACGCGAGAGGCTTCTCGAGTGGGTACCAGATTAGGGAATCTCTCAAACTCCGAGAGGTAGGGTTTCTCCCTACTTCAGTTTTATTCCCATTTTAAGCCGCTTTACGAACGTTTTGAGTCGAATGAGGCCGTTAGAGGTCGAAGCACCTGGCCCCAAACCTGGGACCGAATTGATACAAATTTTTTGAAAATCAAATGGAGCAGCCGTGGCTGCTCCATAGCTGATTTTGGTGTAAAAATTATGCATTTGTGTGTTGATGCGTGTATTTATCAGATTTGAAATTTTAAATGGCCGGAAACCCGTTCACTAAGTGAACCGATGATTAGATTTTCCCAGAATAGTAACCCAGGGTTTCACTATTCCCGAAATAGTGTCTACAAAATATATTTTTGCAGTATGTGTTTGGCCGAAGTTATTCAAATTAAATTGCTCGTATTTGATCATTAGCCCGTGTATGGTTTAATTTTTTGATGTTTGAAATAATACCTCATACGACATGATCAGGTGATTGACATTATGTGAATATGTGCATGTTTACACATTTCGCATGCATTAGACTCAGATGGAAAATGGCATACATAAGATTCCATATGCGCACCTGAACATCCTAGGACTATGGAGTTGCATGAGACGCAGTCTAGAGAAAATGGTTCTGAGGTTGTCTAAAATATTAATTACTCCGGGAGGGTAGTCCAAATGAAAAATATCAATCGCCGTAGCGGCCCAATTGATATTCACTGAGGGTAGTCCACAACAAATTAAATATATCAAATCGCCTGAGCTACCAATTGATATTCATCGAAGGGTAGTCCACAAACAAATAATATATCACCGTCTGAGCGCCCAATTGATATATATACACAATCTTAGGTCATTCCACAAACAAACAAAATAATAATTTTCATACGAGGCTTAGGCGAGTGTGAAGGAGCTTCCGTGAGGACTCCTGATCCGAGTTGGTCATGTAGGCGTTCAAGTAGGATCATGCATTTGCTTCAATGTGTGTTTTCATTGAAACATCGCACCGCACTTAGGTGGTGAGTAGCCCACTTAGAGCGATTCCACTACTGAAAGTATTAGCTCACCCCGTCGAGGATATTATTTTACATGTGCATGTGGAGCGGCGGGGACTCGCCATCTGTAGACCGAGGATTAGAAGAAAGCTCACAGGCTTTACTTATACATGTATTAGAACTTTTTAAGTTAATGTATGTGTGGTATAAGAGTAAAACATATTAACCTTGCAACTATTGGTTATATAGTCGATTCATAGTCGGGTGGCATGTATATCGAGTATTGTTTATGGGCCCAAGTACGCTTTCTTTTAAATCATAAATCGTTATATTGACCTGCTTCGGGGACAGTTTATGCGTGTTCAGATTCGGGGCAGAGCCTCCCGCATACGAGACTCCCCGTCGATTGAAAAATGCTCCGTCACCGACATTCACTTGTGCGATTCCCCAGCAGTCGACCGGTAGTCAATCCACCCCTAATTCGGGGGCTCACATAGTCAAAGTGTGCCAGATCTTTTATATCCCATTCTTCTTCTACATCAAAGTTCTTTAACGTTCCAAGTTGCTTACGATCCTATTCATCACATACCAATACCACGTACAACCAAGGAACCAAGGACATAGAAATGGGGGTGAGAATTTCACTCTCCATTAACTCTTTAAAGCTGCTTTCTTTATCACCACCACTTTCAAGCTTAGTCAAAGTGTGCCAGATCTTTTATATCCCATTCTTCTTCTACATCAAAGTTCTTTAACGTCTCCAAGTTGCTTACGATCTGTTTCTATCACTTTGATACCAATACCACGTACAACCAAGGAACGAAGATTGCTCTATCACTTTGATACTAATACCACGTACAACCAAGGAACGAAGATCACTAGAAATGGGGTGAGAATTACCTCCATTAACTCTTTAAAGCTTTTGCCTTTCATCACCACCAATTTTTGAAGTTTAGTCAAAGTGTGCCAGATCTTTTATATCCCATTCTTCTACATCAAAGTTCTTAACGCTCCAAGTTGCTTACTTATCCGTTTCTTATCAATGATACCTAATACCACGACAACCAAGGAACGAAGACGGCTGCTAGAAATGGGGGTGAGAATTACCTCCATTAACTCTTTAAAGCTTTTGCCTTTCATCACCACCACTTTGAAGCTGAATAAAGTGTGCTGTGATCTTTATATCCCATTCTTCTACATCAAGTTCTTTAACGCTCTAAGTTGCTTACGATCCGTTTCTATCACTTCGATACCAATACCACGACAACCAAGGAAACGAAGATTGCTAGAAATGGGGTGGTGAAATTACTTCCATTAACCCTTTAAAGCTTTTGCCTTCATCACCACCACTTTTTAGTTAGTCAAAGTGTGCATCTTTTTATATCTCATTCTTCTCTACATCAAAGTTCTTTAACGTTCCATCGCTTAGGTTGTCTTAGCCATTTCATCCTACCAATCGCTTCATTTATTCTCGCAAACCAAATTTCATAAGATGACTCGGAAGCGTAAGAGTCTAGCCCTCCTTTTGAAACTCAAGAACTTCAAGGTACAAGGTTGCCTATCGTTTCTGGCACTCTTTCTTCAAGAGAAGCTCCAGCAGACTTAACACTCTTTATAATGTGAACTTCTTCAAGTCATGAAACTTCTTCAATAACCAATATTCTTTCCATTCTACTTGTGGACAGAATATTAGAAGAGATCGAAGGGGTGTGTCATTTTCTAGGTTCAATTTGACATAAATAGCAGCACGTTCATCTTTATTTTTGGAGATCATTCTTAGTCAGCCTTTAGCGCGCAATTTTTGGAATCTTCAACCGGTGATGCCGCATTTTATTTTTGAGGGTTGGAAAGCGGGGATTTTTGCATTTATTTTCATGCCTCTTCACTCCTCACTCCTCCACTCCTCCCTATGTTCATATTATATATATTGGACTCCGCCTTTTCAACCTCCGTCTCTCTTGTTGGTTAACATTTTAATTCCGCTTTACCTGCTACTGCTTTTATTTATTACTATATTTTTAAGATTTTTCATTAAAGTCTTACTATATATTATAATAGTTTCCTTTCTTAATGTTAAAAACACTTACTTCACATATCTAACTCGAGTCGATAAAACATTCAAAATTTTAAAATTTAGGATATCCAAAAAGGGTCCTAGGTTCGAGTTATAGTAGGACAGTTTACTATATCGTAACAAAATGTGTAATTATCAAAAAAATTAACTAAGTTAAAGTTTTAAGATATTCTTAACACTCATAACTTATCTCTAAAAACCCTATTCGTCTCTCCCTTTGTAATTTCTTTCAAACCTTGTTCGTTAGAGACAATGAATAATTTTGTTGTCATTCTTAGCTTGAAATCACCTATTCGATCATTTTTTTTTTCCTCAAATTTATGTTTTATTTTCTAATAAAGTAGTTTATTCCACATCGATCTGAATTTTTTTTATTTTTCATATTTTTATCATCGATTTTTTGTAACGTGTTTTGTTGTCAATTTTTTACTGGTAATTATATCACACAGCTAGTTTATTCATGGGTGATAACAAAATTCGATCCGACATAATCATCATATCAAATCATGTTCGTCAATATACTATAAATTTAGAATCTTATGTATTTTAAGTATTTTTTTATTATTAAATATATAGGCCTTAAATCGATCATTTTTGCTACATCCTTTAAACATTATTGATTTAATCTTTCCACCGAATGTCTCATGAATCAACAAATTTATCTCTTTTCCAACAAAAAATAAAAATTATCCTAAGTAAATTTTGGATTGGCATTATAGGTAAAAGTCCAAGTGAAAGTGTGAAACACATTTTGCAAAAAGTCAATTAAATCGCTTTACCAGCTATGAGTGGCCCCCCAAGAACATTAACAATAATTAAATTTTTACTACAAAAAAAATATATTTGTGGGGCCCAATATTCACATGTACCAAGAATAAAGATGAACATGCTGCTATTTATGTCAAATATATGGCACGTCTTCAAACTTTAACTAGCAAGTACGTGGTTGTTACAATGTAAGATGAAAAGTTTTGATCAGTCGAGTTCGAGTAGCTCATAGTTGTCTCGCCTCATTAGCACCCCTAGCTTGGAGGCCGACTAAACCGACCGCAAATGGATATGAATGGTTTCTTATTATTTTAAGTCATTTTCTAAAATATATTTCAATTGAAATTCTTTGGGATTCCTTGTTTCATATTTTATTTATTTCCTTCCTGGTAAACAAACACGCCAACTTCTATTTCATGCATGTTCCTCTTTTTTCCATATTTATCAATTTTATTATTATTATTATTGAGAAAATCATCTGAATAATTAATGGTAGTAATTATTCTTAATTACTAATGGTAGTTTTTTTTGCTATTTATTTTATTTTGTATATTATGTTATAAATCTGCCTCATTCTTACAAGATCTTGACATCATTTTTAATTTCTTTTACTATTTGTTTCGTGGGTCTTAATAACTAATGATAAATTTCAATTAGCTTGATATTTTTATCTACATACATTCTTATTAAAAATACTTTTTATTATCCTTTCCAATTAAATTTAGTGAAACCCCATTATATTTTTATTTATTTATTTTTAGAAAAACAATAACTTATAAAAGTCACCACATGCAATCAGAAAAGTCAACCGCCCTCCATGTTTCTCTTCCCTGAAAATATGGTTATATGGCTGCTTGGAGGCCGACTAACCCACTGCAAATGGATATGAATGAGTTTCTTATTATTTTAAGTCATTTTCTAAAATATATTTCAATTGAAATTTTGATTCCTTGTTTCGATATTTTAGTTTATTTCCTTCCTAAGTAAACACGTCAAATTCTATTTCATGCATGTTTCTCTTTTTTCCATATGTATCAATTTTATTATTATTATTATTGAGAAAATCATCTGAACAATATGCAATTGGTATGGGTGTAAACTTTATCTCCGAGTTTTGTTTTCAGGACTCCATTGAAGAGGAGGTGCGGCAAAATGGTGGAGGAGGACGCAGAGAAATCGATTCTTGAATCGATGCCTCAGGAAATTTTGGTAGGTAGCAGATTTATGAATTTAAGTGAAATTGATTTTTAAGATTTGATTGAATGATTTCTTTAATTGATCATATAAATTAAACTTCTTCTAAGGTTTTAGATTTGTCGATGATTTTTTATGTTTGATCGGATGATTTTTTTTTTTTTGGTACCGATTTATTAACTAAATGATTTTCCTTCTCGCAGACAAGATATTGTGCCGCAGATCATGACGATCTGAAGCAACTCTTCCACGTATCAAGCACAATCGAGATGCGTAAGTTCCGGCCATATTTTGAAATCAAATTGTCGATTATTTTGTTTTGATAATTATTTGAATCCACTTCTCGTTTGCAATCACTGCACGATAAGGGCGAGGGAAGTCGTGATTGCATAAGACACACCTTCAAAGGTGTTAGTTTCGAGACTGGATCGGGAAGAACCTGTTACTTCAAGCCCCAAATGCATCAACGAAGCAATCGAGGCGTGGTAGGTCTCGATTGAAGGGAAAACCTTCTTTCGCGGCAGCCCTCTTCTTAGATGAAGAATGAGCGCGGAACAGAGAAACGACGAGGATTTGTGTATTCACATGGCTCGAACTCAACCATCAGATTGCTATGAGACCTCGATCACATGCTAAAGCAGCTGGGACTCACCTACATGTTCAATTGTGGGACATCTTATTATTTAAAGCCTTAACACCAAGGCCAAAAATGATCATGTGACATTTGTTTGTACTTAGTGGATGGTGATCTATCATTGAGATATTAAAATATTAGTTTCATTTCTCTATAATCTATTTTTTATATATAATTATTATTGATCAACAAATTATCGGTTCTAGACCATTAAATATATAGATGAGATGATTAGAGTCTCTCTTAGCTTAACTAGAGGTCTCGATTTTGATATTTAATAATGCAGTTATGTTATGTGGTAGAGTTTTACAGCCTTTGTAATCCATCCTGACTCGAATGAAGATTAGTTTGAGTGTGGTATGACTTAAAGGTTAAACCATATTTTACTCTTTTTAAGCATAAAATATATGTTCACTTACACCTATTTACATTAACCATGATGATTTAACATTAACATTAACCATGTAAAAAAATTATTTTTATTCACATACTTATATAATGATTCAAACAAAAATAATATATATCAGTGATTATATAATTTTATAATTCTATAAAAATCATTAAAAATCATAATCCAATACACCCATCTTAATCTCATCATTAACTTTAGGATTCCACAAACACCATATCTGAAAAAAATTAATAATAATCATAGTGGACTATTCGTATTCACCGGAAGTGGTAAGCCAACTATCCCTATGATGGCCAATTTGCATTGAGGGCATTTTGGTAATTAGAGAAGAGAATTATTCCTTATCGAGGTCATTCATGGAGGGCTTGATCGATCAGACATGTATGCTTACTTTGGAGCATTGCATATGCACTTAAAAGGAGAGGCCCACTCTAGGGTGATTTCACACTGAGATTAGCTCACCCTCGTCGAGAGATATTATTTGCTGCAATGTGGAGCGTGCGAGGAGACCGGCCCATCCTAGAGACCGAGCTTTGTGAAGAAAGTTTGATTGTGGCTCAGTTATGATGTATGACATGTATTAGAATAGAATTTCAATTTTAATATATGTGTTGTATAAGAGTAAAATTTGGAACTCTTGAAACTATTGGGATATAGTTGATATACATGTTTTATGAGTATTGTTCATGGCCCAAGTGGTCGCTTTACTCATGTTATTGCTATTGATGTTTGGGATGTTATATGCAGTGTTTTGTATTTGGGTAGAGCCCCTGCATTAAAGGAGACCGCCCATTTTGCGGAAAAATGTCGTCACCCGACATTCACTTCCGTATTCCGCGGTTGATCTGCAGTCAACGGACTCTCGAGATGGGGCGTCACAAAATTATTATTTTTAGTGAGGAAATAAATTTCGTTGGGGAAAATTATATTTACGGATGCATGTTTTTGTTGAAAAAGGGTTTATTTTTGTCGCAAAAGTTTTAGCCCCAAGAAAAATGTGAGAGAATTTCCTGGCATAACTTTTGGTGACGAAATTATCAATTTCATTGGAAAAAAGTTTTCAATAAACTATTTTAAATAACAAAATTTGGAATTTTGTCAGGAAAAATGATTTTTAGGGATGAATTTGTAATTTGTCCCTAAATTTTCGTTGAGAAATACATCTTTTCTTGTAGTGCTATACAAGGTATATAGAATGTGAGGAAAAATAGGAGATTCCCATTGTAGTGAGGGGTTTCACATTTCAGGATATGGATATAAGGAATAGGGAAACAAAGATGTTTCGAGAATCCAATTCTATGTCATTCTATTCTTTGTAAAATTCACTATCGTAAGTGAAATGATTTTCTCATCCATGAACGAGTACGGTTAGGTTGTAGCAACTTCAATAAAATGACAAAATTAGATGTAGAAATTTATAGATCTAGACTAATCAGATGAGGTGAGATCTAAAATTAGGCTTGTTGGGAAATTTTGTATTCGAACCATCAAAGTATTGCAATGCCTTTTTTTTAGACCAAGAGAAATATTTTTCTTACATATTATTGGCGTAACAACTTAAAGAAAGTCTATTACTAACTCAAATTTACATATTTCTATATTTTAGCTCCATTACCACCACCTTTTGCATGAATCTTGCATTTAAAATTTTGATAGCAGAATAAAGTGGTGACAATTTGGTGCGAGAAAAGGAAAAAAGAAAGACCGGTTGACTTATAAATCAGGAAAAGAATGTGACTGGAATCTCGCTCACTGTGTATTGCAGGCAGTGCCACTCTACCTATCCGAAATGGCACCACCAAGACACAGGGGGGCAATTAACAATGGCTTTCAATTCAGCATTGGCGTTGGGGCTCTATCAGCTAGCCTTATTAACTTTGGCACAGAAAAAATCAAAGACGGTTGGGGTGGCGGATTTCTAGTATTGGCTGCAGTTCCAGCTTTCAATCCTAACCCTAGGGTCACTTTTTCTCCCAGAAACCCCTAATAGTTTAATCCAAAGAAGCAAAGACTATGGAGAGGCTGAACTGATGTTGAAGCGTGTTAGAGGCACCACCAATGTGCAAGCAGAACTTGATGATCTGATCAAAGCAAGCTCTGTAGCAAAAACCATGAATGACCCGTTCAAGAAAATCTTGCAAAGAAAATACAGGCCTCAACTTGTCATGGCAATAGCTATACCATTCTTTCAGCAGGTAACGGGAATCAATGTCATCGGATTCTACGCCCCCGTGCTTTTCCGGGCAATTGGATTAGGTGAGAGCGCATCCCTCCTGTCCGTAGTTGTGACCGGCGTAGTCTGCACGGGCTCCACCTTCATCTCAATGCTGATAGTAGATAAACTTGGCCGAAGAGTTCTTTTCTAGTTGGGGAATACAAAATGCTGGTGCTCGCCAAGTTATGGTTAAGGAATATTGTTGCTTGGCGATCATGGTGGGGTGAGCAAAGGGTATGCTTTTCTGGTTCTTTTGATTTGTGTTTATGTTACGGTTTCGGGTGGTCCTGGGGTCCATTGGGATGGTTGGTTCCAAGCGAGATTTTCCCGCTCGAGATCAGATCAGCTGCGCATCACAGTACAGTCAGCTTCTTCACTTTCATTGTAGCCCTAAACTTTTAGCTATGCTCGCAAGCATTTGAAGTCTGGGATTTTCTTCTTTTCGGGGCGTGGAACATGACTGCATTCGCAGTATTATTTGCTGCCGGAGACGAAGAACTTGCCCATTGAACAGATGGACAGAGTATGGAAGGAGCATTGGTTTTGGAAGAGAATCGTGGTTGAAGGCAGCACCCATATAATGGAGACGGCCTAGCTAATTTACATGTCTGACAGTTTCTGCTCAGTGGTTATTGCTCGACCTTTAACTGCTGTCAGCAGAACTATCACTATCATTCCACACATAGCTGCAATGCAATTCATTTGATGATATCCAAATGATGCAAACTATTTGTCATGCATGTATATATATACCTCTTGTACACTTGTACTTTTGCCTTGTACATTTACTGATAAATGCATTATAGATTATAACAAATTTCATAGAATTTGTACTAATAAGAGTATATGCATGTTAGCATTTATTATGTTATATTTATATTTATACTTTTTGTTTATTTAATTTTACTTTTGTACACTCAATTTTTTATTTTTATCTTTACTATTTAGGATTTGAATCTATAAATTTCAGATTTTAGAATAAGTTTATACTAAAGAAAATTTTTAAAATTTTCTAATTTTTATCTTCATATTCACCCTTAATTCAAATTAATTTGAAAGTAATTTATTATTTTATTTTTAAATACAAAAATATTGGAATATGATTTAATGAATTAAATTCTTGTTTCAGTAATTTTATAATTAAAGAATATAAGTTTAAATTTCTAATTTAAATTAGTACTCTTATTCTATTTTTATTTTATTTAAACATCTACTTCACTGATTATTTCAGTACTCTTATAATTAAAGAATATAAGTTTAAATTCTAATTTTAAATTAAAAATTCTTATTCTAATTTTATTTACTAAACGTGTAATTCACTAATTTATTGAAAACAATACTACTTTAAATTGAATTGAATTCAAATTAATAATGATATTATGATATGAATTTAAAATACCTATTTGTATATAAATTTATAATTTAAAATTTCAGTTTCAATTAAAATTTGATTTCAAAATAATTTAATAATTTTAAAATTATTTTAATTTATATTGTATAAACTTTATAATTTGATCCATGGATGTCCATGCTATTCGTTCCATGAAACTAGAGCCCCATGGCATGGTTATTTAATGGGGAAAATGGTCCCAAGATTCCCCTGTGGTTTTCAAGATTGAAGATGTGAGAACATGAAGGCTTGCAAGTCCATGGAAAGAAAAGATTAGCTTAGGATACGGATTATTCCAATGTTTTAAAAATCGAATCGAATATTAAATTAGAAAAGCACAATTCATAGTTTAATGATGACCAGCCTAACCGTGATTGATCGATGATTTTAATAAATATATGACTGGTATATTATTAGCCTAATATATATATATATATATATATATATATATATATATATATATATATATATATAATATAAAATAAATTAAATTGTATAAATATTTATTTTTTATTATCTCTCATTCCCGAGTATAAGTCTAATATAATTATATTTTAAATTTTACAAAATAAAATATTTTGATATTTAAACCTAAAAGATCTAAAGAAGTCAATTCAATATTTAATTTTAAATATTATTATATGATAGGGTTTAAAATGGGCCTGCAGCCCACTCGCTACAAAACCTACAGAGGTGCCATCGAACACTCGTGCCTTTGATCGCCAAATTTCAAGATGAAGGCTCGGGCCCGCCCGCTCAAAGGCCGCCAGGTAATCGAGAAGGCCCAAGATCACAGAATCAAACTATATCCACCGATAAGGGAAGAGAATATCCCTAATAACATATTATCTTGCAAATCCAAATAAATCTCACCAGCAAGGAAAATAAGATAATTCACGAGTATAACAGCCATCCTCGCGATCGAGCCGATCCCACCAACGAGGAAGAAGATACCTTAATAAACCGCTTCTTCAATATTCCTAATCGAGTTCGATAATTCAAGATAAAAGCAAGAAATATCTCGTCTAATGGGAAAGAACTAATCACCATCCAACTGGAAAACATATACTATAAATACCAGTCATCCCATTCCAAGGAAAGGTACGCAAACTCATTCGCCCTCTGCGCCATCTTTTCTCTCAAAAAGAAACCCGACTTGTGTGCATTAGAGCGCCACTGGCTAAGCCTCCCAAACAGGCCCTTCTTCTTTCTTGTTTTTGCAGATGAGAGCAACTACAAGCAGTTCGCAGACTGCAGCCCGAAGAAGAAATTGTGTCCCATTTTGTACCACCCCCACATCGTCATAAATTTCAATCCGTTGAAAAAGGCACCACAATACGCTGCTCAAGTGAACGACAGCCTTTGACAAATAAAGATCGACTTCGCTTACTGATGGTATCAACCCGGAATACAAGCAGGAGCAACGCCAATCCACCAAGGATGTAGACCCGCTGCATGCATGTGCCAGACTGGGCGCGCTAGAAGCGATGCAAGCCAACATGAACGACGTGGAAGCTCCACCAACCAACGCCTGATAGGAGAGTTAGAGCAACTCACCAGGCAGATGCAACGCCCACGGGAGGCACGACAAGCTCAGGAAGGTCACAACTTTCCTCCTCATGAAGGGCAACACAATCTCGACATTCCCGAGGTGCTGAAACAGAAGCAGAGTCCAGCCGATCCAGGGGGCAAGGACCACAATTGGCCCCTGGAGAGAAGGGAAACAAAGCGACGCTCAAAGGACATGTCGGGAACGAAGAACTACGTCACCCTCAGCCAGGAGCAGGAGAGCAATCATGGGAGCAGAGGTTCAAGAGCCTCCAACAGGAACTCAGCCGCGTAAAAGAAGTGGTAAGGGGACGAGCTCCTGATACTATGGACACCTTGGTGCAACAGACTGAGTCACCGTTCACGGCCGAGGTGCTCCAACACTCTCCCTTCCAAAGAAAAACTGATGCCATGGAAGCGTCGATGGTGCCAGATCCCGCTGATCATCTCAACACTTACAAGAATCAAATGGAGTTGTGTATGGATATCAAGACCCCGCGGCGATGTAGAGCTTTCACTATCACAATTAAAAGGCCCACTTTCTTGGCCCGGTTTAACAGTTTCCACCTTCATCAACAATCTCCTCATTCGTGAGCTATCCACGCGTCAGTTCTCACTTCATTGGAGCCGTGGACGCATAGAAAGCCAAGCTACCATCTATTAACCATCAAGCGTAGCCTTCCGCAGGAGTTTCTCCGAGGTCCTATGTTCAAAGGTTCAACGCAGAGTCTCTAAAGGTAGGTATATATCCCACGGTAGTTTGCGCATCACCGCAGATTCATTGTCGGATTAGGCAAATAAAGACTTGATGTTTTCCATTTCCAAAAATCCTCAAGCAAGCATGGCTGAAGTGCTCGCAAAAGCGGAGAAGTACATCAATGGCGAAGAAGCTCTCATATCCAAGAAAGGAGCCCTCCACCCATAAAGAAAAAGCTGACGCATGCTTTAATGAGGACTCGAGCCCCAAAAGACAAAGCGATCGGGAGAGGTCTCCAAAGAAAGATGGAGAACGATCCCCGAAAAGGCGCGGAAACCTCAGAGATCGTCTGGGCCCACCTCAACTCGAGAGACGACAACGTTATTCACCTCAGCGGTTCACCCCCTTAATAGCCTCAGTATCTCAAGTCCTCGCGCGGGTTCAAACAAACAGCCTCCCGAGGTGGCTAACTCAGAATGAAGTCGCACCCCGCCATAAGAGACAACACTGTGCATTTCGAAGTTCCATAGAGACTATGGACACCGCACGGATGATTGCATACCTCAAGAAGGAAATAGAGTACTTAATACGGCGTGCATTCCGACGCCCAGGCCTCAAAATCAGCCCTAATCAGCGAACTCAGCCCGCTCAAGAACCACCACCACCACCTCGGGTAGGCAACAACTCAAGACCAATGTACCCTCTAGGGAAATCCATGATATCTGAGGATTTCCAGGAGGAGGGGAATCCAACCAAATCAAGGCCCACTCCACGCCAAAGATCGTCGCCAGAGGTACTGAAGCACAAGCTTATGTCCAAACCGCCTACCGACACATCCATAATGTTCTCTGACTCAGACCTGGAGGGATGCCAGCACCCCCATGACGACCCCTTGGTAATTCGAGCAGTTGTGGCCAACAAAACGATCCATCGGGTCCTGGGCTGACAATCTGAGTTCATCCGACATCATCTTCGCCGGCCTTCTCGATAAGATAGCTAAGCGAGAGACTGAACCCGTCACACCCATTTAGATTCTCTCAAGAAAAAGTATTACCCTTGGGCCTAATAATACAACTAGCAGGTGCTCACCTGGGAGATCCCTATGCCGTGCAACGACGACAAATGAGATTCCTCGTTGTGCACCCATCCGCTATGGGCACATGTTGTTAGCGACTCTATCAATGCAATAAAATCCATTCCCTCCCTTACCATGATGATCAAGTTTCCTACCAGAACTGCAGGAATGGTTCGAGGAGACCAACGAGTGGCCAGGGAATGCTACTCTCAAAGATCCATGAAACGTGGTTACGGTCGATAACATATACTGACGGAGTCGGGACGTGGACGAGGTGCTCACCGACCTGAGCCCCCGTAAGAGTCGGAACCCTCAGACGCTGGATGACGACCAACACCCGCCTACATCGGCCCAATGGGGCAGAGGACCTCAAAAGCCTCTCAATCCGCTTTCGAGACGTAACAAAGATGTCTTCGCATGGAAGCAAAGCGCATACGTGGAGGATCGACCCCACAAGAATCACACATAGCCGAACGTCGTACCCCATCCTGCCGCCTCAAACAAAAAGGAGAAGCTTCGCACCAGAAAGGCAAAAAGCGATCAATGAGGAGGTCGGCAAACTCCTCCAAGCAGGAGCGATCAGAGAGGTGGAATATCCTGAATGGTTAGCCAACGTCGTAATTGTCGTGCTTTAACTAAGTGGCGACTACAGATCCACTTCACCGATGTCAACAAAGCATGCTCAAAAGACAGTTTCCCTTTGCCGAGTATCGATCTCATCGTGATGCCACGGCTCGCCATGAACTCGCCTTATGGATGCTCCCGCTACAACCGTGACGAAGATGGACCTGCATCGACCAAGAAAAGACCTCATTCATAAAGCAGTGGAACCTATTGTTATCGTAGGATGACTGGCCTCAAGAACCGCAGAGCTTACTCATCAAAGGTCAGAATAGGATGTTCCAGGCGTGATAGGAACAACCATGGAGGTGTACATAGATGACATACCGGTAAATCTCTACCGCCAAGCCCATATAGCACATCCGGCTCGAGGCGTTCCAAATCTCGAGAGCCAACATGATGTCAATCCAGCCAAGCCTTCGATATCAACCTGAAAATCAAGGTTTCATAGTCAACAACCGAGGAATTGAGCAAATCCGCATTAAAATGCTATGCTCGACATGCCACGCCTCGCATAAGGAGGTCCAAAGGCCCGACAAGAAGGATCACGTTTAAACCGATTCGTATCCCGGGCGAGTGATAAGTGTCAGTCTTTCTTCCAAGTTTTAAAGAAGGTCTTTCAATGGGATATGAAGTGCGAAGAAGCATTCTCAGCATTGAAAACATATTTGAGCTCCCCCCATTACAGTAAGCCGGATTGAGGAGCTCCTCCTCTATACTTAGTTGTTTGAACTTCTTGTATTTGGCGCTATCGTGGGGACAAAGGCAAAAAGTACAACACCAGTTTATTGTGCGGCCAGGAGGCTTTGAGAGGAGCGGAGGAGAGATATCCAAGGATGGAAAAACTAATCTTGGCATTGAAATGCATGACTGGGAAGCTCTAGCCCTTGCTCAGCTCATACCATAGAAGTTCAACAGGAATGTCCAGGTAGGCAAGTATTACATAAGCCGAGACCTCGGGAAGGGCGTGAAGTGGGCTATAGAGCTAAGCGAGGTTCGACATCGGATATAAGCAAGAAAACTACGATAAAGGAAGATCTTGCGAACCGTCATGGAATTCATCTCATTGAACTGAGAAACGCTCAATGGCGCCTCCCATTTGGAAACTCTCGTAGATGGAGCCTGATACTTACCGAGGAAGCGGATAGGTCTAATCCCGACCTCCCAGGTATGAATGACTAGTGCAGCTCGATTCAAATTCCAAGCCTCGACAAACGAGGCCGAGATATGAGGCCGTCATAGCGAGCCTCAACCTCGCCCATTCAACTGGAAATTGACCCCGGCTAGTGGTGCCAGCAGCTCATTTGGTAGTAAGACAAATAGAAGACACCTACGAGGTGGTGGAAGAATGATCCTATACCTCAAAAGGTGCAGGTTCACGAAAAAGTTCGATCTTTGGTAGGTGTGGACATATCACAGAGCGAAACTCGAAGTAGTGCCTTGGCAAAACTGGCGGCTTGACCTCACGGGAAGACCTCGGTGAAATTGACACACATCGAATACATGCTGAGCCTTGATAGATCTGCGTGAAGTTGCCCAAATGGGTTGAGCCAGGATTGGATGGACCCATTTGGGATTACATAATAGACAGGATGTCTACCGACGACCGAAAGAAGCGGCTAAAATCGGACGAGGTCGACCAGTTCAGCAATCATAAGGGAAGCCTTTATAGCGGGTTTCTTCACACCCATCCTTAAGTGCATCGCGGGAAAAAACACTGAATATGTGCTAAGGGAAGTACGAAGGTGTGTCCCAAATCATGTCGGAGCTAGGCATTCGCGGGGAAGGTCTTAAGGCGGGATACTGCGTACGATACCAGTGCGTCTGACCTGGTCGAATCTGAATCTGCCGGGAGCATGCGAGATCTCCACGCCTCCCATGGACACCTTGACATCAATTACAAGCCCTTAGCCTTTCAACGATGGGGTTTGGACATCTTTGGGACCCTGCTTATGGGAAGGGCCAGTAAATTATCATCGTTACGTGGAATTACTTCACCAAATTAGAAGTTTGTAGAGACACTTTGGCATGATCGGAAACGAGAGAAGATACTGATTTTGTTGTGAGCCATCATATGTAGGTTTGGTATCGAAACTACGATGTCGAGACAATGGAAAGCAATTTAATGACGCCAGGATTGAGGATTTTGTCTTAGAGCTTCGAATTAGAATTATTACTTGTCCCCGGCACATCCGCAATCTAATGGTCAGGCAGAAGTCACCATCAGAACCCTTAAGGCCGCATTGAAGACCAAATTGGAAGATCTTAAAGGCAAATGGGTAGAATACCTCCCCGAAGTGTTATGGGCCCCTCTGGGACCTAACATGATTAGCAACTTCAGGAAACACTTTTCGCACTAGCTTTTGATGTGAGTAGTAGCCTATCAGTGGTTAAAGTCCCCGAGGATCGAGTTGGCAGATGGAACACGATAATGAAGCTCTTGTAAATTTGGACACTGGGCCAGAAAAGCGTGAAGCCCAGTCCCTAAAGACGCACGGAAGTGCAAAGATAGGGTTTGAAAAATGGGCTCATGAGCTCCGCTCATGTTGAGGAAGAAGCATGCCATTGAACACTCGAAGCCTTTGGCTGTAGGCCCGAGTGCTGAGGCCCGATCGCTGAGCCAGTAAAACTGTGGGTAATCGAGAAGGCCCGATGCATAAATCAAACTAAATCAGCGATAAGGAAATAGAATAATCCCGATAATAGATTATCTTGCAAATCTAAATAAATCTCACTAGCAAGGAAAATAAAGATGTAATTCACGATATAACGACTCATCCACGCAGATGGATCCCACCAATAGGAAGAAAGATAATTCTAAATAAGCTGCTCTTTCCAATATTCTAATCGGAGTTACGTCTGATAAAGCAAGAAATATCTGATCCGATGGAAAGAATCCTGCTCACCATCAACTAGGAAAACATATCTTTATAAATCACGGGCCAATCATGATTGAAGTACATAAACACATTCGCCCTCTAAAGCGGTCTATCTTTCTCAGCGGCTTAGGCATGGAGCGACCACGGGCGAAGCCCCTCGCCCAAACCCTTAACTGCTTTCTTGTTTTTCAGGAGAAGCAGCGCCAGTGCTGAACCCGGCCAATGATAGTCGGGTCGGCCCAACGACCCCACGCTCCGGCCGGTCCGGTTGAAAAAAAAGGCATCATCAATATATTATTTAAATTTGATAAAATGTAACATGATTTAAAGTAACCTAATTCTTATTTTGAGTCAGGGAACAAAACTTCTTGACCTGAGTTTTTTCCTTTTTAAGAAGACTTAAAAACAATGCCTCTTAAAGTTGTCTAGTCGAATTCCCTGAAAAATAAACCTTTGCAAGAAAATGCTTGTCAGGTGATATTGGGTTGGGAATGGGAACAGGCAGATCGGTTCCTCCAAAATTGATCGAGTTAGTGGCTCGGTGAGTCAAACCATCCACATTCAAGTGGTTCAAATAGGCGGTTTAGACATGAGCAAGGTTCCCGGTCGAGATCTGAACCCATAAATACAAGTTTTCTTTTCTTTTTTGAAAGGTAAAAACGGTGCCTTTTAAAAGTATCTCATTGAAATTCCATGAAAAGTAACCTCTTTATAAGTTTGCCTTTGTTTGGTCTTCAAAGCCCCGAGGCTGTCAATTGGCCCAGTCGAGTGATTAGTGGTAGGTTGGTTCCCTAAGATTTCCCGGTGTGGGATGTTTGGGTTGAATGAATTGACGTGGCCTCAAAGCTCAAGCGGTTGGAGTTCTGTGGTCGAACCATCGGTCGAGTGGTTTAGGCGGTTTAGACATCCATGGGGTTCACGGTCGAATCAGACTTCTTGACCACAGTTTTCTTTTGAAGACTAAAAATAGTGCCTCTTAAGCAGTCCCACATGAAATTCCACAAGAAAAGTAACCTCTTTCTAGGATGCCTTTGCATCGGTCTTAAAAGGCAGCAGTCAGTTGGCCCGAGTTCAGTGATTAGTAACTTAAGAGCTTGGTTCCTGACATTAACGAATAATGGGATGATTGGGTTGGAATGGAAATCGATTAAGTCGTCGGTTCCTCCAAAACAACCCAGTTTGGGTGGTTCACGGTCAATAGAACCACCAATTCAAGTAACCCTCTACTAATCTCATCTTTTTTAACTTTTCAAATCCAATTTCTAACCCTTCTTTTTTAAATTTTCAAATCCAATTATCCAACCTCAACCCAAAACTTTTCAATTTTGGTTTCATACTTCAAAACTCTTTCCAAATACTTTGTTTAAGCTAGAAACCATAAATACAATTATCCATAACCTTAGAGAAACCCCAGATTCGTATAGCCCTAGCCTATCTTAGAAAAACCTAAAAAAACCATAAATATAATCATCCATAACCTTAGAAGAAACCCCATATTCGTATATGCAACATCTTAGAAAAACCCAGCGCAAACTAATAAAACAAGATTGTTTTGCATCAAATCGAATCTGGAACTTTCCAAACTTAAAATCCTTTATTCTAATCCTTTATTCCATCGTATATAAACCCCAAATTAGTCCTATAACCTTAGAAACCATACTTGCCCCTTATCCTTTATAAATTACATCCTATACTCTTAAACTACCTCAAACACACCCTAACTTACCCAAACCATTAGATCATCCATCACCGGTCCACGTCCTTGCATCAGCAGTGAAAGCAGCGACTATTCAACCACTGTTGCACTTCCTTAAGTCATGACTCTTCATAATGGAAACGTTTCTGAATGTAAGGTTTCCACTAGGGCTTGACGACTAGCATTGTCATGGTTCCATTGCTTACAGTTCTCATCCATTACTTCCTTTAGGGCTAATAGAGGTTCGTAGCTTAGATATATGTGTAAAGCAGGCGAGCGGCGTTGGCGAAGCTATTTAACACAAAGATGAAGGGAGCCCTTGCGAAACTTATGAAGCGTTTGGATCACGGTGATTCTATAGTTGAAACAATCAATATGACAGCCAATGCCAAGTAGTCATAGAAGCGTCCTACCGATTCCAAATTCCTTCACTTCGAACTCCCACACGAAGCCACTAGAGTGGTTGGCGATCTTTTCAACGTGCCAGCGGTATGTGTTGCTTAAAGGCGACTTGGCGGCCGGCCTGCATGAGGTCTCTCGTGCGTGAAGATAAAACCTCTACGAGAAATTAGCAAGCATGTAGGGAGGATAGGCCAGCTAAGACAGCGTGATCAGAGGAGCTCTGGAGCCGAATCTTGAGGAGAATCTGATGGCAGAAAGAAGCAGCCATCGAGGCACCCCATCTCGACGAGGGAACAATGGAAACCTTATGAGGAAGAGAACTGTATTCGAGTTCCTCTCTCCTCGGCTAGCGGCCATAATCTAGTCGATCAGAAGGATTCATGTGGGGCTAGGAGTCGATGTTAAGCCGATGCAGCGGAGGGCCAGACCAAATCTTTGTTGCTACCATCGGGGGCATGACCATGTAAATGAGCCATGGTCGATACCTATAGTTTATGTTGGAAAACTTGGTAAATAAGGAACACACAGGCGGTACAATTACTCTGATCTTAGCCGACGGTCATGGGAAAGAAATCGACCACACCATGGACCCCGTGGGTACAAAACCCATTATTACAATTGATTGGGTTTAAAATAATAGGCATGCACGCTCAGAACACAAGCCCAAATGTCAGGCTTAAAAAGAGATTAGGAAGCAAGCCCAAAACAATTGCTTGACCCAATGATATCCCCCAAACACAAGCCTAAAACGAGGCCCGGCTGCACTAATACAGTATTGAAGAACGTATTAAGAGAAAGTAACCAATTTCCTAATTAAGTCTCTACCCGATTAAAGTAGATCCTTTCTAATAATTGGTTATGTCGATTATCCCTTATTAATCGGAAAACGATAAAGAAGAAAATCCCTCACTCAATGGAAATATCAAGTATTATCCTCAATGGAAAGTTATCATGATCATCCATTATAAATACCGGGCCACCCCATCGGTGAAAGGTACACATTCGATTTCGCATATCGCGATTGATCTTCTTCTCTTCCACGGAAAGAAGCCCGACTTAGGCATGCGAGGAGGCAATTAGCGTCCGTCAATCCTCCTTGTTTGTTATTTTGCGAGAGAACTAGATATCCGAGACAGCTGAACCGACCGGCAATTCCACCAAGCTCGGCCCGGTTCGGTTGAAAAAGCATCATTAGTTTAGCGTATGCGTAGGGCAGCAGTTCCTTTACAAATAAAGCTGACCTCTTAGTGACTGATGGTATCGGCAGGAACACGCGAGTCATGCCGATCCCGAGGATGCAAGACCCGATGAGGTGAGCATAGATGGCGTGAACCTCCGGGAGGCGCCCCAGAAACCATACGTCTTATGCCATCAAGATGGAGTAAAATCTATGACCAACGTTTGTTGAGAGGGGGTTAGACGACTCGCAAACAAATGCAACATCAGGAAGCCGATGAGGCGAAGAAGGCTATCAGCGCCATCCTGGAAGAGACGACAACCACCTGAATACTCATACGAAGCGGTGGCGAGACCAGTTGACCAGGCGTGGTCCACTGTTGAAGGGGGATGTTGTGACCGAGAGAATGAATGATGAAGTGATGGCCTGTCAATGGGGGCGTGAAGAAGCGATAGTGGAAGCAAGGTTGGGATTATCGGCGACAGAGCTGAAGTATGTTTCAGGCGGGTAAAGCGAAAGCTGAATCATCTGGGCGAAATGATGTTCAATGATCTGTGGCAGGTAGAGTCGTATATTTAGGCGGACCGAAATGTTATAGAATCGAAACGTTCGGCCAGATAATCTCCCCATGATCACCTCAATACATATAAAAACCAAATGGGCTGCAGATCTCGGGACCCATCTGATGTGAGCCTTAAGCTATCAGTAAGGGCCAACATTGGCATGGTTTAATGAACTACGCCATCCTTGATTTCATCATTCCTTGAGCTCTCCATTGCATTCGTCTCCCACTTCGTGAGACTGGGACGTCTGAGGAAGCGATTTATCACCTTCGACCATAAAGCGACGCGTAGAAGAGCACGAGGTCATATGTCCAGAGAGATTCAACGCGGAATCATTAAGTGGAGTATTCCATACGAGTTCGTATCTTGGCTTTCATCGTGAGTACAGTGCGGTCAGGAACGATGTTCTGTCTCAGAAGACCCTCCCGGGCGAAACTGGCTAGGTCTCTTTGAAACAAATAGTACTCTTGATAGGCGAAGAAGCCCTTTTATCGATAAAGGGGCTCTTGCCTCCAAAGGGAGGAAGGCTTGAGGGCGACAACGAGGTGAAGCTGAGGAGCGGGAGGCGGGGGCAGATCCATGGCGGGACGGAGAAAATGAAAACGCGATCCCCGAGGTGAGGGGCGTTAGGGACCGCACAGGACCAACTCGGCTTTGGTACTTGTGTGATATTCACCTCGTGGTCATCCCTTGACAACCTTAGTGTCCGCGAGGTCTATGCAGTCTGACGAAAATTCTTGAGATGGCTTATCACCGGATGGGACGAGATCAGTAAAACAATACCAAATCTTGTGAGTTCCCACAAAGGATCATGGACAACTGGCAGATGATTGCATCAGCTGGAAAGAAATTGAGTACGTCGGCGGTGGGCATCTCCGTAGTTACATGGCTTAAGGTCGGGACCAGTACAGCCACCACCACCTCGTGGTGACCTGGCTCGGCCTGGCACTCATGGGAGAGATCCATGTGATCTCCGATTTGCGAGGCGGGGGAATCCTAGCTCAAGCCCGGGGAAGGCCCATCTGTGGTCAGAGGAGACATTAGAAATACAAATTAAATCCAAATCTCCTCGTTTGGATACTACCATGTGCTCTTTTCGGGACTCAGGCATGGAAAGTTGCTTGACATCCCACGACCGACCGCCCACTAGTGATAAGAGTAGGTTGTAGCCCAGTAAACAATCCCACGGGGTCCTTGTCGACAATGGGCTGGTGACATGCATCTCCACATCGGCTTTTAAATAGGCATTGGAATGGAGAAGCTAGAATACGTGACGCCTGACCTACATTAGTTCTCGGAAAGTGCCTCTAAGTGCCGATACAGTAGTGCTCACTATGGGAGACCCATTGCAGGGCAACGACAACGGGTGGGCTTCTCATAGTAGATGCCCAGTCGACACAATATATTGCGGGCGGGCCTCCTCCCGATGCCGTAAGGGCCATCTCCTCAGCTATCACATGGTTGTCAATTCAAGGCTATGAAATGGGTGGGAATGGTTCGAGAGGAAACCAGCTGGCGTGTGAGGTGTTACTCGCATCGATGAAGCAAAATGGTCGTGACATCTCTTGGGCCAGGCTCGACATGCGAGATGAGGTAAGCACGGAGCCTGCGCCCTCGGAAAGAACTAGAGCTATAAACGATGATGACAAAACACAGCATCTAAATAGGATCTATCTTTGTGAGAGGCGTCATAAGCCTCCTTATCATTTAAAGCGGAACATGGAGGTGCTGCTATAGCGAGGAAGACTGACAGGCGGAATAGACCTGCGGTAATCACCTGGCTGATGGTCATCAGTTCGCAGGTGTGAAGAATTTCGCCTGAGAAAGACAGGCGATTAATGAAGGGTCGGCAAGCTCTCAGAGCATATCTGTCGGGAGGTAGAATATCTTGAGTGGTTGAAGCGAAGCGTTGAACATATCGAAAAACAGCGCAGTGGCGGCTTTGCATCGATTTCTAAATATCAACGGTTTGCGAATACTTTTCCTACACACCAATTGACCTCATAGTGGGCGCCCTGATCGGTCGCGAACTCCTCGACTTCATGGAAGCTTTCTGCAGAAATTTATAATAAATCGGTGTGGTTCAGCAGCCAAGAAGACCTCATTGATTCTTGAGCAGAACCTACCTTTATCAGGTAATGCCCTTGATTCAAATGAAACCACCACAAAGGTTGATTAGCAGGATGTTCAGTAAATTGGAGCACATGGAGGTATATATAGGCATGTATTTATTGAAATCGATTAAGACCGAGCTCCTAACCCACACAAACAGCGTTCAGATTACGAAAAACTCTCATATGAAGTTAAATATTGACCAAGTGCGCCTTAGTCTCAGGTGAAAAGTTCTTGGGTTTTATGATCAGCACAGCAGGGATGAAGCAAGCCCGGACAAGATAAAGAGTTGTGCTCGACATGCGCCGCAGCCGAACATTAAGAAATTCAACGCGGAAGAATAGTTGCGCTGGCCGAACTTTGTGTCGAGGCCCGACGAATGTCAACCTTTCTTTCGGGTTACGAGAAAAGATGGCCTTCCAGTAAGGATGCTGCTATGAGGGAGGCATTCACGGCGCTCGAAACCTGCACAGGCTCTCCCAGTTCTACCAATAAGCCCTTCAGAGGAGAGACTCCTCACCTCTACCTAAGCCAGTTTAGACTTCCTCAACTAGTGTCGCCTTGGTCGGACGGGATAAGGTGCGTGAGCAGTATCTTGTACCCAGCGGGCTCTGGGAGCCCGGAGGAAGATATCAGAGATGGTGGAGGGGGGGGGGGATTGATCTGCGTTGGTAACTACATTGGCTCAGGCCTTGCTTCAAAGCTCATACCATCGAAGTCTGACTAATCATAGATGAAGGAAATGCATAAACAGGAAACCTCTGAGGCACCATAAAGTGGGGTTGTGGCAGGTGAGTTCGGCATCGAATCTGAGCTAAGGACTGACAATAAAAGGCGAGATCTTGGCCGATTTCATCGTAAATTGCCCGAGACACAGCAAAGCTACCTAAGCGGCCTTGAGCCTCCGTCTCTAGAGGTTGTGCGTGGATGGTCGACCGATGCCCGAGGAGCCCGGTGCGGTGCGATCCAGACCTCCTCGAGAGCCAGGATGAGATCGCATGCGCCACTGAAATATGCCCTGATCCGGGGACCTAGTCGTTTGGGGTATTTTGTGAGCATAAATTGATTTTAAATGGTCATCTGTCTGGAAATTGAGAAAACCGGAAATTATGCGATACTTGGAATAGTAGCAATTTGTAAGGGGCCTAAAGTCATAAGTTGATGGATGAGAGGCCAAAGTGAAATAATAAATGGTAGTGCAAATAGTAAGAGTGAGGGAGGGACTAATAGGCAAATAAAGAAAGTTTAATTATAAAAGGAAGGAGACAAAAATAACTCATTTTGTCTCCCGAAACAAAAAACTCAATGTGAAGGCCAAGAAGAGGAAGGAGAAGAAGAAGGAGAAGTTTGCAAAAGGTATGGGAAATTCTAAAGTTTTGTATGGATTCTAGTAAGGATTTCCATGATTTTTGACTGAATACTTGGATTATGTGTATTTTTGGACTTTGGTAGGATTTTTATGGGTTCGAACCTAGGGTTTAGTTAGGAATTGATCTAACTAGATTTGAAGATGAAATTGAGTTGAAAAACTCTAGCTTAGTGAATATAAACAGAATCCTTAATTCTATATTTTTGTATAAAGATGATGGACTTTGGTATGGGTTCTTGGACTTTTACCTAGGGTTTGGGTATGTGAAGTTCTAAACCACCATTACAAGATGAATAAGGAGTGGTTTTTATGTATGTATTGAGTATTGGGTTGGTTTGAGTGGAACTATATGGAAGGAAGAAAACACACGTGCAGACAGTTTTTGAGGGCGGTACCGGTGCCAAGCGGTGAATCTAGGTTACCATAAGTGTTCTGTTTTTCTATTTTGACCAGCATTCGTATTTTGGCCATAACTTAGTCATTCCGTATCAGTTTGCGTGATTCAAGTTGCTGGTTAAACTAGACTTCAAGGAGAACAAAACATCATGAAATAGGTACCTTCAAATTCTGACTCTATTGGGCCCAGAAATTCACTCAAATTGAGGTATGTTAGCCAATTACCTTCGGTTTGATCATGAGTGGCTCCAGGGTTGTTTGGGACCTCCTTCGAGAGAGGTTCGGTGCTCAGATTTGGGTGATTCGGTTGGAGAAGCACCTTAACAAAATGAATACAAAGAACCAGTGTCAGAGTATGGAACTAAGACCTCGGAGAAAAATGAGTAGTAAAACTGTCCTAGTGTAATATCGGTAAATTGACTAGTTTTGCATGAAAATGCCATAACTTTAGTTTGGATAATTCAATTGGAATGATTCCAATTTCTAAGTAAAGTAGATTCATAGAGGAACAAGAAAACATGAATGAGGTGTGAATACATAGGTATCATACCGTACAAGTATATGAAATGCAATATGTATAGATGTGTTCATGAAACATGAATATGATATAAAATATGAAGAAGCAGCTAAAAACATGAACATGAACATGAAAGCAATGTCATGAACACGGAGATGTGATAAGGATAGGTTATGAGTTAAGACACATGATGGTATGACCTGGGGCCAGAAGAATGAGTGAGTGCGTTACGATCGGTGCTTGGCACTCTGTAGTGCTACGACATATTTGCATTGGCGGGCACGTTCTGTTTAAAATGCTGATGCTCTAATTAAATCTTCTGACCACTCACAATTCGGTCTTGGTACTCTCTGCTTTGTGCTACGGCATGATCTTGTACGATGCCTTCGGTGCATTGTCTTGCGTCCTTTCATCTTTCTTATGATTGGTTTGGGTGAGTCGAACAAATATATATGATAAGACTGCGAATAAAGAATAAAGTAAAGAATGAATATGGTAAAGATACGAGATATTTTCCTCCCGGTACCTGCGTATGCGATTACGTAGTACCTATGCAGGGTGCTTTTTATGAGTAAAATCTGCAGTAGTGCCTCACGGGTACTTCCGTGTCGGTAAAATAAGTATAAGTTACGCCAATATAAGTATCGGTCGAGTGTACCTACGGGTACCTCAGTATAATGAATCATGTGAAGTATCTGGTACTTTCAATACGAAAGAATAACCTCGTATAAGATCCGAAGTACAAGGAATAGCATAAAGTAACACAAGCATAAGATATGAGTACAAGAATATGCTGCATGTCTAGTATAGATCAAAAATACAAGAATAAGCTACGTAACACAAGTATAAGTTAGTAAGACAAGTATAAGTTAAAGTAATACACGTATAAGATCCGAAATATAAGAATAAGCTTAGTAATACAAGTATAAGATCTTGTAAGACAAGTATATGTCAAGTAATACAAGGTAAGATCCGAGAATACAGAGCAAGTATAAGTTCTATCAGTACCTAAGTTGCCTTTGTATCTGATTAATTTTTGTAGTACCTACGGGTACCTCTAGTATAAGCTCAGAATCGGGATAAAAGCACGTGGTACCTCTGGGTTCCCCGTATGGTATAAGTTAGTAGTACCTCACAGTGCGCAATTAAATATAAGTTTGATATAAGCACGAAATTAAATTGTCTTTTGGGACATTTTGAACAGTAGTACTTACAGTACTTCCGGTATAAAAATAAAGTTCCGCAATATCGGTATAAGTTACGTAATATCTACCGTAGTACCTATGGGTACCTCAGAACAAATTAATAACTCAGGTGTATAAGTATAAGCCACATGGTATAGTATAAGCCTTGTAGTACCTAAGGGTACCTCTTGTATAAACATAAGCTCTGTAACTCCTCTGGGAGATCGAACAAGTATAGATAGAGTATGTGAGCCTTGGTTAATTTTAGTTCTAAGTGTGTAATGGCCCCTTGGGTTAAGTCAAAGTATCTGGGAATGCAGACCAAGTGTATGATACTCACAGGAGTGCAGTGCCCAAAATGTGTAGTACTCTCTTGGGGTGGATAAGAGTGAGTGCCTTTATAAAGTTATTAAAGTTCAGTAAAAGTGTAAGATAAAGTGTCAATTGTAAAAACCTTGTAATGATCAGTTGAAGCAGAGGCTCACATGACTCTAAATTGGAGATGATTAAGCATAAAGTGTTTATATTTTAAGTAAATGGTGTAGTTTGTTATATGGATAGAAAGTTGATCTGTGACATTTAATTTGTTTTTTGTGTTTAAATAATATATGTAAAGGACATGTCAACACTCAGCGTAAAAACGCTTTGGACTATAATCGTGCGGACCACAAGACGTTAACTTAATCGCGGTGCCTTTGTACTGGGTTCATCACGTTATCTTGCCGCTGGACCTGACAAGTGGTTTGTATGTGTAAATGGGACTTCGGTATATGTGTATAGATTTTGATGGACACCACTCCGGTGGTAGTTCTTTTGTATATGTAAATGGTTTTTGTTATTACAGAAATTGTTTGTATACCCACAGGTACAAATTCAGCTCAAAAAAAAAAAAAAAAAGGTAAAGAGTCCTAGTATACATAGCCTCGCACGGACCGGGTTCGGATCAGCCAGCTCGGGTCGGATGTGTGGGAATCGAGCATGACAAATCACAGCCCTCGATTCGGCTTCCCAGAAGCCTCGATATGATGAATGTCAGAGGTTGTCATATTTGGCCAACTTCACACCTCGCCCACTCCGTGCGGAAGTTGGTGACTAGAAGTGAGCGGTGACTCCCGATTAATAGTAAAATAGATGAAGACTCTACGAAGCCGAGGAGGTGAGAGAAGATAATCTTATTACCTCGAGAGGAAGGTGCGAGAGCTGCTTAAAAAGTTCATGCGAGTTCAAGTCAAACACGTGCCAGTGAAATTCTCGAGTGCAGCCGGAAAAATTGGCACGACCTCATAGGAAGACAGGTAGGCGATGCAGTTGAGCACCTCCCATAACCCTCAGTAAACATCGACAACGGAGAACTCTCCCCTGTGATGTCCGAACCGAGCTGAATGGACCCCATATGGGATTACTTAGTAGAAGGAACATTGCCAAGCGAACCAAAGGAGGCATCCAAAATCAGAGCAAGGTCGACAAGATTCACCATTCATCGGGGACAGCTATGAGGCTTCTCATGCCTGTTCTTAGGGTTATAGGGAAGGAAGATGCAATTACATACTCGGGGTACACGAGGCGTGCGTGGCAACCACATCGGAGCTCGAACCTTAGCGGGAAAAACCTTGAGGCAGGGTATTACTGGCCCACAATGCTCGAGACCTTAACAAGCGGTCATGGAATGCAAAGCTTGTCGGGCATGCCGAGATCTCTCATCTCCCATCCCGAGCCAAGCGACAATAACAAGCCAACGCGAGCACCGGCCAGTGGGCTAGACATATTGGGACCTTACCCATTGGAAGGGCTAATGCAAGTTTATCATTGTGGCGGTGGACTACTTTTATCAGAGGCCAGGTGACCCAGCCCTTTGCGACAATCGACTGAAGGTACATAACCGTGGCGTTATAATATGCGGGTTTGGGATCAGGGTCCTCGTCGATAATGGGAAGCAGTTCGAGCAATCCTAAGTTCGGGGATTTAACTTTGAACTCGAAATGAGAAGAACTACTACTCATCCCCTAGCTCATCCATATAGTCAGATGGAATGACGAAGTCACTATAAGGACTCTTAAGGCGATCTTGAGACTAAATTAGAAGATCACAAGGAAAATGGGTAGAATACCTCCTCAGTGTGCCGACCTGTGAAATACATGAAGCCGACCACTTAGAGACCCATTAGCTCTAGCCTTTGTAGCGCAAGACGGTGCTCTGTGGGGTTGGATTAAAGTCATGCAGTTGAATTAGCAAGCGCGAGAACCACTGAGGTTCTTCGTTTAAGCACTATCTCTAGAAGAAAGCGTGAGCGGGCCAAGGCGTATTGAGGACTATCACGGAAGACATCGAATCACATGACTGAAAGATTGAACTTTATGATTCCTGAAACTGGCGACTTAGTTTACAAAAACTGCTTCAGTGAAGAAAAGACCCAGCACATGAAGTGGGACAATTGGGAAGGGCCTATAAGTATCGCATGGTCAGGCCTAGCAACTATGAACAACAAACATAAGAAGGAAAAACCACCGCCCGCTCGTGGGCCCGAACACCTCGAAAGCGGTTCCACTGCAATAAGACCTCGGAATGTAGTGCTAATAAGTATCCAAGTTTGATTTTAAATAAAAGTTTCTATGTTCATTTTTAGGTTGCTTAATATTATGGTGGGTCGAAAAATAAGTTATAATGATTAAGCAAGGAGCTCGACTTGGAAAGGTAAGGTTGCGCGTGTTTCACGAATTATTCTTTATTTGAAGGAGTTCTGATTGTCACGGATTACAGTCATGACCGTTCCACACTGAGACAAGCGGCACAAACGGTTCTCTACTCGCCAGAAAGAAAAACCCCTTGTAGGAAAAAAGAAGAAAGAAAGCAAGGAGCTCGGTTGGTAGAAGCTCTGAAAAGTCACATAACACAAATACAAAATTTCAGTTCAGGAAAGTTACAATCACCTCAAAGGATTACAAAATCTTTCTTTACATCTCAAAAATTACAATGACAAGAGTGGTTCTCCGCATCTAAAAAATTACAATCCAATAAAGTGGTTCTTCACATGGCGGCACTGTGTCAGAAGGCAAAACACAAGAAAGGAAGAGAAAAAGAAAGGAGAAAGGGAAAGAGAAGAGAAAGGAGAAAGAGAAGAGAAAAGAAAAGGAGAAAGAAAAGGAAGGAGAAGGAGAAAGAGAAAAGGGGATAGGGAGAAAGAGGGGACGGGAATAATGGAGAAAGTGGGGACTTTAAAAATTTTTCCCTCTCTGAGAAAGCATCACAGCCCTCAGAATAAATTCTGATCTAGTTCCATCGATGGGCGGGACTGAGACAACCTGACCCCACGAGGGAAGCTAGGGAAAACCACAAACTCCGCCAAATAGTAGAGTAGAAACCAGCGCCAGGCTCGGGCGCAGCGACGTCGCGCAATAACAATCAAACCCTGAAGCCCCATCGCTTATATTGAACATATCAGTAGGAAGAAAAATGAAACAGGAATATAACACACCCCATCAAGGCGGTTATTTATAAAGCTTGGGACGCTTGGGAAATTCACTCAGTTACACTTAGATTCCCCACAAACTTTTATTAAAGATTCTTTCCCAAAGGAAGGGATATTAAAGAGCCATGGCCTGATTTCAAAGGAGCCATTTGCAGGTTCGAAGAAGGCGAATAGCTGAGGCCCAAATGGCTCGAGTTTTTCATGGCTTAACGCGCTCGAGAAGGCCTTGTAGCCGGGGAGCCATTTAGCTCAGTTCGGAAAGCGAAATAGCCCGGGGCCCGATTATCTCGGTTGCGAAAGCAGCGCTCGAAAAGACGCCTTGAGGCCCAGTAGCCCATTTTGAAGAGCTCAGCCGACTCAAAGGCAAAGCTTATTTCGAAGGCCGCAGAGCCTAGAGCCTATTAACAGGTTCTGAGCTTGCGCGAGAAGAAACGGCCCGGAAAGTAAGTAGCCCATTTTGAAGAGCCTTATTTCGGAAAATGAAACGACCATGAGCGAAGTTTAGTTTGGCACGACAACTTCGAGAGAACCTGATAGCCCGGGAGCTGATAGCTTCGGTTGTGGAAGCAGTCTTTCGAGAAAAGGCACCATAACGAAGGCCGAAAGTAGCCCATTTTGAAAAATTTCAGCCATTTCGAAAGCCCAACGACTCGAAGAGCCTGATAGCGCAGGCCCGATGGCTTTCGGTTCTGAGCTTAGCGCCCTGAGCGAAACGACCCGGAAGATTGAAGTAGCCCATTTTGAAACTCGGCGGCTCAAAGCGAGAACAACTGAAGCACAATAGCCAGAGCCCGTTAGCTCGGTTTACGAGCTTAAGCGCGAAGAAGCGAAGCGGCCCGAGCCTTAAAGTAGCCCATTTGAAACACATTAGCCCGGAAGCGGAGAGCGGCCTAGGGCGAAGATCAGTTTGAAAGCTTAGCGGCTCAAAGGCACAACAACCCAGAGCCCAGTAGCTCAATTTGCGAGCTTAACTACCCCAGTGCCGCCCGGGACGGATAGCGCTGGAGTTTGGGGCTAACGGCTCGAACCGGGCCCGAGGCAGCACGGCCTGATTTGGAAAAACCCGTAGCGTAGAATTGGCGAGGCTACGGCTCAAAAGCGGTCACTGCCTCTGACTTCGCCTGAAAAGCGAAATAAGCCGGAGGCCGCAGTGCAGGCAAAAATAAAAGCGATAAAATTGTGATACAATCTCTGCATACGGCGGAAAGTGTTCTCCCGGAAGCGTCTAAAAAGTCTGACTCAGCCTTGAGAAATAGTGAGGTTAAAGTAAAAAAGTCTGGCGTCGGAGGGTCGGAGCCCGATTCACGACGGGGGGGTGGTAGAGCCGTAGTGGCGGGAGAGTTGGCCTCGGAGGAGACAGGAGATCATCAGAGACGAGGGGCTTGATCGGGGGAGCTGGCTCTCGGCGCCCGCGTCGGCCTCGGCCTCGAAAAAAGATTCTTCTACCACCTCATCGGAAAGCTAGATGTTGAACTTTAAGTGCAGGAAATCTCCCAGAAATACTATCTTCCAGGGTAAAGCCACACGGAGGCCCATTGGGTCTGGGAGCCTCGTCTCGAGCTCTGCTATCCTTCGCCCCTCGGCTAGCTAAAGCCTCACGCTATATAAGTCCACCCAAAAACTGCAGGCTCCTCGGTCAGCGCTCAGGAAACTTCGACCTCCAAGCCTCTTCGCGAACTTAGGTCAGCGTCGTCACTTTGTGTATGAAGTCGCCCTTGATGGCTACTTGACTCTCTGCGGCTAGCGGCAATACCAGCGACCCTCAGGTCAGCCAGGGCCTTCTTTTCTTTATCTCTGCACGCCCTTGTCGTCCGAAGCATACTTGGTCGAACCTTTGCTTCTGGCTCCTGATCCAGTCTCTTGTTGGGCTCGAAGGCCGGCCTTCTCGGAGTCGGAGGCAACCTTGTATATAAAACTTGGCGGAGTCTTGGCGGAGCCCTCGTTAAGTGACCCTCCTTGCCGGAGCCCTTCCGTAAGTAGCCACCTACCAAGAACAAGAAGAGTCAATTAACAATTTGAAACAATAAAGAAATGGACCAGCGGCGGCTTGGATGTCTGAGTTCCTGAAGCGTAAGCCGCCTCCTCAACGAGCAGGTGTCCACCTTCTTGGGAATTCGAATCGCGAAGGATGGAGGAAAGCGACCCTAGCGGAAGCTCACATGTGAAAGTAGAGTCCTCGTCACACAGAGCACCCAGCGACCTTCCACATCATATGGCATTGGAGGATGGGGTTCGGGACCCTGCGATGTATGACTCCAGACCGAAATAGGAAGGAACCTCGGGGGCTTGAGCGCCCCTCCCAGAATCTCCCAGCTCAGACGATGACGAGGCGAAGAGGACCCCCACGCTTTGGGTGCACCCAGAAGCGAGGGACGACAGGGGAAACACGAGTTTTCCTTCAAGCTCCTTCTCAGCTGCTTTGCCACCACCTTGGGATGAGACTCAGGCTGCTACAAAGTGGGCCCGCAATGGAATCTCAGCCCGACGAAGAAGACTTAGAGACGGGGGTAGAAGGCTTCATGACGGAAAGAGAAGGAAGGCCTCAGGCAGGAGTTATCACGGGCTCAGCACCATACGACCAGGAATATCAGGCCTAATGAGCTCGAGATATGCCCATGGGTGTACTTAACCTGACCCTCATTCACCTCTCCATCCTGGGGCTAAGACAGGCCTTAAATAAAACCATGCAACCAGGGTTAGAGACACCTAAGGACTTTCGAAAATTAAGACCCGATTGGAGCAAGGGAGAACTCACGTAGGTTCTCAGGGGTGGTCTAAGAGGTCGGAACGCCCAGTGTGTCTTCCCGATCAAAGGGATTATATTCCCAATTACGGCCACTAACAAAAAAATAGCGTTCCTTCCAAAATTTATGGGAAGATGGCATGTCAGAAATAATCGATAAGAACTAGGCGCAAAATGTATAAGAAACCTTCACGTGGACTCTTTTACAACGAAAGAGTCACAGTAATGAAGCTAGGCTAAGAACCCTCAGCCTTTATCCTGAAAACAACAAGAGGCCAACCAAAATGCCCTAGAAAGTTGGGAGAAAATTTGAAATTTGCTGAGCCTCACGTTGAAGTGTTGAGGCACGCGAAGAAAGGGTGTAAAGGAAGCGAGACCATTTGAAGGCGCACTTAAAAAAACAAACCATCTTAGGAACATGGACTGACGTAAGAGGTGAAAATTACGGGCGCCAAACATGGATACCAGCGGGAGGTTTACATAAGCGGTGAATTTCGCATAGGAAGGCTCGACCCGACTAGTGCCCACTACATCCGAACACCTCACGACAGCCCTAAGATATTTCGATCCGGTAGGGTACCTGATCTCGCTAATCCTCTCTTTACCCTTGCCCAGCGGGGATGACCACGATGGGCTAGCGGTTTGCGGGGAGACCACGGACCCACCACCTGTTGATTCGGACCTTAGCGGGCCTGTCTCCTATATGCGAGGCCGTGACGGCTGGACCCGGAAAAGCATTCATGATTGGGCTGAAGATAAAGAAAGGCGAGCAGAATGTGAAGAACTCTAAACACATCCAAAAGCGGCCAAAAAGGCCCGAAACCCCGGAGAAAGCTAAAAAGAAGAAGAAGGAAGGCGTCACCAGAACTGAAGAAAACCAAGAAAATGATCCTCGGAGGCGAGCGATAAAAGCGATTTTGAAGCTGACAGATAAATATGTTTGAGAGGGGAAAATCAAACATGGAGAAAGGACTAGAACAAGGAATGCGAAGTAAGCGCGAGGAGGATGTCCCTAAAGGTAATAGAGGTGATAGCCAAATTGGGCGAAAATCAAAACGTCGTCGTTATCCGCGAGGCGTTTGGCGGTATAGCCCCAGATGAAGCCATCCCCCATTAGCCATGTGGAAGTCACACACGACCCGTGAAAGCGATACAACCCTTTTTATCTGCTTTAGCCAGGCGAGAGACGGCGATTGGGTTTAAAATAATAGGCGTCTGCGGGGCCAGACACAAGGCGAATGTCGGGGCTTAAAAGGGTCAGGAATGGGGCCCAAGCGATTGCTCGACTGATGATGTCCCACGAGCCACAGGTGAAAACGAGAATTGACTCACCATTTCATCTGATCAACCCAAAGAACCGTATTAAAGGAAAATGCAATTTCCCCTGAAGTAAGTCTCTGCCAAATTAAAAAAGTAGGATAACACAATTGAATTATCAATTATCCACCTGTAATCGGTAAGCGATAAGGAAAGAAAATCCCTCACGATGGAAATATACCTTTTCATCATCGACTGGAAAGTTATCACTTGATCGTCTACATAAATACCAAGCCACCCCATCGGTGAAGATGCAGCATTAAATTTACGCCCTAAGTAGTTGATCTTCTTCTGCTCATTTAGAAAGAGCTTAGGCATCGGAGGGAAGCGGCGGGTGATCCACATGATCCTCACTTGTTTTGTTATTTTTGCGAAGGTATTGAACGCATCCAGGCGCAGCGGACCGACCCATCAATTCTACCAAGCTCCAGCCTAGTTTAAATTGAAAAAGCATCGCTCAGCAGCCATACTGCGATGTTATCTCTGATCGACCCCAGCCACCGTGAGGTGGCCATTGCAGCGATGGATTTCTAGGATCGATCTGGCACCACCGCTGCTGGCTTAGCGCCTATAGAGGGATTCATCACATTTTCAAAGGCCATATTGCAACAGGTGCTACAACCCCATGAGGACACCATAGTTCTCTCTCTCGAGGTTGGGAGCCATCTTGTCAAAAGGATTTTCGTCAATCCGAGGAGTGTTGCTGACCTCTTATATCTCCCTCCTTTCACCCAGATGGGATATCATGTAGTTTCTCTCCATAGCCTCGATAGAATTCTAACTGGTTTCAATGATTCACGGACTATATCTTTGGGGAAATTGTAGCTACAAGATCACCGTTGGCCCCTGATGTTTGTGACGATGTCTAGGCGAGCCATCTCAACAACTCATACTTGGCGCACATGACTTCATGCAATGAAGGTGATCCCCTCCAACTATCACCAAACAATCAACTTCCTCATGATTCCGAAAATTTCACAATCACTATGGCAACTATGAAATTTGGGTAATTTTTCCCCTTTTGCTTCTAGATTCACTCACAACCTCAATTATCTCAATTATAATTCATTTAAGGCTGTGTATACGAAACGACCAAAATTCAACATCCTTGATAAAATCAAATATAAATTGCAAAGTGCGGGTTACTTCCAATGACCTGCTCTGGGCTTTCCTGGGGTAAGATCCTCATGATCGATATGAGAGTGTCACACCAGATTCCCGGTCAGGCCGTTAGGCGGATCGAGTAGAGTCCCGGGACGCGAGACGAGATGCGGGACTCTTTACGATTTTTAAAGCCAAATTATACGGCTGAGTATGGCCCACATATTATAATAGAATTAATAATGACCTATACATTTCACAAGGGTCATTTACAAATACAAGGCACACACTTTTCACAATTACAAATCGAGTACGGAACCTACATGCCAGTGAACCCTTACAAGTGTGTGTTAGCCCAGCTGTATGCGGATGTTTGCGACGTCTTCTTACGGCTAGCGGTTAAAAACCCGTGCTAAGCTACGGCAGTGGGGAAACATTTCTTATGCATAGCATACACATTTAGCGCGCCAAAGCGATATGAATAATATAAATTTCGGGCATTTATATTATGAGCCTCTGAAGTACTTCTTCTTATGCGGGCTTCACGCTTATTTGGATCTCCCGTAGGAGTTTGAGATCTTATTCTTATCTTGGAACTTATGCTTATCACAAACTTATGTTCATTGAAGACTCCGCAGAATTAGAACACTCATTCGAACTTATACTTAACGGAGCTTATGTTTGTCGGGACTCAGTTGGAGTTGGAACTTATCCTTATACTACGGGTTTACCCTTATTCGGGTACCCGTAGGTATCGCCGAAATGCGGAATGTACTCTAGATAATGCGGGAACTTATTCTTATACGAAGGTACTTGTAAGTCTTCACAAAAACTTATCTTGGTATTTCAAATCTTATCGAGTATTACAGAGACTTATACTTATCTTCTGGAACTTATACGGTCTTACGAGGAACTTGGACATGTATTTCAGATCACTATACATGTCTTCTGAGCATATACTTATCTTCTGGAACTTATCTTGGTCTTAAGACATATACTTATCTTCTGAACTTATCTGATCTTACGGATGAGTACCCTTAGGTACTCTTGGACTTATACTCATATTTGTCGATCACGGGAGTACTTTCGTAGGTACCTCTTGGACTTATACTTATTTCTGAGAACTTGTACTTGCTTGCACCGATCACGAGGTACCGTGGGTAACTCTGAGAACTTATACTTATGCGGGAATGAGAGTACCCTTAGATTTTCACGGAACTTATCAAATGCGGGTACGTAGGGTGCACGAGAACTGTCGGTTACGGGGTACGTGGGTACCCGCGAGTTTGTCGGATACGAGGGTACCCCTGGTACTGGGCGATGAATCTGAGTACCCATAGGTACTACGAACTTAATCGAATACGAGGGAGTACGTAGAGTGCTACATAAAACTAAGCGAGACGGGACTTAATCGAGGCGGAACTTGTTCGGATGCGGGGGTACCCATAGGTTCTCGGGACTTATTGGATACGGGACTTGTCGGATCTGAGGTACCGTAGGTACTGCGAACTTGTTGATGCGGGGGTACCGAGAAGGTGTCTGAGGACTTAATCGAGAGACGGGACTTGACCCGGATACATGAGTTAATCGAAGCGGAACTTATTAAGATCTGGGGGACTTATCGAGATCTGAGGTACCATAGAGTACTAAAGACTTGCTTTCAGTCTGAATTACCGGAAGGTACTCTGAGGACTTAATGAGAGGCGGGACTTATTCGGATACATGAGTACCGTGGGGTACTCACGGGACTTGTTGATACAGGCACCCGCTGGAGTGCTACGGACTTATCAAATCGGGACTTAGTCGATTCACACATAAATTTTAAGTAGGTACTCTGGGGACTTATTCAAATCTGGGAGTGCCGGCCAGGTACTACGGAGACAATCAAATACGAGGGTGCAGAAGTAGGTGCCTAAGACTTAATCGGACTGAGTGCCATGGAATGCTACGGGACTTATTGAATCTGAGTACCCTTAGGTACTCGCAGACTTAGGATCAGGGACTTATTCGGATACATAAGTACGTAGGTACTACGGGACTTATTCAAATGCAGTGCCGTGGGTACTACGAGGAACTTAATCAAATGCAGTGCAGTGGGTACTGCAGACTTAATCGGATCTGGGACGAGGAGCTTGCTTTCGGATCTGAAGTACGTCGTCTTACATAACTATCTGAGATACGTCGGATCTTTACTCTTATTCATTATTGAGTTACAACTCCATACGCTGTTTGACTACCTAGACTAGTGTCTGAATGAGTGAGGACCACAGCCTGATTAATTACCCAGGAGAATCCTCTTATACAATCTGAGTGCGCAGTAGCACTGTCGGGCCCAGTAAATCTTGAATAGGGTGCCATAGCATAACGGGGACGGGAGTGTCGTAGCACTAATCGGGAGTACCGAAGTACTAATCGGGAGTGCGGGCACTAATCGAGAATGCAGAGTACTAATCGAGTGTCGGAGGAATGTGGGAGTGTCGTGGCACTGTCGGGATCTGAAGTACTAGTCGGGACGAGTCTGGGGCTTTTCGCAGAATTACCGAAGTACTAATGGAGACGGAGTCTTTGTGTCATTAAATAATTGGTCTTAGGTGGTTTTACAATTATATGGGTTCGATAACTTACTATCTTATAATAGGACATTGTTAGCCACATTATAGTTCATGACAGATCATTATTCCATCACTCTTTGGTAAGATATGATGAGCATGTAATCACACTATTCATGTATTCTTGCCTTCTATGAATCTAATTGCAAGGTGGGATCAATCCAATCGGATCGTCCAAACTCAAGTTATGGCATTTTCATGCCAACTAACGTTGAATTTCTGGAGTTTTCTTAGAGGACAGTTTGAAGTATTATTTTCCAGATGCCTTGTCTCAATGTTGACACTGGATCTTTGTACTCCTTCTAAATTTAAGGTGCTAAGGGTTCTATTCCAACTGGAATCACCCAATTTGGAGCACCGGAACTCAAGTTACGTCCGAAACATCCCGGACTTCTCTATGTTCAAAGCTGGAACCAGAATTTGGCTTGCACATGGTCCCACTTTGAGTGAATTTTAAACCATAAGATCAGAATTTGGCGATTCCTATTCTTTAAGTTTTGTTCTCCTTGAAGTCTATTTTACGTAGCCACTTTGAATCCTACTCAAATCGGATAAGAAATGAGCAAGTTATGGCCAAAATCTGGCGAGTGGCCTGGGAATGAGAGCAGATGTCTTAGGTACACCCCTAAAGTGCAGGGTACACATTGGCCAAAATGCGAGAACACAAGAATGTACCAGTACACTCCAAAGTGTACCAGTACAATTCACCCGAAATGCCCTAAAATGTGTGTTTTTCACCCCTTTTTCCATGTTTTGATACCCAATCAACTCTACACTTCAAACACACATCAAAACCATTTCTAATTCACCTTGGAATCTCTTTTCTATTCAATTCTTCCTTCAATACTTATCTTAGTTCAAAGACCTATCATGAATTACTTTAAAACCCATTCCAATATGGGTTATAACTCATACACAAATCAAACTCAAGGATTTATTTAGGATTTATTCTAAACCTAAATTCAATTACTCTCGATTACTTCATGAATTCATCCTCGAGAGAGGATTTCATGAGCTTCTTGTGCCATATGGGGTTTTACCCACCTTACTTTCCATCATTTTTGGGTTAAGATGAAACCCTAGCAAAACCCAAGTTTGGGGACAAGCTACTAACCAACCAAGCATGGCAATTCATACATAATCTCTTAGAATCCACCAAGTGGTTTCATACCTTGGCACTTGATCTTGACTCCTCCATCTTCTTCCCTCTTCACTCTTCTCTTCTCTCTTTCTCCTTCTTCTCCACTTTTTTTCCTCCCACAAATGAGACCAATTTGGTCTTTAAATTCCATGTTTGCTAAGGCCTTGTTTGGCCCTCCAAAAACCCATTTTTGGGTTAGCTTCCTCTAATTGCATTTTGGCCTCTCATCTTCTAGGAATTACCGCAATGATTCCTATTATTTCTTCTTTATTATAGTCTTTTCAAATTATGACTTTTAAGCCCCTTTTGGACAATTTACATATTTATCCTTAAGTTTTGTAACTTTCGGTCTCTCGTTTCCGTGTTTGCATTGCTCAAGCCCAGGTCAAATTCTCTTACAAAATAACCTAAACATATTACCGAAAGCGACTGAGGGTATATTTAGGGGTGTTGCAGTAAGGCGGGCATGAAAGACGAGAGGAAGAATGAAGAAACCTAAAAAAAATCAAAATACTAAAACGTAAAATATATAACCCAAAATAAAAGAAAATTTCTTGAGTTTGCCTCCCGAATCGCTTATTTAAGCGTCTTTAGTAGACATCTCTGAGACTCTTTATAATTGGTTTAAAGATGGTTATTGTCTCATCCATCCTTCTGGATCCATAATCACTTGAGTTGATCTTCAAAACATTGTCTTCCTCAATTTGGTCATCATCAGGTATCTTGAAGTTTTGAACAAATGGAAGGTCACCTCCTCTTCTTGCATTCTTAATTTGAGTTCTCCCTTCTAAACATCTATGAGATCTCTCCCCGTGGCCAAGAATGGTCTACCAATAATAATTGGAAGTTCTTTGTCCTCTTCTATGTCTAGGACAATGAAATATGTTGGGAAGATGAATTTGCTCCCACTGATAGGACATTCACAATGATGCCTCTCGAAGTGTAGAGATCTATCTGCAATTCTTGAGTCATAGTGGCGGGCATTGCCTCACCTAGGTCAAGATTTTTGAACATGGATAGGGGCATCAAGTTGATGCTTGCCCCTAGGTCACATAAAGCCTTCTTGAATGAAGCATTCCCAATAGAACATAGGATGGTGAAATTTCCAAGATCCTTAAGCTTTGGAAGGATGGCACTACACTTCTTAGTGAGTGCAATAGTTTCGAACTCACCTAGCTTCTTTTTGTTTGCTAATATCTTTTTCATAAACTTGACATAGCTTGACATATGTTCTAAGGCATGGACAAAAGGATATTGATGTGAAACTTCTTGAAGATGTCAAGAACCTTTGTGAATTGCTGATTGAGCTTGTTCCCTTTAAATCTCTGCAAGAATGGAATAGTTGGGGTTGACTCCCTTGGAGGTGGTATAACCTCCTTGGCCTTCTGACCTGGCTTGTCTTTCTCTATCGACTCATCCTTCTCTACTATGATTGCAACACCTCTCTTAGGCTCCTAAATTTCTTTGCCCCTTTACCTCGACATTCGAAGCATTGCCTTTGCTCCTTCCCTTCCTTCTTGGATTGATCTCGGAGAACACTAGGTAGACTATCGAATTTGCACCTCGATAGTAAGGATGCAATCTAGCTAACTTGATTCTCTAGACTCCTGATCTGTGCTACTTGGTTTTGGAAGTTTGTTCTAGTCTCAATCATGAGTTGAGCATGTGTAGTGGAGAGATGGTGCTAAGAATTAACAAGTTGAGTCTAGTCTTTATCATTTTCATTTCATTTCTCCTCATTTCTTATTCATTTCACATTCTTTCATTTTTTTTTCTTTTTATTTTATTTTATTCATCTACCTTTTCTTCTATCAAAAACTCGTTTGCTCTCTTTTCAACGCTTAAAATACTCATCGGAAGTGTACGAATCATGCAAGTTATAAAATGGATTTAGGAAGTCCGAATTGTCGAACCCACAGGGACCACGTATATTGAATACTAATCGAATCTAATCATAGAATTGTTTGGATGGAAAAAGATAGTCATTTGAACTACATAACCTAATTATTAATTTTATCATATTATGAGAGGTATCTAAGGTTTTGAGTTCACCCGGGTCTATCCCAATGTCTAGGTCATGAAACAATCCTATGCAACAAATTCATATGATGAAGGTCGATTAATCCTACTATATTGCTAATATCTCTTAAGCATCAACACCATACTCACAAAACTAGGTCATTGCATCGCTGCCTCAAACCCCGAGTTTATAGAGAGCATTAAGTCTGGTTAACCTATAGACCACGTCAGAGTCAGGTATGGATAGCCTATGATCATCCTCTAGTATCCTATTCCCAATCCCATTCTCCTATCTTCTCTCGGTCTCAATTTTCATGTGAACAGTAGTGATTCGTGCCACAGTAGGCTGAGCTAAAATCAACAAAATTTATATACACCTAAGTTCCTACTACTGCAGGTAGTCAAACTCTTTGCCGATTATGAGTGGTCTGAAATTAGAACACGAGGATTAGGTTTTCTCACAAAATGGTTTGCATCGGTCTTTTTGAGAAGGTAAGGCTTTCTATTTGGACTCTTTGGAATTGTGTTTCAAAAGCAGTGGAAAAGCGAGAATTATAAAGCGAAAGTTAAGGTGAAAAAGTTAACTTTGAAGATTTAGGTTACTAACTTGGCAAGTTAGAGCAAACAAGTGTCCTTGGGTTTTATCCTCGCGTTATGACATCACGTATATATAGTCCATGGCATACTTGGGATCTATATTTAACAGCAAACCTCCTGTGAAACATCTCATTTAGTCAATCTGGATGCATCACAGGTTATGGCCCGCTTTTAGTTTAAAACCTAACATTCAATTATCATTTGAGGCTCGTAAAGACCATCTAAAACAGCGATTACATCTCTCACGAGAACATGCATCCTAAAACATGGAAGTATTGGCCAAAATAATAACTGATGTTATAACTTTAATTTGAAGAACCCAACATGTAAATATTATCTCGAAGGCTACGTAAAGACCATCTAAAGAACAAACAGGTCTAAACTTGTGAGTATTAGCGAATCAATAACATCCCGTATTATGCAACTATGTTTTGAGAATAAGGACCATAAATACACTACCCGTAGCTTTTAATACAAGAGGACAACATGCATATGCCCCACCACCAAGCTATCTTCCTTCCTCTTCAAAGAAAGGAGGCTTAGCCAAGCATCTCTTGAGTTGTCATCTCGAAGGTGTGTTTGTATACAGGAAAGGAGAAAGAAAGAGAGAGAGAAGAAGAGAAAATAAATAAGGCAAAACCTAAAATAAAGACTTTATTTACAAAAAAGCATTAAATGAAAAGAACTTACAAATCACCAACTTGTGTTCATACATCCACCTAACTATTACAAAACATGTAGAAATTTATAAACCTCCTCGAGGTATGAAACTACCAAAACCTAATAACTAGAGCTGAAAGTTATAGGACAATTGGGTAATAAACCAAGTTTGAAGGCGGTTAGAAATATTAATTACAAAGCATGACGAGGCATGTAATTTAAAGCTACAGGGAGAATTTACCGTACAATTAGCGAATTTGCGAGTTTAAGCGAAATTGAGGTCTGCGAATTTGTAGCAATGTTGGGGGCCCAAGCTGGCTAGAGAACCATCCTTCATGAAATTATCGAATGGCAATTAATAAATGGTCTAAGTGTGTAGTACCACTAATTTGTCTTTGAATTACGAAGCAGGTGCAGAAAAACTCTGTTTTCTTGTTCACATACCTCTAGATCACATCTTGGCCCACATCTCATTTCCTCACTTTTCCTTTGTTTTTCCATTGATTTTGAGCTTGTTGATGGGTGAGACTAAACTTCCAACCTCATGGATTGATCATTTGCATTGTGGTTGAAACTGAAGTGCATAAACACAAAACAACCAAGAACATGCTCAGGAATGGCATAAGTGTTACTAAGATGACATAGACACTTCAATTGGTTTATATGACATGAGTTAATGCATAATGCTCAAAACCTATTTAATATAGGGTTGAGTGAGCTTTTTGGACACTAATCACACCTGACAAAACGTTGCTAGTCCTTAGCAGTACAAAATAAGAGTGAGATGCATGTGGTGATTTTCAAAAGGTTGTGTTTCAAAGGTTATTGTACTTATATACAAACTAACATTGCTAAAGTGAACAATTGAAATCAACATTTGAAAACCTATATACAAGAATAAAATCCATAAGAACAATTTTAGAGTAACTCTTGTTTCCATGATTGCTGCTTAAAGTTTCCACTAAGTCACAATGGTTCATTTTGTATCTAGATTGAGTCAATAAAATGCAAAATTTTGTTTCCCAGGCCTAGCATTGTGTGTAAAGCGTGAACAATTAAGATAATTTGGGATTACACTTCTCTTGCTTTCTCAATTATATTGTAGGATACAATGTAAAAATCGACTTCACCAGAGTCCATGTAACGGGGGTCCATAAACGACTCCCGACCAATTAAGGTTTAGGGCATGACGAAAGGATCAGACCAGCAACTTCACAAGGCTTCACCGGATCTTTGACTTACTTGAAAATCAAAGCACCTGGTCGCTAAATTCTACCTATCCACCCATGTAACGAACACAAAATCAGTGACTCCCGACCAATGAGGCTTGGGGCATCGGGTTTCTCAGAGCTTCCGCCGCCCACCCTCGGACCAGGTGCTCAGTTCAAAAGCAAAACTTCACGATTTTATTCTTCTTTTTCTTAACTTCTTTTTCTTTTTCTTTTCCTTTTTTGGAAGAGCAAACATTGGTCTTCAATTGTTGGTAACTCAAGCGGACTAGGTTGTCGACATACTGAAAGTGGGTTTGCAAAGTGGAAGAGGCACAAATTTACAACCTATTGAAGCAATCGAGAGTCTGCGAGTGTGTGAAATAGCATAAGGGAAATTCCAAAGTTGAGCATCTTTGAGCAGTGTTGAACACAAAGTGTTTCAAGCATGGCATTTGTTCTAGCATATAGGTGACAAATATGATGATTGATTATCAATTTAAAGCAATTAATTCATTCAATTTGGAAGCAATTCAATTGTTCAATTTGAAGCAATTTAATTGTAGTTTGAAAGAAAAGAAAGCACAACGCATAAATGAGACCTGATGAAGCACAATATGCAAAAAGCTGAATATATATATATAATCGAGTAGCACGATATAGCGAAATGGCTTAATACATGCATAACAATTACACGAAACATATCAACGCCTCTTTATGGCTATCTGAAAAATTCTAATCCAAAATGTTAGGCGAGTTGATAGTGATGCATAAACCCAGAAAACCTAACCACCTCATTGCTGTGGTGGTGGTGGTGGTAAGGTTTGAAGGCTGCTTCTTGCCCGGCATATCGAGAGGATCTTGGAATCGTGGAACTTAAATCATAGGATTGAGTGCTCGAGCCAGAACCATTTTTGAACCAACCACTATGCCCTTGTGGTATGTCTGTTTTGCCGCTCGTTTTGATGTAGTGGCAAAGGCTTGTACAGTGGCCACTAACTTCTTGAAGTTCTGCATGACATGCAGTGGGTTGGACTTAACTTTGGGAGCGCTCTGGGGTTTTGAGTTTCTTGCGGGTGTTGGTTATGGTGCGGTGAGAGGTAGAATATACGTGGTCATTTGAGAGGGGCTGCGCGGTGGGTTATTTTGGGGTTGGGCGGTGGCACTAGGATTCGACTGGGGATTAGTTTGAAGGATAGGTTCTTGGGGCTCTTCCTGTTTCATCCACTACTCTCACCAGATTTATCAAGGCGATTTGTTCTTCTTTGTCGAGCCAAAAATTAGCGGGGTATCTGCGGTTCCTCAATTCCTCCCGAGGTTGCCGGTTGAACCTTCCTGCTCACCCGAATTGTTTCAGTCGAAGCACTCATCCTCTTGACTCTCTCTTCCTCTACATGAATCAAGCTGCACAGGCGAGCTTTAGAATTGGGCTCTTGCAAGTTGTCCAGTTTAAGCTCCATTTCACCCAAGTCCATCGATCCTCTTGTTGAGGAGCTCTTCAGCTGTCTCAATTTCCACATTAACTTTGAACATTCACCACCCTATTATCCTCCCATGAAATTGTCCACTTGTTTGCTGAGTCGGGATGGCTTGTTGTGGGGGATAAGGGTGGAGTGGATTTGTTCTTCAGCTGCCAGTAGGGGAGCATAACATGGAGGTTCGGGAGGTGCATAAGTTGAGGAACACTATGAGCAGTGCACTCATCCATTTGGTCTCTATGATCCCTCCTTGGGCCGGTAAGGTTTGGATTTCTCTCTACAGGTTGTTGCCCTTGGTATGAGTTCCTGTAATCATGGTCATAAGCTCTGAGGTTACCCTCGGCGTATTGCTCACCATATGGGGATTCCATTTTCTCTCGGTGTTTTCCCACAAGAACCTAAGCACTTGCCTTATAGGTTTCAAATCCTTTGGGAATGGATTCTGCGGCAAATATGGCACCAGCTGTCTGTGACACTTTTTTTTTTTTTTTAAATTGCAAAAAGGTTAAATTAGTAACGAAATTAAAATAAGCCAGATGGCTTGAAGCCGGTCACGATTCTGCTAATTGATGAAAATTGTGGGTTCCTATGGCCCCAGGTTGCAAAAAATTAAAAGGTTACCTTCACTTGTGATGTTGATCACAAAGTACACCTTAACTTACCATAAGTGGTTTGGCACCATCCCGGCTTGACGGCGCCATTTGATTCGTGCCACGGTAAATTTGGCCCAAAATCAACAAGAGCTATATACACCTATAAGTTCTATGCTGTAGTGGTCATTTCTTTGCCGTTATGGTGATCTAGAATTCGAACACTGGGGATGGGTTTCATCCTAGAAATGGTTTGCATCCAGTGCACGAAGGTAAGGCTTTCTATTTGGACTCTTTGGGTGTGTTTGCAAAAGCGATTAGAATAGTTTGAAAGCGAGGTATAAAAGCGAAAGTTAAGGTGAAAAAGTTAACTTTGAAGATTTGGGGTTCTTAACTTGGCGAGTTAGGGCAACAGTGTCCTCGGGTTTTATCCTCGCGTTATGACATACGACATATAGTCGTGGCATATGGGATCTACTATTTAACCTATGAAGCCTCACCCATGAAACATCTCTATTTGAGTGTCTGAGTGGCATACAGGTTATGTAGCCCTTTTAGTTTAAAACCTAACATTCAATTATCATTTCGAGGCTCGTAAAGACCATCTAAAGAACAACGGTGCATCTCTCACGAAACAACGCATCTAAAGCATGGAAGTATTGGCGAAATAATAACGAGGAAATGTTACTTAACCTAATTTGAAGAACCACAACATGTAAATATTATGAGGCTCGTAAAGACCATACAGAACAACAGTCCTAAAGCATGGAGAGTATTGGACAAATCAATAACATCCCATGTTATGCGACTATGTTTTGAGAATAGGGCCATAAATACACTACAGTAACTTTTTAATACAAGAGGACAACATGCATATGCCCCACCTGGCTTAGCTATTTCTCTTCAAAGAAATGAGGCTTGTGACATCTCTTGAGTTGTCATCCTCAAGGGGTGTGTTTAGCGGTAAGAAAGGAGAAAGAAGAGAAGAGAGAAAATAAATAAAAGCAAAGGCTAAATAAAGACTTTATTTACAAGCGAGTAAATGAAAAGAACTTACAAATCACGAAGCATATTCCACTTCTATCCACCTAACTTTATTGCAAACATGAGGGAGTATTTCAACCTCCTCAAGATGTGAAACTACCAGAAAACCTAATAACTAGGCTAAGTTATGGGACAGATTGGGTAATAAACCAAGTTTGAAGGCGGTTGGCGTGGTGAACATGGCAGAGGCATGTAATTTCGCTCTGAGGCCGCTAATTAGCGGAATTTGGCAGGTTGCGAGAGTGGCAAAGTGTAATTTGGCAATGTTGAAATTTATTCAACTGGCGAAATTTCGCTAATAGCGAGTGTCGAGTGAAGCGAATTCGCAAATGCAATTACAAGTTGGCTGGCGAATTTCGCAATTGTCTTGAGATTACGAGCAGTTGAATTTCACTGTTTGCATTCTACGCATGCACTCGTCAATCTTCAGCGCATCTCATTTCCTCCACTTTTCCTTTGTTTTCCATTGATTTTTAGGCTTGTTGATGGTAGAAACCAAACTTTGACCTCATGATTGATCATTTGCATTGTGGTTGAAGCCTAGAAGTGCATAAATACCTACAAAACAACCAAAAACATGCTCAATGGCATAAGTGTTACTAAGATGACATGAACACTTCAGTTGGTTTATGTAACAGTTAATAAAAATTATAAATATATTAATATAGGGTTGAGTGACTGCAAGACACTCATCAAGTAGTAATTTTTTAAATCGTGGAAGGACAAAAAAAAATTAATCATCCATATTAAAGGAAACTTGTGTTGAAAAGATTAATATTAGCTAAATCGTGTTCCAAAGCTTAGAGCTACATCCTTATTTGAAAAATTAAAGTAAAACATAGCTAAAGTTAATATAAAACAAAATCTGCAGAAAACATAAAGAAAGAAAGAATTGGGTTGAATTTAATGGACTCCGTTGCCTTGCTCACTTTGTGATCTGTTGAGGTGTGCTTGTTCTCTGCTCTATCTCTCTCTGACTGTCTCACCTTTTATACAGCGTAAGGCCTTCCAAGAGTCCTCTTGTGTCATGACTTTCCATTCCCTATACCTCCGAGGAATTTTCCTACCAATTTATAGCTTCTTTTGTTTTGGGCTCACCCACGAGTTTAAGTAGTCCCTTTAGGTAGTATAAAATTTAAATGGTTGCCTTAAGTATTCATGGCTGGCCACGGAATGTTTGACTATAGTGTAGAATTCCTGGTGACATGGTCGTTGTGAATTTAATCCCGAAAAGGTGCCCATGTGCATTGCAAAATTTTAAGTAGTGACATGGAGTCTCCTCACGAACTCAAACAACAAAGATACGGCGGGCGCAGAATTCACAATCAACGTGGTGATTACAAGTGGCTATGAAATCTTCTTGGTCTTTCTCTAGCTTCCAATTTACTTCTTACTCATCTCTGGACATGTCTCGTGCATGCTATTGAACTCGAAATAAATGACACTCGAATGCTAAACTTCTTTAAATAGCACCTAATTACCTATAGAGCACATCAACTCGGATAAACAGCTAGTTTTGCCAGAACCAACAATTAGCTAAATTAGGGGTTTAGTAATGACAAGTATGAATGAAAGCAGAATTAGCATTCGTAAAAACAAGAAATTTGATCCTCATCCCACCCAAACTAGCTTATTACTAGTCCCTTAAGCGTCTGAGAAGCGAGAAAAATGTATATCGCCATGGAGTGGAATATATTTACATATTTAGCAAGTGATCTCAATTGTTATACATTTGGAATTATGATGGAGAAACAATGGTTTTTCGAGAACTAGGCAATTGGTCACTGATTGATTGTGAAGTAATTTAGATCTCATTGGGTTTAGGTGCTCTAGTAATACCGAGCTCCCTCATGAGGGGCGAAGCAGTATCATTGCCCCGAGTCTTCACTAAGACTTTCTACATAGGCCTTACTTTTGAGTGTATCAGCTCTCATGCAGGCAAGGGCAGGTATTTCAACCGAAACTTGACGACTCCTTTCGAGTAATAAGGAATGGCTAAGGTAGGCTAAGAACACCTTTATTTCAAATCCTAACCTAAGAGTGGATACGATGCTAAGAGGATTCAAGGAGTGCCCATTTAGCGGGGATCACATTGGTGACTCCCAGATTGGTTAAGAGCCTTTGGGCATTAAGTTCCATCAAAGCGTCGACTGCGAACACCATTAAACCTTAAGCACCTCTGGTAGAGCCAACTCATCACTTTTATTCCCATGTATGCGTGTTGAAGTCAAAGACTCAGAGCCAGTTAGCTTAAGGCAATAGGCTTTGAAAGGCCCCACTAGAGGATTTGTATTCAGGATTTTGATTGAGTCCGACTATTATTTTCTTTTTCTTTTTCTTTTTCTTATTTTTGCGTTTTTTTTTTTTTTTTGGGCTCATTGGCCCTTTTTGAAGTGTCCAAACCTTCTGAGAACTTGATAACAAATCACTATGTATGGGTATCATTTAGGAAGGGATTAGTACCGGAATATGCGTTGTAAACAGGGAAAAATTCAATTTTCTCGACAAGGTCAAAGCAGTAGTACAGTGAAAACCGAAAATTTTCTAGATCTCGGATGTGACGAACTTCGCCTTTGAATTACGTGCATGAAATCCCAGTTGCTCCATCAAATTTCATCGATTTTCGAGACAATCGAAATTTCACGTTTTTCGAGGCACCAGGTGTCGGGTGACACATGACTTGAGCATGTGAATGATACATGACACCCTAGGAGAGTGACATGTGGCATGATCCATGTGGTGCATTTGTGTTAATGGCTCATATGGAGCCAAATTTGTAGTGGAGTAATAAAGCGAAAAATAAAGAAATCAAGAGATGGTGGGTGTGACAAGTGGCAAGGAGAGAAAGTGGGGAAGTTTCCCCACTTTGGACCACTCACGGGTTGATGGCAATCGAGAAGAAAAGAGAAAATGAAGGAAAAGAGAAAAAGAAAGAGAAAAAGAAGAAATGAGAAAATGAGTTGGAGCAAACAAAGAGAGTGGAATTCAGTGGATAAGGAAGAGAAGGAAGAAAAAGGAAGGGAAGCAAACAGGGAGAGAATAGAGAAGAAATCGGATAGAGAGAGAGAGAGAGAGAAAGGAGAGAGAAACAAGGAGAATTTTCCCAACATTAAGGCAGTTGAGACTCGGCAGTTCCAGGGAGAAAGGGTTGATCCTGCTTGGCCCTTGAGCTACACGTGAGTACCCAAAATCTTGGGTTTTAAATAAACTCCGTGAGGTAGAAATTTTCCTACTTGGAATATTTTTAGCCCTAAAAATCCATGTAATGGCATAGGTTGTCTTCGAGGGCCGTGATGAGCCATGTGATTTGAATCCCAGATTTTGGGACTAAATATTAAATTTTGGGGCTGGTTAAGGCGATCCGGACTATGTTGAGGTTTTGGTTTTGATCACAGGACTATTGTCTTCGGGTTTGTTGTGTTTAGTATCATAGTGATTCGGTGATGAGTAGTGAAGGGACAGAGAGGTGCCACTGTTTATAGGGTCGAGATTGGGGTCATTTGTGTGTAATGTTGGAAAAATAAATAATATGATATTGTGTGTAAATCATGTTAATATGTGTAATGATGTAATAACATGGAAGTGATGAATGAAGTATATGTAGGAAATATAATTATCGGAATTTATAAATGACCATGTAGCATGACACTTAAGCACAGGCAGCATGGTGCATTTCATATGCACGGTCACATCTCGTGATGGGGTGTAGTTTTGCATGTCTGTATTCACCATTCTTGGTGAATGTGTGATGAGCTTGGAAATTGAATGACGTCGAAATCGAAGACTCATGGTTGTATAAAGCAATAACCGTACAATCATGTGTTTGGGCATAGCAAAATGGGGTAGGTGAGTGTGTAGTAATTCTTTCTCAAAAAACCTTGATGCTTAGTGGATCTCAGATTGAGCAATTGACAATGGAATGTAATCGAACTGATCGTTCCACATATAGTTGACTAATTAATCATGGAATAGTCAAGCCCGGGTGGTAAGAAATAGTGACTTTGTGGTCATCAACGATTTTGTGAGTTATGTTTCCTTTGTGTGGGGAGAAAGCCGATCCATGAACCCATAGTAATGTTGTCCCATTTCCATTGTGGAATTGGAATGGGATTTAACATACTAGTGGTACTTGTTGTTCACCTTTACTTTGGCGACCAGTCAAACATGCGGATGACATAATGTCTTGTATCCTTCTTCATCCCACCGCACCAATATCACTTCAAATCTGGTACATCTTATTTACCTCAAGGGATGCATGGTGAATCTGATTGTGTGAAGCTTCATGCATCCAACTTCTTCTTCAATTCCTTATCATGGAGCAGCAGAGAATCTATTCTTGTAATATAAACCTCCATCATCCACCATTGAATAGTGATTATTTGTTTAGTCAGTAATTATATAGTTTATTTATTCGACATCATTCTTAGAGCGTGTTATCATGCGCTGATCGAGGTTTAGCTTTTAGTGATAATAAAGCTCGTCAGTGTAAATCTCCATTTACTATCTTTGAGTGACAAAATTGAAATAGATCTTTCTACTTAAGGCATCATACCACATTAGCTTTCTGGGCGGTAATACATTATGCAATCATAGTCTTTGGGGTCAATTCAAACCCACCTCCGTTTTTCAAATTGTTTCTTCCGGGGTGGCAGATCATTTGGGACATGATCTTGAGTATGTTACATTCTTTACCGCCATAAACTAATTTTTAGTTACCAAAAACGATACACGCGACGGTTCGGATAATAAATGGATTGTTGAATTATGGTTTCAAACATCATGAAGGCCTTTGCTTTACTGATATCTACCGTCAGCCCACCCAGATCCATTCACTTGAACATCCTCATATGGTATCATTCTTTACGGGTATTTGATCAACCTGAGACCATACCAAACATTAACAAAGTGATCAAACTAACAAACATTTGTAAACCAGTACTAATTCATCTTTCAGAAGTGTTGATATCAAAACAAGGAAATATGAAAGATATAAAAATCAGTCAGTAATATCAAACTAAACCAAACTATTTGTTGCGTTTTGGAATGGTTTCTGAACTGTAACTGTTTGATGGATGATAAACCTTTTATCGAAAATGACAGACGACTGCAAACAATATCACATTTTCTTGGTATAGTTCTCTGTAAGTGAAAACATCACGAGATTTTGTTATGTTTGTTAATACTTTAGATTATTGGATTATCAATGATTAATTTTCTAAAACGAGAATCATTAAGATTAAGAAACTTTTGATTAAATCGAATCACTTCATTCTGTAAAGCATTAGTGACCTTAATTGCCCAAAACATAGTGACCATATGGTTAAATCTTTGAGGTATCTTTTGCCAAGTTGATAAACTATACCTGGCAGTGGTATTTTGAAAGAATTACTAACTCTTTCTTGATCAAGAATCTTATTTACCATTCTGATAAAGAGATATTGTCTTTCCACTGCCATCTTCTTAACACTGATAATGATCATTTGTAAGACATATCTTTTCTTTCTTTAATAAGCAGCACCAGGAAGAAACATTGGTTGGATAGTTCTCTTGTCAGGAGCTTAACATGGGTTGGATTTAACTAACTCATTTAGTCAGTTGGAACATCAGTGGAGTGCCTTGGAGTTGGGAGAGCAGTTTTGGTACAGATTCAATGAGCAGATTACTCTCTCTTGGGTAGAACTGGTAGCTCTTGGAGGCTTATCAAAATTGTTTCACCATAGTGTATCTTCCAATTTTACTATCCCACAGTTTAGAGTCTAGCACTAATGCCCGAAGGCCTCTTTTTTTAAAAATCTACTGAGCTTGCATGGCGAAATTACATTAGACAATAGGCCCGAATCGGATGCAACTGTACTATCACCTTTGATAGTCGAACATTTAAAAACTCCTGTTTTTTATCACACTCAACTGCTCAGTCAGATGTTTGATCAGCAATCCATCCCGATATCAAGTCAAACTCACTTGAAAGGAAATGCAGATTAGATCGGTAGAGAACTCTATCATGGATCATTGGATAGTTCTTTATATTCTCGGATGAGCACTATTACTATACGGGGGGACTAGTAACATGTATGTCATATTCTAAATTATTATCAGTGACATTTTATCAAACGAGTGCTCAGTGCATACATAGAATGTGTAGAGCAGGGTTTTATTAAGGCATGCATCTGGGGTGTTATAGGAGAAAAAATACCAGCTACAGCTTATAGGATGCATGTTTTGATCTTCAGTCTTCATAGCATAGGCTCGAGAGTACAGGCTGTAGTGATATGGCGATCTCTTTGTCTCGATATAGTACTTCTTCTATGCATCTCTTTGAACCACCCGTCCTCTACCTCGATCCATGAAATTATTTGGAGGTGCATTTGATCCTCCTACCCAGCTATGGTGGTTTCTAGGATCTCGAGTTATGTAGACAATTTGCTAAGAGATGATTAAGGCTTCCACATGGGAAGCACCCTCCAATTAACCATCTGTAATTTCCAAAATGATGTTTATGGCAGTGTGTGCATTCAAATATTTCACCTTGTCCGGTTGAAATGCCCCTACTAGTGCAGTTTTGTTGGCAGGTCTTAACTTTCTTGCCACAGTGGTGAACTATGCGATTCAGCAGTATTCTACAGTTCTTTTGCAATGGAGCACCATACAGAGAACCCTTTCTTAAGTTCACTACGACTAATCATTTCAGATTTCTTAACCCTCATAGCCTCTTGCACTAATTAACAAAATTAAGTTGTAAGAAATATGTGTGATTTACGCCCTGATAGATTCACGTTTAGACATCCCTCAAACTATCTACATCGAAGGCTTAGTAAGGATTGGTTCTGAAACATATTCTTTTGAGGGTGGCTAAATTCTTTCTCATACTCCACTACTATCAGATTTCGTGGTTTCGGATGCATAAATTGCTTCCATGGCCTCTTTATAACTTGCTCCCTTGATGACTATCTTAAATTCATTGACAAAATCCTAAGTAATCGGGTTTGGAAAGCGTGGATGTCTTAGAACAAGTTTCAACCAGTGATAGGCCGCACCTTACGAAGTGGCTTTTACGGGGTGACCATGCGCTCGGGAGGACACTTCACTTTTATCCAGTACCCTTCGTAGTTTCTCTGTGATACTCAAAGCATCAGATTTTCTAAACTTATGCCATAAATTCTTCATCTCAAATTACTTTCTCCAATATATCAATTAGACTTTGAGGCCCATCAGTCAATCTAAAACCCATGCTTCATACGAAATCTTGACAAAAGCTTCAATTAACTTCGGGAACATCACAATCACCTTGACTGATTTGGAAGGACCGGCCCGATGGACCTTGAATTACAAGGACAGCGCTTTCAACAATTTCTTCAACAATATCTTGGGATCGATCCATCCTAATTGATTCGTGCCACGGTAGGGTGATGCAGAATCAACAATATTTGTAGTCCTAAGTTCCTCCTCTTTGCAGTCAAGCTCTTGCGATCTGAGTGGTCTAGGGTCGAACACGGGGATGGGTTTTCAGCCGTACAAATGATTTGGAAATTAGGTAAAAAATGGTGAATTAAATTTGGATTTTAAGGTGGTGATAAAAACAGTGGGTTGGTGGTTTGGACACTGAAAATAAATGAAATAAAATGTAAAATAGAATAAGCGAAGCATTGGGCAGGTTTAAGATCCCCAGGCTAACGAGGTCCAGGGTTAATTTCACAGCGTTGGGGAGGATGACATATGATCATCTCCCGGCTGGATCATTCGTTTGGGCGTTGGGCCAGGTACAGTGAACAATGCGGTGGAGGCGTTTGTTTGTTGTTGTGGTTCCTGCAGTGAGTCTTGCATCTTGACTCATCCTACAATGATTCGTAAGGGTAGCTAATGAGTCTCGATGGATCTAAGCCAAGAATCACTGAACCACAAAAGATTGCAAGTATTTATCAAAGGGGGATGCACTTACGGTACGAGAAACATAACCCCTTAACCTACTTCAGGTGGCTCGTAAAGAGCAACTAATGGATATCGATGTATCTAAAGCTAAGAATACTTGAACCACAAAAGCTTTGCCAAGTATTGGCGAAAGAAAGTACATCAAAACTTTTAAACTGAGTTAGAAATTTGGGAACCAAATGTAAAAACTGCTAGTGAAAGAACGGGAACCACCGACTGCGAATCCTTCCCCAGTGGCACACTTCCCAAAGAGTGGTTTAACCACTCATCCTCGGTATCATCCTTGGAGTGTTTGTAACGAAAGGGAGAGAAAGGAGGAGGAGGAGAAAGGAAAATGCTGAACAGAAAGGCTGCGCGTATGTCTTTGAAAATTAAGTTGTGGTTACAAAATCATGGGGGCTTATCTATAGGCCTTTAAAGTGTGAAAATACAATAAAGCCTAAAATATTGGCTCATACAAGGAACCAGAGGGGTAGCCACCAAAGCAGGTCGTTTGGCATTAATTACACTGAAATTAGCCGGGCGGGGAATTTAGCTATGCGGGAGAATTTCGCTAGGATAGCGAAAATTTCGCTAACTTGTGAGAATTGCATGCTGCTTGGTGCAGAGATAGCGAAATACAAATTTTAAGCTATGCACAGGTGGTAGCTAATGTAGTCTAACATTTGTATTTGTCGAGAGATGTGAAAATGGAGAATTTAAACTAGGCACGGTGATTTTAAGCTGTAGCGAGGAAATTTCGCTATGTGAAATTTCAATTTCGCTAGGTTGCGAAATTTTAAATGTGGTTGCGAAATTTTCGCAATCCCGACGAAATTTTTCGCAATCATGCGAGGCCTCTTGGGTTGCATTTATTCGCTGCTTTGCCTCTTGCACCTTCTCTTACGCATCTCTTTTCCATCGTTTGCCTTCATTTCTTTATTGCATCTTAATTATTTATTTGTGAGTAATTTGAAAAATAGTTCCAATCTTCATGGTTCCACACATATCTAAATATCGAACTCAGTGTGAAGCACAACGAAATAACCCGAATAACCTATAGAAATGGCATAAGTGACTACTAAGTGGACATAGACACATAATTGAAACCAATTAAGATCCAGTTAGTGTAGAAAAGCACTCAAAACCTATCTCGAATAGGGCTCAAAATAGCACTTTTTGGGCACTAATCACTAATCATCATAAGAAAACAAGGACATCCGCATTATGTTCACACAGTACTATATACATGCATTTCTAACCTATTAGTTATCTAGGGTACCTAAACCTCATTTGATACTGACAAATACTGCTTACCCCTACTTTTGCCATAGTGGTGCATTCTTATGTGTAATTTATACTATGTTAAGTGAGGAATGCCACAAAGCTAAGCACTTCTATCTTGTTTAGTTTACAATACCTGTGACAAAATTGTATATTGATCCATGATAGAATTTTTCCTTAATCTCATTCTTACAAAAATGATAAAAGTTCATGTCCAGATATAAAATAATGTTATAAAACACCATTATAGTAGTGTTCAAATATCATTTACATATCATACATATATATATATTTATATACATATTTTGTTCTTTTACATGCAGCTACTAATACATATTTAACTACTTTCATTATAACAAATATTACATTTACTTTACTATCCTGGCTTCAGAGACCTACATTGGTGAGCTCCCTTGTTGTGTCGGTCTTGGTGGTTCTGAGATGTCATGGCATCAACTTTAACTATAAATACCTACCTGAATAAAACACTCCTTACTTCAAGCATAGTTAAGTGGGAAACAAATGTCATGGACAACCACTCTGATGATGATCTAACATCATACACATATAATATATTTCCTACGACATCGATGTAACATTATTAATAGACATCAAATAAGCCTAGGTCTGAATGTAATCATTTTATATTCATTAATGATTTCATACTCATATTATTCATTTACCTATAACACATTTCATATAAAGATTAGCCTCATACTGATAGAAGTGGATAACGAGTACGATCACGATAGGTACCCCTGAAGTAACCCGTTGTACATTCTGATAACGTTTAGCTCAGGATATGCTTAAGCGAGGTCAGACAATGACCAAGCGGGGTCTCTGTGCGATCTTTGTAGCGACAATAGTCATTTATAAGCATGCCTGTCTATCCACTACCCGGTCATAAGCAAGCATTCAAATATATGCATTCTATATTGGTTAACCTGTTATCGGTAACATACATATCATACTTACAGTCAATTATTATAATTAATACGTAGTATGAACATAATTAGGTCCATGTCACTAATTATCATGTAATATTTCTTTAACAAGTGGTCTTTTAACGAATGTTCCCTATATTTTAAGTTTCCAATGGCTCAAATCAAGTCATTTGAACATTTAGAATTAGGAGGTATGTTTCAACATTCTGAACTACTCTTGGCGGGTTTCGAGGAGCAGTGTGTCCTTTATTTGAAATTTTTTTTAGAACTGATAGAGACATAATTTGACCATAATTTCTTCATAGAAGAAGTTTACTTTCCTAGATTAATAAGTTAAGTAGAATTTTGATTCCTAATTTGGATCGGTAGAACTCAAGATGTAAATCAAACAACATAAAATTGCTCCCTTGCCCAGTGAATCGATGTTGAGCATTGGGCTCGTTTCAAGGGTCTTAGAGTAAGATTTAGATCTTGGTCTCTTTCAAAAATTTGTAGCCATGGATCTTAATATTTCATCACCAATTAAAATCATCCCATTTTGAGGTCTATAGGCCAAATTATGGCCAAAACACAGTCACGGGTCTAATAAAATTTTGACAAAGTTTCCACTTAAACACCTACACACCAATTCACACATCTTTACTCCTTATTAATGGCCACAACCAACACATATCACAATTACACTATCAATTCAACATCATAACCAATTTAAGATTCTCATAAACATACACAAAGAAAGTTAGGTTCCCAACCTTAATTTGCTCCTATTGGCTTCAAATCTACCCTTTCTTCTCTTCTTTCGATCTCTTTGTTTTCCTTGAGTGGGTGATAGGCTGAAATTGCTGAGAATCAAGTTGGGTTTTTCTTACCCTGCTCTGATAATATATATGGCTTGGATAAGTCATAAAACTTTCCTCCACCTTCTTTCTGAAACTAATGAATTGTGTCTTTATAATGATTCAAACCATTTATTAAATTGGTATTTAGTCTTTCCAGGCTTTATTTAACAGACATTTAACATATAACTATTTACCTAAATCATATATTTCCTATCAAACTACTTAATTTATGTCTTTAGGTCTCTAAATTGATAATTTACTAATTTATTCTTGACTTCTTAATTAATTTCAATTATCTCCTTTTTCATTATTTACTATTTTAACTATCTGATCACATATTTTTTACCTCCATTATACCTTAAACATATCATAAAACTATTAGGAAGAACAAATAAGTAGAAAAACCAAACAAGAAAGAGAGAGTTTTGTCTTGAAATCATGGAAATTAAAATAAATAAAAATTACGAGTTCAAATCAGTAACCCCGAAATTATGAAAGCCAATAAATAGCGGGGAGCGTCGGCATTGATACTATCTGACGACGGCGGGGATGGCAACAATTTCCGTTAATTGTTGTCTTGAAGCGGTGCGTTTCGGATCATTGTTATCCGTCATTACATGTTTGGCATTTGAATTAATTCAAATCGTCTGTCTAGCAATGACATTTCAACTAATTCAAATCAGGTCGTTAGAACAGCAACAGTGGATTGTTAAGTAAGTGGGCTTTTTCCTTCATCTCCCCATGCTTTCTTCTCCCACTCCTGCGCCCTTTGCTTTCGTAAATAGGTTCTTGAGTCTGCTTAAACACTCTGCTAGGTGGTTTTCTCTCTCCCTTCACAGTACCCAGACTCAATTAAAGCTTTTTGCACTCAGTAGGTGTACTACCTTTATGAGATTACTTCTCCCCACGATTTTCATTGTTTCTTATTACGCTATGTACCATTGGTAAACTAACCTATTTTATGAGATTACTTCTCCCTACCTAGTGTTTGTCTAATTATTATCGGATGACTAGAGTGTCTATAAAAAAATGAAATTTTTATTAAAAATTATATTATTTTAAATGGATAGGTATTTGTAATTCTTTTTTTTTTTATAAAAGTTTCCAATGGTTTCTAGAGTCAAAACTATTTTTCCAGTACAGTATAAATTTTATCTTCTTGTGGAAGCAGAGATCAAAAATTTAGGTTCATGATAAGATTAACACCACTGAATATCCGGATTAAGCTTTTCCATGCCCATTGCTATATCTGTGTGTGTATTTTCTAAGTGTTTGCTATATTTAGTTATTCATATATATTTATCTAAGACAATTTTGTACAGGTCACTTATGTCTGTTTCAACAATTCCCGTGACATGTTACTATAATGGACCAAGTAAAACGGATGCTCGAATATGAGGGAGTAAGAGCTTTTATAGAGCCTTTGGACGTCTTTGGATTGAATGCCACGTTCAAGAATTGATTGATGATATGCCAAGACAAGCATTGTTAATGACGAAGGTTCAAATTAGTACTCATTTGTAAGTATCCCCTTAGGAGTGGAAAAAAGTTCCAACCTTATCGATCTGCTTGATGATAAATGAGTGTGCACAAAATGTGGATGCGGTTAACCTGACAACCATTGAGGAAGTGAGCGTAATGAAGTTGTTGGTCGGCTGGTGAACAATCCATGGGTGGCCATGCGATTTATTTGTTCCGACAATAACAATGTTGCCTGATATGGCCTCACGGTTGTGGGCACAGTAGTGGTCGATCTAGAATATGACGAAAATGGAGATGATGAAGACGGTGTAGATGAAGAGCATGTGGTAGATATCTTTGAAGATGTTGATGATGTATCACGATGGAGATGATGAGGATGTTGAAGTTGATGGACATGCATCATTCTTTCGAACTTTCAACCAAGTTTTGGAGAATGAACAAGGGATATATGTCTCTGCACAAGCACCATCTTGTGATGTATCAAATCACCCAGATGATGAGACATTGGATGAACCATCACGGTAATTATCACTTACCACTAACACCTCAATTTCAACATATTGAAAGCACGGATAATGTTGTTCTGAGTTGTTGGACTCCATGGGTGCGACATACTACAGGTAATTGAATTGGAGAATTTGTAATTAGGCGAGTTTTAATTCGAGGAAATCTGATTTGCGAGAGGGCTGCAATTTACTCTATTAAGCACACCAAGAGTATGTCGGTTGTTGCATCCTCAAAAGATTACCTTTCGTTTAAGATGTAAGAAGGCGGAAGAGTGTAGCTTGTCCATCTGGAAGCTTCGTGCGATGGTTGTGAAAGATACTTCCTTATTTGTTATCCAACAAATATCTTTTGGTATACTTGTGTCAATCTTGCTTGAGCCAGGGACCATCATCGACTAGACTGCATAATTGGTTTCTACTCATATAAAGGCATTAATTCAGGCACAATTCACATTGTCTACGGCTGCTATTCGAATGAGTGTGATGTGGAAAAATAGGATATCAAATATCATACAAGTGGATGGAAAGCATAAAGCCGTTAGGCAGTTATTTGGTGACTTCTCGATCGTATCGAGTTGCCACGTTTGTTCTTGGGCATAGAAGCGAAGCAAATCACGGATGCGTTGTTTGGAAAACTTGTGAAACTAATATGCCAAACAATGAGATATTCCAACGCGTGTTCTGGTCATTCAAGCCATCTATTGAAGGCTTCCAACATTGTCGCCCCGTTATGAGCATTGATGGTACACATTTATATGGGAAGTATAAAGGCAAGTTATTGATTGCTATGGGGTGTGTGAAATAATCGAGTTGTTTCATTTAGTTTGCTATTACAGTGAGAATGCGATGGTTAAGGGATGGTTCTTGGCATGTATAAGAAATAGAGTTGCACAAAAAGGTGGGGAATTTAGTTATATCGGGACGGACATCAGGGAATCATAGCAGCAATGGTGATCCTCATCTTGGTTGTTTACGCATCATTTGCCTATCCGCGAGGTTGCATACGTCATTTCGCTAGTAATTTATGACCGGTTCAAAGACAAAATTTTTATGAAGAATTTGGTTCTTGAAGCGACTTTAGCGTGTCTGACGAAATTCAAAAAACATATAGAATCTGATTGGGAGGAATGGTCCGGGCATTACAATGGCTAGAGGCCGTCCCTTTCCAGTTATGGGCTCTTTCCCACGATGAAGGTCGAAGATATGGTTTAATGACAACAAACATTTCAGAGGTATTTAATAGTGTCCTCAAAGGAGCTGAAAACCCTACCGATAGCGCATTAGTCTGATTGACCTTTTTAAGTCTATGATTACTTTGTTTCAGAAGAGAAACAGAGGTGCTAATAGATTATCAGAGCAATTCGCCGTATGTTGATGCGCGGATCCGGTAGTGTTATTGGGGCTGATTTCGATGGAAATTGTCTTTCACGATCACGTGAAGGGCTATTTCATGTAAAGTCAAGGAATTGCTTGAACTCATCGCGTCAACTTATGAAAAAAACTTGCACATGTGGAAAGACATTAATATATGGCTTTCCATGGCATCATATCATCGACATGTCGACCATTTTGTGTTGATTCAGTTTGTTTATAGAGAGGCTACTACTGGCCCAAGTCGTACTATGACACATGGGCACCCCTTTTCCATCCAATATTCAATGAAGATGAGTGGCCCCTTTATGATGGCAATGTGATTTTACCACCTGCGTCAATGCAACGCTTTGGAAGTGGACGTCCTAAATCAACCCGGTTGCATAATGAAATGGATGTTAGGGAGGGGAAAACCTTGATCACATGCGGGTTGTGCAAACAACTGGGGCACAATCGGCGTTCTTGTAAGAACATAAATCAAGTTCAGTAAATGGATGTTAGAGCCTGGCAATGTTTTTCCTTTCTTTCTTTCATCTTCTTCACTTTCTCTCTCTCTCTTTCTCTCTCTCTCTCTCTCTCTCTCTCTCTTTATAGATCAGTTTAGATTACGGTAATGGTTTAAAAACAGTTATTTAAAAAAAAAAAAAAAACAGTTTTTGGAACTCCAAATATAAGAATCATTTTTTTGTTCTCCATGTATGTACTGTAGCTTATTTACTATCAAAAGTGCTGAAAGTATTCTGCATTTCTTTAATTTTTCTAAGAAACATTTTTTTTGAACATTCTCAAAACCATTTTTTTTTTTTTCTACTCAAGTATGACAAATGTATTTTCTTGGTTGGAAACTATTTTACTCCTAAACGATTTGCTCTTTTCTGAAATTAAAACCACCCACTTTCTTTTCTTTTCTAATTTTAGAAAGTTGAAGGCAAAAGGGGTTGTGGTTGTGACATCTTGTCGATAGATGTTGACACCAATAAGAAATGTATTATCTCTGATTTGTCAGCACTGGAGAAAAGCAACATGGATTTTTTATATTTTATCTTTAAAATTTCTGACTGTTAAAATTTTGTATTTTTGCATTATATTTGTTGGATTCTTCTTTTAAATGGTTGGAAGGTTGATCTTTTTGTTGCTTGGATTATAATTTTGGATCATGTTTGGTGATATATATTCCGTGGTAAATTTTATATTCTCTTGTTATAATGATCCACATATAATTGATGCTCCCCCAGGGTGCTTCTCCACTTTGTCCAGAAAGTGCATGTAGGTTATTGCCTTGTTTCTAGGCCTTAGAAGACCTTTGGTGGCAGGGTTTTGAGATTAGTCTATATGCTGTGTGGGAGACATTTTCTATCATAGAGATATTATAGCATAAATACTTATGTTTATGAACACAAAAACAATAAAAAATTTGATCTGTGTTTTGTGTTTGCTTTTGTTTTATAAGAAATTCTGATTTTTCTCATAAACAGTACTGTTATAATGCCTGCTGTGTCTTGAGAGAAAATCAAGAAGGAAAACTGACTTGATCTCTATGTAGTTAGAATACTTGGAAAAAGATGTGTGTGGTTCATTTCCCATGTAGACTTATGAGCCCTAACAATTTCCGCAGAGAAGAAAGACAATTAACAACATCAACACTTACATAATCTCCTTGAAGGCAATAACAGATGATTTTATCCTAATGGGCATACCGGCTCTAATTTAGTGAAAGCATAGACATGTATAAACTGCTGATAAACCATATTTCAATTTTGAAGGTTTTGGCTGGATTTTTGTTATTTTATGTAAATTATTTTTGTCCAAAGAATGTGCTACTAAGTACTATGACTTAATCAAAGTAAAGCTAGATTTTATAACTCACCATGTGCTAATAACTACTATGAATTCACTAATGTGCTAATAACTTTTGTTTTGATTAGTGCTAAATTGGATTAAGTAATTGGTTGTTTGTTTTTTCTTTAAAAAATCAATCTTTTAATTTTTTATCATTGAATTTTAGAACAATGATCTTAAATAAAAATTATGATATTATATTTTCCTATTAAGTGAAATTTGGTTGATGATTGTTATTGGTTTGCTCATTGGTCCTCTTGTATCTGATTTTCCTGCTGGATATTTTCCCCTCCTTTATTTGTTCTCTTGATTTATGTTATTGGTGATAAGGCGATACTCTGAAGTTGGGGTCAAGGAGATGAAGGAATCTGAAACTTTTACCACCTTAGAAACAGAAGGATCAAATTAAGCTCACATTGTTATTACAATTTTTTAATGCGAGAGCGGTGTTATTTTGAAATCATTTTCGGGAAGCTCAGTGTATTGTCATTTGAAAAATAGTTCCGAGGAAATGATATATGGTTTGTTTGTTTATTTCTCGGAAAAATATGCATAAACGACACGAAAAAGAGAGATTTTGAAAGTAACAATTTTGTTCGTATACTTTACTTCTTCATTTCCATTTCTAGCAGTGAAAACAATGTTGAAATGAAAAATATAACTACATTTGATTTATTTTTTCCATAAAACTCAATTTTGAATTTATTTGAAAATTGATGAGAATAAAATTGTTTGGAGTATTTTGTTTGATATATATTTTTATAGATTAATTTTAACAATTCAGAACTAAGCATGTAGTTTCAAATGTGAAACAGTTAGAGAGTTTATATTTGAGTATTGATTTTTAAAAAGTGTTTATTTTTATAAAACCATTAAAATATAACAAAGTTACAAGTATTGTTTATGTTTTGAAAAACAATTCCAAAACTGCCGTAAATTTTAAGAATTGTTTTGCAGACACTATTCTCATCAGCAGGATAAGCGGGTTTTGCATAGAACTGACTTTGCCCCGTAGTCTTGGTGGTTTTTTCTTCTTCTTTGAATCTAAATATTTGTATGTGTTTTTCTTACCAAAACAAAAACATTATATTTTATAATTTCCATTGATATTAAATAATTATTCTCTTGACTTTGAAAGCAAGGCCTATGACTTTTGGTATTTGCGATTATTAACTACTCACAGTTTTGTTTTATTTATTAATTATTTTACAATTATTTAACCTATACTTTTGATGAATTTTATAAATAAATATAATGGATGTTCATCATGTCTACCTCATAGTTATAGCTATTAAAAGGCATGAAATGGGGAGGGAGGGTCCATAGAAATGTCTACCTCATGTAGTTTACTTTAGTATAACTAAAGTATTTAGTTGTCAAACTAAATAAATAAAATTGATTCAATGTAGCCAATAAAAATATTAATACAAATTTAATTGTATAATTTATTTTCTTCATTTACTTTCTTATTCTATTGTCTTTCTTGTTTCTATTAAATTTATCTATATTAAATATAGCCTAAAAGAAAATCAAATTTAAATAATATTATAAAGTCATATATATAGATAAAATTACTTAGAAACTTTACAAATAAAAATAAATTACTCAAAATATAAATTCTTAACTTATTTAATATTTATATTATTAGTTAAATAATATTTTACTTCAAGTAGTAAGTAACTAAAATGTGAATTTTACTCTGTTTTCCCTCCCACTTTTCCTATTTTTCTTTCTCTGGCATTTTCTTAGATTTTATAGGAACCAAATATAGTATATAATAATTACGATTGAGAGCAAATATTTCCAAAACATATATATATATATATATACTATATATATATATAACTCTCATATATATATATATATATATATATATATATATATATATATATATAGAGAACTTAAATCAGGCACAAACCACTTAAATACAGCATATGGAACACATTCGGGTGTGGGGCACTGACCTGTCTGAATCCGCGTTAGGCTCTTAGAAAGAGAACGCAGTGTGGACGAGAGAGGTTCAGTTGAGAAAGCGGGATGTTCACTTTGAGCATATACTTATGATGGGCTTTGGCAAATCGGGTGGTCAGCCCACGGATACCATGTCTAAATCATAAAGCCCACATATACTAAATTAGGAAATTTATTGGAATATTTATTTATTTAACAATCTTTACGAGAGTGATGCACATGATTCGGACTTTGATGGAAAATATGACTAGTAGATGATGGTAGCGAAAACTAGATGATGATTCATTCGAGACACGGTAAGTTTCATATTAGTCTGGGTATTTGTGGCAGAGCGAAATTTGGAGAATTTGACTTGTTTCCCCCACTTGAGTATTTGTAATATTCTTGTTGTTGTTGGGTCATTGGAATCCTAAGCGAAGGGTCACAGAAATTAGCGTTGATTCTAATTGCAATTCAAGAGTTATTATCATTTGTTGTTGGGTCGTATTATTCTTAAAAACAGTACTAACTTTTTTTTTTAAAAACAAAATTCCGTTTTGTGTTTAAGATATACCAAAAGAGGGTTGCATTGTTTTCTACATATAAGGATGCTTCATGTCCTCACTTTAATCTAGTTTCTCTAATGGCGGGGAGGAAACATTTACCATGATTATGCCACCCATCGTGAGAAAAACTGTTACTGTGATGGAAACTTATTACACTTAATGTCGTGCGACCCAAAACATCAAAACCATAAACCACAAAACCACATGATCTTGAAATACACAAACCTTAATCGATGACAGAAAAATCAAGATGCACATGTATAAATAAAAATCATATATAAAAATAAAATCATGTATCAATGAGTCCCCTGAAGGCGCCTTAATAGTTCTCTTAGGACGGCGCCTAAAATAACGACACAATAGAGACAGCGAGGATCTTTGTGGTGTGTAGGCGACTGTAGAGGGGGCTGATGGAATCGGGGAGATGATGGAGCCAGGAGCAAGTGGTGGATGAAGTGGTCGATGCACCACGTCCCGAGTGCGAAATTATAGCCTATATGGAAGTCTGCCACTCGGAGCAAAGTGCAGTATGGTGTCATCGTGTGGGGGATGGATGGTGATGTGTCGATGTGTGGGGTATGGAAGGTGGCGAATTCGATGTGGGGGTACGGAATGTGGTGTGGAAGGTGACGGGTCAATGTGTGGGGGTACGAAATGTGGTGCGGAAGGTGACGGGTCAATGTGTGGGGGTACGGAATGTGGTGTGGAAGGTGGTCGATGTGTGGGTGCGGATGTAGTGCGGAAGGTGGCCAGGTCAATGTGTTGGGAATTACGGAATGTAGTGCGGGAAGGTGAGGTCAATGTGTGGGAATGCCGAATGTGGTGTGGAAGGTGACGGGTAGAGTATGAAGGTAACAAAGTAGTCAAACTCGCATCAGTGCATGTAGCGTTGTCACTTTGTCTACCATGACACCTTTACTTATCTTCAGCGAACTCGGCGCTCGACACCCTGCGCCTCTCCCTGCTCCCTACGCCTCTAATGGGAACACTCCGTGACCAGTGATGGCCTTGAGTCTACTCGATGGTGCATGTGATGTGGATGCCTCTGAGTATGATGATGTCCTTCTCCGTCTATTATGCTTATGCGTCGGGCAATATATTATATGTCGCACATAACACCGTGATGTGAAACAAAGGCCAAATATTATGTCAACCATGGCGGCGATCTGCGTGAACAAAAGAAATAATTATAACTACATACTCTATTGATTAAAATTAGGTAAAATATTTTAGAAACACGACAGTCTAACTTACCATAACATTCATACTACCGGCTGTAGTATGAAACCTCATATCATCCTATGCAGCAGGTAGTTGTCATAAAGCGTCGTGTAATACGACGATACCCCTGCATGTATGGATCTTTGGAAGTCCGTCAGCACACCATAGGGAGTGAAGTAATGATCTACGCCCGATCGTGTATCCCATAGTGCTATGCAGAGCATGATATGTTGCTTGTCGCGTTGAGGTGTAAGCCCACATTACATCATTTCTATATGGCGATGCTCGTAAGAGCAGATTTGGAGGTATCTCTGTCTCTGACCCAAAGCGTATGACACGCACTCCCGACGGTGCCACTTCCAGCTGATCTCGAAGGCTTATATGAGGAGTGACATACGTGCGCCGGATATCTGATCGGCTAAGCATATGTCGGGAGAAATTTGGTGACCACACCTCTTTCCAGGCTTATCTGGCTGCCTCGAACCCATTAACCATTGACGTCAAATACTTTTATAATAACAAGATTGAATACTATATGAACCATATACTTGTGTAACATATAATTACAACCATATACTTTTACATATAATTACACGTCCAGAGTTTGTGCGTCCCAGGCGATCTCGGTATAGTAGGAGGACACCGGATGTGTTAACCACCCATGTCAAAGGTACTCTCCACCTACACCCCACGGAAGGCGGCTCGACTCTGACCTGGCTGTGGGCGTCATCTTTCGGTAATCATCGTCCATTACCCTCGGCTACGCGCCATCGACATCGTCATCTGTAAGGCATGCGCGATGGTGAGTCTTTGGATATGGCCTGGTCTTGAATCGGTCGGCCCACATTAAACTCTCCTAGGACCATAAATTTGAGTATCTGATAAACATAAATTAGCGATCTAATTTCGTAGGCTGAAGGTTTATGAAATTTCAAAATATATATCTGTGTATGAGTGTAATACAACCACTTAATACCGCATCTACGTCCAGATGGCACAAACATAACTCGATATGTGTGTACCGTCTTTGCCTACCCTGACTATAAGTCGATGTGCATTGTCCAAATCACGGAGTAATGGGAGAAAACACGGTGAACATGGACCCCCTTCTTGTCAGGAAGCAGAAGGATCTATCGGCATGTATGGGACACGCGCTCGGCTCGAAGCGACCTCATCGACATCGAGATCACGGGGTCGATCAGCTGGCGACATAACCACGATGGAGATGGTCGATCCTCTGAGATCATCGGTAGATTTAGGGTGACTCCGGCGATACGCTTTGCTTGCTACATCGAGCATACATGTCGAGTGGCGGCGGGTCCATCGTCCCCGAGAAGGCGGGATGATAGCAACATCCTGTAGCGTGATCATCATCTCTCCGACTGGGACATGGAATGTGTGGGTCTCGAGCCGCCATCTCTCGACGAGACAAGTAATAAGCGTGTCATGATGATGTGGCTGTCGGTATATCTGGAAGTAGAATCTGCTTGCGGATCACGTATGAATGAATACGTGGATCCATCCTCCGTAAGTGAGGAAGGCTCGTCTGCGACGAGGTGGAGAGCTTCTATAACTATAATTAGCAGTAACCATGTTTATAATTCACTATATATATAGATTAGAAGTACTTGGAATGTTAATTCATGAATAATAAAATGCAAACACCTTTCGGTCTCAATAGCCCGGGACATGTACATCTTGCGATATGATGAGTGGATCAAATGGTCAGTCGTGTAGCCCTCGACGCCATATATATCTGGATAATAAAATACTATACATATTAGTAAAACACATTGTGGAAGAACATACAACAATTAAGACTAGGGTTAGAAACTTTTATTTTAGAAAATTTTATTTTTTTTTTTATATAATGTCACTCATCTTGAAACTACCAGGATTTACAACACACACACATACTATATAATATACGAGCTATATTAGAATCAAAATATGTAAATTCCCTTTTACATACAACATGTAATAATAACCTTTTTCCAATCAATAAAAGCACTTAATTATTTTCTTCAGTGCTATTAATAATTTTAAGTATAACAATTCTTTTAAAAGAATGTGAATTGAGTGATAATTTTAGTAGATAATAAAAGAAATTCTAATGTTAGATTAATTTCAGACACATTCTGTACAATACATTTTTGTATCATATCTTTCATACACAAAGTCTTCTTGGGGTGAAAATGTAGTTGTCTTCCAGTCCCACACCACTACTAAAGTATACTAATTTCAACACCCTCCCGACCCCAGCCATGAATCATGATGGCAAAATTAGTCTTGGCATTGTGATTTCAATGCGGCTTAGTATCAAGGCCATCCACCTTGTAGGCCAACTTACTACCCATATTCTTTGACTCCACATTGACTTAGTAAGTTAGTAGTTTAATTACGGTGGCGATATTATGGCTTGACTATCAAGGTGATCAGTAATTAGGTGGGTAATTGGAAGATAAGCGGTAAGGCGAACTTTCGCTCTCATGGGATGACTTGATCTTTAATCTTTACTCAACCACCTACAAGTTCTTTAGTAACTTGATGCTAACAACATTTATGTTTTGCTTTAGTTCTTTTGACATACTAATTGAACTGTCAAAGGATGAGTGCAAAACTTCTCTTTGATGTTTGTCGAATCTTTTCTTGATTTTCTTGTGCATGATTTAACCTTGAGTGGAGGTTGTGTGCAAGTCGATAACCATGTGAGCATGTCTGACTTTCTCGGTTCTTGGATTGGTTAATGCGCATTGCTAGAGGCCCATGCGGGGACACTGATTGATGGATTTGTGCTTTCGTTTTGGAAAGTGAGAAGTAAGAATATTATCTAGTAATTTGTTTACTTGTTTTCTTAAGAATTTTGGGGTAGCATTATATCGGAGGTAATGAATCCATACTCACTTTCTCGGGTTTCGGTTATTGGGGAGAAAACATTGAATTTAAGCAGCCATGGTGCTTCCTTGATAATGTTGCTCAACTTTCTCTTTTTGAGGTAGGTCATCCACATCGATAGATATTTCAAGTATTATTCATTTAAATGATCCTTTTGATTCTTCTTGTTGGGTTTACTACTTTATTTAATTTTTTTGCTTTTAGAGCCTAAGTACATGTGCATGAAGTATTAAGTCTTACCAGAGAGAGCCCAGTGGATTTTGTAGGCATTTTAGAACCTAATAAACTTATGCATGACCATCATTATCAAAGATCAGGAATTCATAAACTACGCGTTTTGATTTTGTAGATATTAAAAGAAGATAATTTTTTACACATGTTCTTATGGATATCAACTTTTACCTACATCAACTAATTTTACATCCCAGATTCTTTGGAGAGCGACTTTCTTAGGCAGTGAAGCGTATTCTGTTGAGATTGGGAAGTGATGTAGTTTCTAAATTGGATGAACACAATTTAATTCATGTAGAATATGACGCTTAAATAGTTTTTAAAGCAGTTAATTGATAAGTAAAAATGTGGTTCATTATCTCAATAGGCTGATTTAAACCACGATTTCCACCACCCCCTTATAAATACATTATCTCATTATTCACTTCTCAAGTTGTTTCTTGCAGAGCTCTTAGAGAACAAGCCAAACAAGAGAAATCACATACAAACAACAAGATATCTACATCATGTAATAGAGCACTTCAAAAAATAGAGCAAAAATTATCCATTTGTTGCTTTTTTTTTTTTGATAAATAGCGAAGCAATTTATAAAACAAAAAATATAGAATAAAGCAACTACTGGAGTATACATAGGGTATGCGGGGAATGCCAAGCTATGCAAAGGAAAGGTCGGAAAAACCTCTGACCCCTGAACATGTAGAAGTGCAAAGAATTCTTACAAGAAAGTTCTCATTATGATTAACCCGACCGAAGACAACGAACTAATGAAAGAAGCTTCAACTGTCCAGCGAAAAGGGTATCGCAAAAAACAACCTATTTCTTTCCTTCGAATAACTGAGGCTTGTAAGCGACCATCACGGTTTCTTGCTTTCTTTCTAATAGGGAAGAGGGTCCGGTAATGAAATCTTTGACTAGGCAGCGAAGCCTAATCAGGCGGGGATGAGAGATGGCGCTACTTACGGCCCGGGGTGAAGCGGTGAATCGAAGATGCTCCAGCTTCTCTTAGCTTTACAGAGGGCATGATGCGGTAGAAAGCCCCTCTTTTAGCTACTCTATGGTTAACGCTTTTACACCAGAGCTTCCACTCTACAAAATTGACTTTGAGGGGACTGTTGTTCCCGCAGACTTTGTGGGCACATAAATGAGAGTTCCTCGAGTGTATGGAATTTGCTTTAAGCGCAGCTTTAGCTACCATCTATCTTCCAACTTAAACTGTCCTTTTCCAGCATATTGACTTTTTTATTGTTGAAATTACTATATGAAGTCTTTGGGCGGTATCAATTGATGATCGGTAAGGCATTAAATTTGGGTTCAAGCACCTTCCCACATGTTGAGTCCTGGAGCTTAGGTTGCCATGGCCTTAGAATCAGCGATAGGTAGAGAGAGGAAAGTCACACTAAAGGGTTCTCCACACGCAACCGTGTATTCAAATCTAATTCTTCTTCCATCACCTAGGGAAAGAAGGCTCATGATCTTGCCCAGTGATTCTGACTCTTGCTTGTGTCTCTCAAAACCCTATCCCCGCTCCCCTCGGGTTTAGTAAACTACCCACCATCTTATGTGTCACCGACATGATAAGATTCTTCAGGGTTTTCCAAACAAATCTCAAAGCCACTTTGGGGATAGCCACATTCATAGTGGAAGGTTACAAATGCACAAGCCTCCTTTATCTTTGCCAGACCAGTGTGTCGCGTTGATTTGATTGGATTTTCCTCTCCAAGTACACGCCCCCGAAAGTCCCTTTGGATTTTCTCAGGTCTTGCCTTCCACCGCAGGCATACGCAACGAGGACATAAGATAGATAGGCAGGTTTGAGAGGATACTTCTTAAAAAGGTAAGTCTACCTCATTTTGAGATATATTGCCTCTTCGGAGGGCATTTTTGAGTGCACTGTGATCCATCCCGAGCCCGGTGGGCGTTATGGGCGCATCCACAAGGAAAGGCCCAGTGGGTAGTAAGCGAAGTCCACGTCACACCCACCTCCAAGAGCGGATCATCTAAGTTCCCAACGACACCGGTATAATAGAGCTCTTTTCGGGCTCAATCTGAACAAAGCTTTGCATAAGTACATTTTCATTACACAATCCGACTCCAAGTCGATATTTTCCCAATGACAAAAAGAAAGCGGGAGGCCGCGTGAGCATTCAGGCTGACCAAACACCCCATTTCTGAAAAATAAGAGAGGAGCATCTGGCTTTACGAGTGGGGCGAGAGAAGGAGGGACAGAGGCAGCCGGAGCGGGAGGCGGTGCAGACGGGGACGGTCTGTCGGAGCGGACGGAGACGGCGGTGAGAGTGGGAGAAGAGCGAAAGGGGAGATGAAGGAGGAAAAAACCTAGCAGGTCACTTAAATCAATCAATTGTGGCAGTTTGGAGCGGCATTCGGAGTGGATTGAAATCTTGCCCGTTGAGCGTGACGTTTGGATGGTCTGGAAATACCTCCGTTGTGAATGTGACGATTAAATTAATCGAAATCTTGTGGATTCTCGGCGGCTGACCAATTATGAAAATTAAAATGCGCGAGTCCAGGTTGGCCGACACGCATCATATCAAATGTTGGCGTTCAGTTTGGGCATTAAGCTATAATTTGGGAAATATTTTGAGCCTTATTTGTAATTTTATTTTATTTTTTTTTTAATTTGGCGTATTTAAGTACATTCGAGAGAAGAATTTGAAACTTACAAAGGAGAAGCATGTTTCTAAAGACAATAGCAATCATGTTCTTATAGACCTGAACACGATGTATTGTTGGTCTCCTTTAAAGACAATGTTTACTAGAAAGAAATGAAAGGACTTGTATTTAATTATTTTATCATACCCTTGACTCGAAAAAAGTGAAAAGTGTGAAACTAATAGGGCCTTGGACAAATCAAACCAAATATAATTAGAGGCTGGGGGACTAGTATAATGATAGAAAGTCTGAATGCTAATCACGAGTGTAGAATGAGTTGCAGATGGAAGTTCTCATTCCATATAAAAAAAAACCACCCCGCCGTCTAGGTGAGGATGAGGTGCCCTTAGCCTTAGAAGACGGACCAATCGAAACACGAATAACAATTCGGAGGATTTGGTTATGTTTAGGCAGATAGTCAGTTGTTTAAGATATATCTTGAGTTTTGGTGATCCAATTTGGGTGATTCCAATTGGAGAAGAACCCTAAGAACCATATCTTCAAATGAGTACAAAGAACAAGTGTCAAATTATGGATTAAGACCCTGAAATCGGGTATCACGCTATTTCCAGTGTAAACAGAGTAAATTTACCAGTTTTGAATGAAAATGCCATAACTTCTTAGATAGAACTCAGTTTTGGAGTGTTCTTGGACTCTATGGAAAGCCCATTGAGTCGAATTCAGAAATATTCATGTAAGGACAGGTATAGTCAGAACATGGCTGAGAATTTATGTTTTGCACCAAGTGTGCGAGGCACCTTGTATGTCGATGTGAATAATAGGAGTTTTGGCATGACCATTTCATGGCATGTTGTGGCTGTGTATAGGGTAGTAATTGCCATGAGTTAGCATCAGAAAATTATGAGAAACAAAAAAGAGGTTGAGTTCAATGATTTTAATCAATTGGAAGTGATTAAATGCTTAAGGGTTGCTAGAAAGTATATTATAGTTAATGGTTTAATTGAACATGATTAAAGTATGGATGTTAATGGATTTTATGGATAATGTGACTTGTAGGAGGAAAGTGATTAAGGAAAAGGGTGGAGGTGGAAAGTTTTTAAAGGAGGAAAAATGGCTTAAATAACTAAGGTGAGGGAAAATGTAAATGTTTATAAAATATATATATATATAAATGTTTATGAAAAATATATATATATATATATATATATATATTAATGTTTACGATGTATATATTTTTCCATATTTATGTTATAAATGTTCAAATAAAAAACAAAAAAAGACATGTGGTTTTCTTGACTTTAAATTATATTTGAGAAAATATGAAATGAGTATAGTTTTCCATATTATACTTAAATGTTTATGAACATATTATATATACATATATACATATATATATATATATATATATATATATATATATATATATATGTTTATATGAAAATGTTTGAATCCATGGTTACCCTATGTTACAAATATAAAGTTAAAGGGAAGATCCATTTGAAGTACTTTATGCATGCATGGTAAAAAGGTTACGAATTTTTTATAGAGGGAATGGAAGAGTGATGCATATTGCCATGCACGTGAAAAGTATGAAAAGTTTACCAACGCATAATGTGATTTATTCCATAATGCAATGGTATTTAAAAGAAAGACACGATTTATCGGAAGTTCCTTTTGGGCCATCGGTGATCGTAAGGCTTTGTTTTCCTCGTAGGTTCTTTCATGGCCCAGCTGATGGATTACTTGGTAGGGCATAGTTCTCGGAGGTTCCTTTGGGCCATCGGTGATCGTAATTTGTTTTCCTGGGAGGTTTCTTCTATGGACCAACGATTGGTTAACGATAGGCGGGTTCCATTTGGATATGGTAGGATTCAAGGAAAGAAAGTATATTGAAAAGATATGTTGATACAATTGTTTTACACATTGTATTTGATCTATATGGAAAGAAAGTAAAGTATATGTTTACTGAAAGGATATGTTTATACAATTGTTTTACACATTGTATTTGAGCTATATGGAAAAGAAAGTAAAGTAAATGTTTATAGAAATGAGATCTCTATACAATTGTTTTACATGTTGTATTTGAATAGAGAAAAGGAAAAAGAATACAAAGTAAATGTTTAAAATGAGATCTCTGTTTTACACGTTGTATTTGAATAAGAAAAGAAAAAAGAATGCAAAGTAAATGTTTTATACAAATGAGATCTCTATACAATTGTTTTACCTTGTATTTGAGCTATATCTGGAAACATTATTTTCCTATAATTAATACTCTCACGAGCTCCTTTGGCTCACCATTTTCCAAATGTTTTATAAAATGTTTTGGGCGAGAGAGTGACGTATTGAGCATCCTCCAGGGCGGTGACACTCGCCTCACGTGGCGACCACCTTTTTGAATATATATAGTTTTTTGTTGTAAATAACTACTTGTGCACCTTTATTTTGCGCGTATATAGGTTTAAAGGTGTTTACCTATATCTATAGTAACAAAATGATTTTAAAGTTTGATTTGAGATTGGTTATGGTGGACTTGATGTCCCATTGTTGGATGTGGAGTAAATTAAATTGTTATTAATTATTGTAAATTTAGGACCTTATCCGAAACGGGGAAAAACTCTGCTGATTTTCTGCAAGGGGTTTAATGTTTAAAATAAATAAAGAATTTGTCCCACCATGTTTCATAAGATTTTTAATGGAAGCTATAAGCGCATAAATGGGTTGGCTCCACGGTTCACTTTTAAAATGTTTAAAAGGCAGGTTTTTCAAATCCGTAGGAGTGTCGGGAGGGTCCCCCGAGTTAGGAAAAGGAAACCCGGGTTGGGTCCCTTCACTAAGAACCCATAGAATATTCTTTAACCAACACGCATCGAATCTCTTCGATATCAAATCACCTCGTGAGCCTATGCCACCAAGACATGTGTTTTGACTCCCATACAAAGCAACCAATGCATTCACTAAGTAGCCCGACACGTAAAGAATAGAAACATCCTAATAATATAGAAGAGATAAATCAAAACCACTAATCGGAATTATTCTTACTTGAGAGCTTTTAGGAGCTTTCATTCTTGGGATATAAGACTCATATATGGTGTTTCATACTTAGCATGGGACAAGGTTTCTTGGTGGTGATGCCATAAGATTGGTAAACCCCTTTAAGCCCGCGAAGTAGCCTTGAACCTTTCCACACCGCCATCTACCTTGTGTTTCATTGAGAATATCCACTTGCATCCAACAACATGTTTATCAAGAGAAATGGTGGTAATATTCTATGTTTCATTCTTTTCAGGAGCTTTTATTTTTTCTAAAGTGGATGCTTTCCATTCAAGTATATGTAAGGCTTCATGGATCGAGTTGAGAATTTGGACTGGTCTAACTTGGTCACAAAGTCTTTGAAGCTTAGAGACAACTTCACAAAGGACAAGTGATTGTGAAGAGGGTGTTGTGTGCATGATTAAACACCCTTTCATACTGTAATTGGTTTATCCAGGTCTGAACTAGAATCTAGAAGCTTATCAGACAAAGGAACTAAAGTGAGTTCAGCCTTACCTTGCATATTATCATTGGAGTTTGGAACCAAGGAAGGGTCTTGGTCATGTGAGGTTCTTACATGTGTGTTGAGCTTGTTCTTGATGTTGACTATACCTTAGTGGGCCCGATTTCCTTTGTTTATTGCGGTTTGTTTGGGACATATTTAATAAGAGGAATAGGGCTTTGACTTGGAACATGAATAAAGCTGAATCAATATAACCATCATCGATTTACCCTGAGGTGATTAATTGCTCAAGAATGAAAGGGTGCTAGTGATAATGTTTCAGATGGTGGAGAAGTGGGAATTTGTGGCTCAAAAAATGAATTCCAATCCCAATTATAATATTTTTTTTTTTTCATCCTATTCTCCCCCTGAATTGAGTAATTAGGGTAAAATGGCTGATGTTCAAAGAAGGTGACATCCTTGGAATGAAAGACCCTCTTTGTTAGAGGGAAATACCATTTATACCCCTTCTTGTTGGGTGAATAACCAATAAAATATGCATCTAGTGGTCCTATGAGTATAAAAGTAGAACAACCAAAAGACCTTTAAGGCTGGAATCTAAGTGATGAATGAAATTAAGGAAATGCTTCGGGGAAGTGATAGTGTTGGAGTTTTGAAGTTTAAAATCCGAGAGGGCATTCTATTAATGAGGTAACTGGCAATGAGGACAGCTTCACCCCAAAACTCACCAGGTATTCAGGTGAATGATATGGGCATTTTTTGCAGAGTGATTGGCAATGTCACCCAAAGACTTGTTAGTCGGAAATGGCAAAAGCAATGGGCGTATTCTTGATATGTAAAAAACTATGCATGTGAAACCCCGAGAAAATCTAATTTTCTAAAAAAAATGGCAAAAATCGTAATTTCGGTAAAAATCCGAAATTTTTCTAGATCTTGGATAATGACGGTTTTAGTTGGAATCGTCTCAGAAATCTAGCTATCACGTCGATTTCGTCGAATTAGAACGGTCGGAATTTGCCGCGTTTTCAAGGAAGCGGCGTGGTGTAGGACACATGGCGGTGATGGCGAGTGTTCCGTGTCAGCTCAGGTTGATCGACGACTCAAGAGTGGGACCCGTTGACACATGGCATGATGCCATTGGATAAAAAAGTCATGGTGGGTGGGTTGAGTGGATAGGAAATCGCCGACCAATGAGGTGTGGACATGTGGCAATGTGAGAGACAAAAAAGAAGTTTTCTTCTCAATTTGGCTCAGGAGCGATGAGTGGTGAGGAGAAGTTCGGTTTTTAAAAAATGGTGGATTTTAGAAGAGAAGGTCTGACTTCTCTCTAAGTTCGGGTGTTCGGACCAGTCGGATGTAACCCCGGGCGAAAGCCCAAAGTGGTTACACACCGAGGACTACGTGGGCACCGGTTCGGAGTTTGACTGGCTTTCAGAGTGAGTAGGGGTTTTGCTCCTACTTGTTTTACCCTTTGTTTAAGTGTGTTTATGATGCTTGAGTTGGTGAAGTAGTGGTGGCCGTTTGTTGATCCGAGCTTGGGACCGGGTGTTCTGGAGTACAGGAGGCTCATTTGAAGCGGTTTAGTGATAGTCCACGGACTGTTTAGGCAGTGTGGTATAAATTAAACATTAAAAGCGTAATTTTGGTGAGTAGGAGACCCGAAAATGGATGTGGAATTTAGTTCATGAGAAGAACCAAGGTTGGATGGTGGGCCACGAGACGGCCACGATGCTCGTTTTGGGGCCCCGTAAAAGCGGTCCGGGTTTGTGTGAAATGGACCAAAAAGTCCATGTTGGGTGCTGAAGAAATTGATGAAATGAATGGCTTGATTTGTGTGGAAATGGATAGGTTAATGCATGAACTTCGTGTATTAGCAGGATGTCACAATTATATGGAATATAATTGTGTGTATAGGCCATTGGAAATGGAATTTTGATTAGTTCAAGTGAGCTACTTTGGGGTTGATTGATGAAAAGAAATTAATAGGTTAATGCTTGAGGTGTTAACATGATGTGCAATTATATGGAATATAATTGTGTGTGTAAACCATTGGAGATGAGATTGTGGTTGCTCGAGTAATTAATTTGGAGTGACAGTTGATATTATTGAATTACAATGGTGTAATTGTAAAATTGAGAATATATGCATTTTTATATATATTGGTATGAAAATGATTGAAAAAGCATAATGCATTTTCATATGCACCGGGTAACCTAGAAATTAGGTGTGAGTGCATGACATGAATTTTATGAAAAACGAACAAGGTTGCGAAAGGAATTTCACAGGATGATTTTCCGGAGAATGGGGTTAGGAGACAGTCCAATAGATCATTTCAGATGAGGACCATGGTTGTTTTTAGGAAGTTCTCAACACATTGTTCGCCTCGAAGGGAGTAGTCTCTATCTTTTTACCGAATATCCAGTAGTATATTTTCAAGAGACAACGGGTTTTGTTTGAAAATAATTATTTTCTCGCCATGGCTTAGGCAGGGTGTGAGTCGGTGAGGACTCGGGACATGGGTTTGGGCATTTAGACATTCAAGTAGGATCCGTATTTACTTGAGTGTGTTTAAGTGGAGCATTGCATATGCACTTAGGTGAAGTAACCATTCCAGGGTGATTCCACTATTGATAGCTCACCACAATCGAGAATATTTTTTTAGTCTGAGGCGTTTGAGAAAGAGCGGCTCAATTTTGAGGCCGATTTGAAGAAAATGGGTTGTGGCTTTGATGGTTTTTGGATAATATGTATTAAATTATAGATTTTAATATGTATTTGTATTAAGAGAAATGTTATAACTCTCTTGAACTATTGGAATATAGTTGAGTATATTTTAGTGGTATTTGGTTTATGGGCCCAGTGTCATTTTTACTCAGGTATGGGTCTCATGATACAAGGCAGTATATCTTTCTCTTTCTCTCTCTCTCTCTCTGGAATTTCATTATCAATTAGTCAACGAACACCCTCTCAATTTGGGCGTCACAGTACAATAAAAAGTGTCTATTCTACACAAATATATACTTGTCAAGTAATAAAGTGTACATAATGTACATTTATCGATCCACGGGAAAAATGGGAATGCTAAGTACCAAAATTAGAATGCTTCTCTAATATCCAAACGGTTAATGTTGATGTATTAAAATAGAAATTAAACCTAAGGAAGCTTAATTAAGCTATTGGCACAGTACAACTAAGGGATACTAAGAGATGATAAAATCCTCGGGTATTTGGTGCAATTGGACAATCCTATTATATCTAAGCCAAAATTCCATCCTATTGTCTCTTGAAAAAGCACTCTAAGGCAACTCTTGTCTAAGTTAATTATAAGCCTCTCTTGAGATCGAATAACCTACCAACTAACCTAGGTTTCTTGCTTCTCATCTCAACCCCATGCATTAGAGATGCTTTAAGATTCAAGAGTCTCACACGCCTCCTAATTACCGATAATTTCTACACTACCAGGCTAACGAGGTTAATTCATCTATGTCAAATTCCTCACTCCCTTCTCAGATCTCACAAGGAACCACTCACCATATTGAGATTAGCTAGAAATCAATATGTAAATAAAACTAAGTATGAATCAATAGAGGTGAGTTTACAAGAAACAATAGAAAATGGAAAATTAACAAATAGATATAAAATTCATGTTCAATATATAACCAAAACCCAAGATTGAGAAATTAAAACATAATAAAGGTTTAGTACATCACAAATCTAGGATAAAACATGAGAAAATAGAAAGAAGAAACTCTAATGGCCATGGTGAGTCTTCACTCTTCTTCTCCAAATCTCTAGTCCTTTTCCCGATCTTAAGGGTTCTTGCGAAGCCTCCTCTCTAGTCCCCAAAGTGATGCTTGTTCAAGAACAAGAGGGGAGAAACCCTAGGGAGGGTTTTCTCCCTTAAAAGATCCTATCTCCAACCCTAAAGGGCTGATTTGGTCCTCCCCCGTCCGTCTTTTATCTGTCATGTGATTTTAGAGAAGTTGGCTCATCTTCCTTACAAATAAGTCTTTCAATTCCTTGGCATCATATTCCTCTTCTCTTATAGATTCCTCAAGTGTGAATGACTTCTTTTTGTTCTTCTTCTAAGTATCTTAGTCATTTGCCCTGCTTGCACCTCCAATCTCTCAAGTTGGGTTGATTGAATTTGGAGAGTTTCCCTTGTCTCATTCATGAATTGAGCTTGAGATGTTGCGCATTTAGCACAAACTCTTTCTAATTTAGCCATGGTTGCCTCTAACTTTGTTATTCTCCCATGTGGAGGTTGACTTATCTCATTTTGATTAAGAAACCTAGGCAACCCAACTTGAGAGTAGTCCATCTCAGCCTTTAGCCTTCTAAATTCAGCATTTTCTATGACCAATTCAGAATGAACTCTTCCTAATTCAGCTATTTTTCTCTGGAGAGCTTGATCTTTGGACTTGTGGAGTGTGTGGAGTGGTATGGCTTGTATTCCATGGCGTTTGGTGATAGCTCCATCCCGAATTTTGATTGTTCGGTATGGGGTACCTCCATGTGAGCATAATCGATTGATGCGTATGGTTACCATGTGACTCATCACTTGAGTTAATTGCTCTTCTTTGCTCATTGACAGTGCCCTCCATTTCTTATTTGTTGACTAAAGAGAGCTATTTGATTTGTCAACTCGATGATAGGATCCATTGTGATTTAAACCTACAAAACAAAAACAACAAAAATTCACAATAAAATAGAAAAATAAAATAAAACAAGACTAAATTTAAAAAAAATGTTTGAAGCACCAAAGAAGCACTTGGCATTGATATTAGCATAAAACACATAATTTTTCCGGCTTAGCGGCACAAAAACTTGATACTTGCTTCTAGCGTTGCACAAAGACGTGGTCACAGCGTAGCGCGAAAACTTGATAAGTGTTTTGCAAATTAAATCGGCAACGTCACCCGAACTTGTTAGTCAGAATGCAGTGCTAAAACTTGATAGGCGTAATTGTGTTTTTACTAAGTATGGATATCAATCCACGAGAAATATCAGGATGTAAGTACCAAAAAAATTAAAATGCTTCTCTAATATCCAAATGGTGAGGTGATGAGTTGAAACAAATTTAAACTAAACTATTTGAATCTAAATCGAACTAATGGAATGTGCGATTAAGGGTTACGAGATGATAAATTCACAGGGTAATTGAGTGCTTGATTGGACAATCTTATTATCTAAGGGTCAAATTCATCATATTGTCTCTTGAAAAGCTCTCAAAGCGCTCTTATCTAAGTTGAAGTTCTATAATCCTCTCTCGGGAGTCAAATAACCTACCAGCTAAAACTAGGTTTCTTCTCGACCACCATTGATCATTAGAGATGCTTTAAGACCCAAGAGTCTCACACGCCTCCTAATTACCAATTATTTCTACACCATCAAGCTAATTAGGTTGATTCACCTATGTCTAATTCCTTACTCCCTTCTCAGATCTCATAAGGAACCACTTACCATATTGAGATTAGCTAGAAATCAATATGTAAATAAAACCAAGTATGAATAAATAGAGGTGTATTCACATGAAACAATAGAAAAACAAGAAAATTAACAAATTAGTATAATATTTATGTCCAAAATACAGCCAAAACTCTACACTACGAAAATAAAGCATAATAGAGGTTTGGTACATCATAAATCTAAGATAAAACATGAAAAGGAAAGAAAAGCTTTAATGGTCGAGAAATGGTGAGTCTTGGTCTTCTTATCACGATCTGACTCTCTTGATCTTAGGGCTGATCCCCCCTCTCCTCTTGATTCCCCGCAAGAAGCAAACCTGAAAACGTCTAGGGGATCGAAACCTAGGGAGGTTTTCTCCTCCCAAATCACGACATAGACATGTAGCGCCCCCAGAAAACTACAGGGGTCAGTTGACAACGTCAACTTCTTTGAGTCTGTGGTTTTGAACAACTTGCGATACCCTGTTGTTGTGTCCCGTTTATCGGGATCGAGCTTTCTGAAAATCGGGTAGAGTCTCCTTTGTTACGGGGAGCTCTGATATACAACATGTATAACCATTATATCACTAACCACGTCAGGGGTCTCGACAAAAGTAGTAATGACCACACATGGTCCATTGTCCACATCCCAAATATAACTATATCACAATAGTCCATAGAGTTTTATTACATACTGTACAAAACATATATACATGTCAAAACAACTACCAAAGCCACAATCTAGCTTTTTTCACAATTGAGACCTTTATTGAGAGTCATCCTCTAGTACTGTCTGTACGATATAGTCCCACGACGGGAACAGGCAATACCAGGTAGAGAATAATTCTCTGAGGTTACTCCCCACCTAAGTGCACATGCAATGCTATTTCACACATTCAAGTAAAAACATACACATTCCTACTGAAATGTCACCATGCCATGGATAATGATGTGACTGCCTTGTCAGTCCGAGTCCTCAGAGCTCCCTCACACATGCATATGCCAAAATTAATGAAAAACGCCATTTATGTTCTATCAATGACCATTTTTCCAAAACAAAAGCTTTTTGTTTTATAAGTCAAAATCCATTGGACAAACTCCGATATTCACTTGTTTTTACCAAGTCCCATGTGTTTTTATGGCTAGCGAATTTTCGGGGTCTCATTGTAGGCTTCGCACGCCTTCGAACACTTTATAAATTTTTCATCTATTGGATACATATAATACAACCGAGAATGGAGTTTTCACCAGATGGGAGTATTTAACCACACTTGCTATACTGACACACGTATTTTTCATTTCCTTTTTCTTTTATGCAACCGTGAGACTCATTTTGGACGTTGTCCCATTTTACCGAGCCCACCATTAAACATCAAACACAGTGTCGATTTACCATGTACTCACGACATACCATCGAACACCAAACACAGTGTCGATCTTTACCATGCACTCACATCCATGTCATGCGATGTCCCATGCATAAATGCAATGTAATGTCATTGCAGGTATCTCATGCTACATGTGTGGGACCCTTACCCGGCAGGCAGGCAGGATTTGGGGCGGATCCGACCGATGGGGATGCCCTTAATCCTTCGATCACTCAAAATCATATCTTTGCGAAGTGATTACAAAATTTGGCATGCCCATAAACATTTAACAAAATACATTTAACTTTAACAAAATACATTTGATGAAGTCATTCGGGGCCTTTTCAAAATGATTTTACAAAAATGATATTCGGAAGTTAGTGTTTTACAAAATGTGATATCGAAAACATGGAATGAATGCACATGTCGAGCATATAAAAATTTCCTTCTTTATGACTCGGCTCCTCGATCTTGGAGTAAAACTTCGATCCTTTATCACATCACTCGATGCCCTGCACATTGGTAAAACAATACGCTAAGCATTTTCATGCTTAGTGATTCTATACAAATTCATTCCTCAGTTTCGGTTTAAATCAATTATGCAATTTAACAGTTCAAAACTTTCAACCATTATGGATGATCAATATAAATACAATACATATACTTGTTTTATATACGATCGATGATTTATAGTTCATTGATCATCCGAAAATACACTTTCATATTCAATATTTATATTCAAATCAATTTAATTATGCTGCAAATTCGATTCGGTTACGCAATTCAATTCAATTACGAAAATCAATTAGTTACGAAAATCATTTGATTATGCATTCAATTCGATTATATGCCAATCAATTCGGTTACATCCCGAATCAATTCGGTTATGCCCATATGAAATTTAACCTATATGCCCGATATACGAGGATATCGAGTCAAGCCACGGTCCGTTGAGATTTGCGAGGCCGGTATCAAAATGGTTTTAAGCTTACCAGTGGGTCCGGCCCGGGCACCTGGCGGTTATAAACAATCAAATAGTGAACACTACCGTCTGAATTCCCACTAATTGTGATGGGAGTGACACATCGTCTGATAGTTCGCGATCTTTATTGACCCTATTGGTATACCAATCTATCATAATCTGCGAAATAAGCAGTTAACATTCTATTGAAGGTTCAAATCCTTTATAATAAAATATAGTACAATATGTAAACACATATAAATAATTTATTTTCAATAAATATACAATTTTTTATATGCAAACATTTCAATCCTTACTATAAATCCAATTAAATCAATTGTAATATGCTTTTAGAACAAACATGCAAAAACTTGAAACGAGGAATAGAGTCGGTGGAGCAAGCCCACAAAAATCTTTGCACTTTGGTTCCAATCTGGAATCTCAGTAAGTTTGGCTTTTCCTCCTCAAGTTTGAGTCCTATTCCAAAACCATTAAAGAACAATATTATTCGTGCGTACTAGTAGTTTTGATTATGATTGATTTTCAGAGATTAATATGATTTCCAAATAAAAAAAGCTATATATAGATGGATTCTTGACTCAATGACCATGGGGTTCAAGGATTGCGAATCGAGTTGGGCAGAAGAGAGTTACAGGCCTTAAAGTTGGAGGGTCATACGCAGTCCAAATCCTGGGCGGCGAGCTGACCTGACCTGGACAGGCTCGATCTGTCACCTCGGTCAAACATCTTCTATCCTCCTCAGGCATATGAATGAATTCTTGACTCAATGGGCTTTCCAGCAGAGTCCAGAAACACCAACGGAGTTCGGGCTGAAGGAGTTATGACCTTCAGTTGGGGTCATACGCAGTCAAATCTGGCCCCGACGAGCTGACCTGAGCACCGGACAGGCTCGATCTATCACCTGTTTAAACATCTTCTATCCTCCTCAATATGAATGTATTCTTGACTCAATGGTCTTTTTCATAGAGTCGAGAATACCGAATCAGGTTCGGACGAAGGAGATATGACCTTCAGTTGAGGTCGGTGCGTGGTCAACCCGAAGAGGTGACCTGGTGACGAGGCGACCTGACCTGGACGAGCTCAATATAACACCTCGTTACAACATCTAATATACTCCTCAGCAGATATGAATGTATTCTTCACTCAATGGGCTTTCCATAGGTCCAGAACACCCAAATCGGAGTTCAAGCGAAGGAGATATGACCTTAGGATTGGAGGTCGTAAGTGATCAACCGGACAAGTGACCTGGGCGACGAGCTGACCTGACCTGGACGAGCTCGATCATAACACCTCGGTCTGACATCTAATATCCTCCTCAGGCATGGATGGATTCTTGACTCAATGGGATTTCCATAGAGTCGAGAACACCGAATCGGAGTTGACGAGAGGAGATATGACCGCCGGTTGGGGTCATGCGTAGTCAACAGACGGTGACACAGGCGGCGAGCTGACCTGAGCCTGGACAGGCTCAGTCTGCACCTCGGTCTGACATCTAGCTTATCCTCCTCAAGCATATGAATGTATTCTTGACTCAATGGGCTTTCCATAAAGTCAGAACACCCAAATCGGAGTTCGAGGCCCGGAGAGTTCTGACCTTCAGTTGGAGGTCATACGTAGTCAAATCCCCAGCCAGGCTGACACAGGCCCCGGACAGGGGCGAGCTCCAAGGCAGCGATCCTCTTCGGGGCTGGCCCAGGCTCTTCGGGACAGGCGAGCTCTTGGGGACGGGCGAGCTGCCCGGGTGTCTGGCCGACCTCTGGGATGAGGTCTGGCGACCTGCAGTGCGTGGTCTCTTTGGCCTCTGTTGCATGGTATGCTGACCTCTCTTGACTCTTGCATGAGGTCTGGCGGCCTCTCTTGAGCCTCTGTGCATGAGTCTGTTGACCTACAGTGCATGACCTCTATGGTGAGACTCTCACCTTTGTGTTCGGGTAAAGACCATAACTTGGTCTCTGAGTCGGATTGAAATTTAAAAGCCTAACATCAAGTTTCATTGGTGTGGTACAATTTCCCAGGATGACTTACTACCAAATT